>CP139507.1:140228238-140828238 GCA_021014915.2 Artemisia tridentata subsp. tridentata | reverse complement strand
AAATCCAAAAAAATAAGAAAATTTTAAAAAAATTTTGCAAAAATATAATAAATTTTGACAATTTTGTTGATCTTTCCGCTGGTGAGAGTAGGAATAAAATTCTAACTTGACCGGGCGTGTTGAGCCCTAGCTTGTCCCCTTAACCATTTATAATCTATAAGCTCGTGCTAGTCTTTTACACAAGGAGCTATAAAATGCGAATTCTTTTCAAGAGTTTGCAAGTTCCCGTATCGACTTTATATATGCATGGCTTGATTATAAGACTAAGCATTCGCGGATCTTATTATTTAAGATTTTAAATTTGCGAAGAACGAGAAATGATAGAGTTTATTTAGAAGTTAGATTGCTAAACGTGGAGTAGTTGGTTCTCTTTAGAGCTCATCAAAGTTACTTGTGGCCTTTTGCTCCCACAAAATTGTTTCACTATATATATCTGTAAGAATAATTAAAGATGTTAGGTTTTGCCGATGATTAGTTCTTAGTCTTCTTAAAAGAATACTTGTTTTGAAAATTGGGTACACATCAAGGTTCCTTAATAAATAAGTTTAATAATAATAAGTTAAGTGCTCTAAACCACGGATTCAAGATCGGGCCTTGGATTCTTATTTTCGGAAGGCGTTTAGGTCTTGGCTACCCTCTTGCACCGGCCCTTGGACCTCTAGTTCGGAATGTGTGAGGTCTTGGTCTAACACTTGGATCCTTATTTCAGGAATGTCTAGAGTCTTGGAACTCTCTGTTGTAACGGCCTTGGATCCTTTATGCCGGAAAGTGTAAGGTCTTGGAATTAAACCGTGAAGGTCCGTCGTTTAGGGTACGCAAGTGAAAAGTTAGTGAAAAAAAAAAAAAAAAAAAAAAAAAAAAAAAAAAATGTGATGAAAAGAAAAATATAAAAAGTCAAAAATATAAATAAAAAGCCTTGATGTGGACCTCATTTTCAAAGCAACGGTTTCGAGAGAATATTGAAAACTACTTAACGTCTTAATTTAGTATCTTTATTGGCATAAACATATCGAAACGAGAAAATATGAAGAAATTCATTTCTCACCAAAAATAAAATAAATAGAGGAAACTAGGAAAATGGGAGCAAGAGGTAATTACACAAGTAACTTTTATGGGATAGTGTTGGCATCTAACTTGTAAATAGACAATGATTTCGTTTTTAAGCTTAGTTTGGGGACTCGTGAAAAATCAGGAACGACGAATTTTATCCGTATGGTCACTTCTTTATGAGTCGTGTTTCCTACTCGTTGATCCTAAAAGTTATCGTGAGATAATGATTGTCAGCAAAGCCGTCACATGATTATGATAAAAAAAATACAAAAATATAATAAAAAGGAAAATCGGGGAGTTTTTAGAACTAAAGATTTCGTAATCTCTTTTGAAAATTTTGCTACTTCTCAAAGTTAGTAAAAAGAGATTAGAAATTTTTGGATTTAAAAACGTGTTTTTATAACATTGCGTGAGGACACGTCAATATCTTAGTCTGGGGGAATTTTGGTATGTGCTTAAACACATACTTTTATTTGACCAAAACCGGACCCAAATAGACCAAAAACTAACCATAAATGCCAAAGATATTGTGTTTTTGTGTTTGTTTCTATGCAGGTACGGATATCATGAAATAGGGACAAAATCTAGCAAAATCCGAGAAAACGAGCACGAGACGTGGAAAAGATATTTATAGAGTCGAAGCCGGGGAAAAATTCGTCAAAGATAATATTTTTGAAGAACGACCCTTGGATTATTCTCACTTGGCAAAAAATGGTCCCGGGATTAACTTTGGAGATATGGCAGAAATGGTCCTTGAGATTTCATAAATTACAACCATAGTCCTTGTGATTAATCCCATATTCCCCTCAAAATATTCTATCCGGATCCACAATTCATTTAATCCCACAGCCCACAACAATAAACTACCACAGCCCACTACACATAAAAGCTTAAACCCAGCCCAAAACCTAAAAAACCCGACCCACCATCCCTAATACTAAAACCGGGGTCAAAATCCCCTTTTCCCCAAACTATTAGTCAAAATCCCTAAGATTAATATACTGTATATCTTCTTCAATCCTATCTTCCCTCCTTAATCCCCTGCTAATCCCCAGTCCGTCCCCATCACTCTCACCACCTCACCACAACCAGCCAAACCTTCACATGGATGTGTCTTTGGTCCCCCCTCCACCTCATCAATCCGAGGACTACACATTTCATCTACGGCTCAGAATAGAAGTTGTGGGGAGCAAGTCAATCCAAGGGTCCAAGATTGTCAAAAGAAGCACAAAGTGGAATCCCCTCACACAAGAAGCACAGGAGCAGCAGAGGAAACCCTAGTATTTTAGTATAAATAGGAGTAGTGTAGCAGTTGTTTTTCTTAGGTTTAATTTAGCTAAAAAATTTTAAGGTATTTGTATTTCTTTCAATTCCAGTATTGTAATTTACTTTAGTTTTAATATTAATTTCAGTTTTTAGTTTTAAACTTTAAAAAAATCAAAAAAATAGTGTAGCTTATTTACTGCTTATTGTGTTCTTTTTGTCTGCTTATTGCCTTATTTGTAATGTTTCTAGCTTATTTTAGTTTTTACCTGTTATTAGTAGCTTTCCAGTAGTTTAGAGTTTATTAGATTTAGTTTTGCCTTAAACCAAGAAAAAACCAAAAACATGACTGAGTAGCAGTTTTCTCAGCCTCTTTTCTAGCTTATTTCCTTTTCAAAAATTCTTAAAAGGTGTTTTTATGTGTTTATTAGTGGTCTATCTAAATCTGTTTTCAGGTCTTTTGGTGTAGCTTGTGGTCTTGTAGCTTGAAAATTAGCTTAAAAAGTGCCTAGTTGACTAACTTTGAAGTCTGCACACAAGTCTGTCCCATCTTTCCAACTTATCAGCTTATTTTTATGCTTATTCTCAAGTGCTATTTGGCTGAAATTTGGTACACTAGTAGGATGTAAGTGGAACTTCATCTGTTTAAGCTTGTTTGAGGTTTTAAAGCTTATTTAGTAGCTTTTGTAGGGCTGCAAGTAGGGTACAGGGCTGCTATTGCATCAGCAGCCCTTGTGTTGTTTTTAGCTTATCAGTAGGCTTATCTGCTTATTAGGACATAAAGTTGTAGAATAGTTAGCTTATTTAGGAGAACATTTTATCACTACAGCTTATTTAGTCATTGTCTAGTAGTCACCAGCTTATTTAGTGGCTTTTGAAGAGCCTTTTATGCCCTGCACTTCTGACTTCAGCAGACCCTCAAAGCCTTTTGGCTTATCTTTTGCTTATTACTTTATTTAGTGCTTATATGTGTTCATTTATTGCTCAGCTTAGTTCTTTTTATCAGCTTATTAGTTTCTTTAAGATTTTTCCAAGTTGTTTTTATATTTTTAAATCATTTAAATAGTTAAAATTAGTTTTTAATTCATAAAAAAAAAAAAAAAAAAAAAAAAAATTCCTTTTTCACAAAATTTTCTTTTTATATTTATGATTTAAGAAAAATTATTTTGCATTTTTAGGGCTTAAATTTTAGAATTTCACTTTTATTTACGTTTTTGAATTCGTCGCGTACGTTTTTAAATTTAAATTTTCGTTTTAGAGATCGTATGCTTAGATTACTTGTACCCGTAGTTTGATAATTTGTTTTCATTTAGTTATTTCACATTCGTAGTATAATACCCAAATCAATCTCACTTTTATATCCACATTCACATCACGTTTCACGTTCCAAAAACACGAAATTCCATTCACACCTTCACGGGACTACGACTCGGGTCTTGCATATTTCCTTTGCAATTCTCCTTGAAATAAATTGTTAAACCAATGGTAATTTGGAATAATCAAATGGTTTAACCATATCCTTATTGCTCATTTTCAAATGACTCTCGTCTTCTTGTTCCTATTCTTCCCCATAATTATATACAATAACACGCTTAACAGTATCATCAAACAATTGTTCTGCACTATACAACTTTAGATTTTCTCTGAGAGCTGTGTGTAGAAAACGTGGTTTATCGTCACAAAGAGCAAAACCTTTTGAACCATTTGGATTTGATTTTAAAGTGAACTTGTGTATGGTTGTGACCGACTCACCATATTTGTAAACAATGTTTTGAAATTCTTTTATTTGTCTTTCTAACTCAACGATTTCATTAACGTGAGAATCAATTCGTTTACTTGACTTTTGTTTGTATTCTAAAAAAGTTGCTTGACAAACCGTCATCTCCAAATTAGTTTTTGAAAGTTAAGTTGTAAGATGTTCGATTTGTTGTTTTAACTCAAGCTTTTCTTGTTCTAATTTAGAAACTTGATTGTTATTGGAAACAATTAATTCTCGCATTTGATGTTGTAATTCTTGCTCTTTAACATAAGAATTTTGAAATGCAACTTCAAAACTTTTTTCTCATTGTGCTTGTGTTTCAAAGTTTGCAAGTTGAGTTTTACAGCTCTCAAGTTTCGAAGTTAATGATGCAATCTTATACTTTAAGTTACCATTTATTTCATTGCATTTTTCAACTTGGGATTGGGTAGTCATGAGTAAGGTCATAAGTTCTGGATCTGGACCGGGCGAAGTTTCAATTTGTTCAAGTTGATCATTGTTACATTCATCAATTGGATCATCAAAGGTAACAACTGGGTTAATTTGATCATCATCATCAAATGTAACGACTAGGTTAATTTGATCATCGTCTCGAAGAGGTAACAATGAATTATCTTTAATAACTTACTCCTTGTCGAGTGCAGATGCAGATGGAGATGCTATTTCATGTATGAGGCAAGTGTTTTCATTAGGTACCTGAGACAGGCCATCAGTGTCATAAACTGGGCCTATATTACTCATGTGAAGTTCCTGCATGTTTGCCACTAACATCACAGCAGCATTAGCTTCCAGATCTTCCATTTCATCATCTGAATTAGCAGAGGCCATGAAGCTTTGTTCATTGTCGGTGAGAGTTCCTCCTACTTCATCCTTGAGTGCTAGAAGTAATGCTTGCTTTTGAAAGTCACTGCATCTTATCTTTGGTTTATGACATGCATTAGCCAAATGACCCTTACCGTTACAGTTGTAGCATCTGATCCCCACATTCCCAGTTTGTGCATTCCCAGTTTCAACAATTTCAACCCTTCTCTGAGGAGTACCAACATTGTTCCTACTTCCACTAGCAGCATTAGACATTTGGCCATTTCCTGAATTCCCTGCATAACCACTGTTTCCCATTTGACGTCCATAAGATCGATTCTGCACCTCAACTCGTCCCCCTTGAACAACAGCTTGATTCCTTGGATTAGATGAATTGCAAAGGTGATTGTTGGACTTGTTTGAAAATTTGCAGAAGGCTCGAGCAATGAAGGAAAATCCTTGATTCAATGTATTAAACGCTTCCTCTTCTTCATCATGTGCTTATGCATAGAACATGTTGTCTTGTTGCTCATATGAAACAAGTTGATTGTCAGTTGATTGTTGTGAGGAATCATATGGAACAATCTGAGTGGAAGGTGATTGTTGAGGATAGGTAAAGTGATGTTGTTGTTGACCAAACGCATGATTCGACAGTGGATATGGAGCTTGATAAGATTGAGCCATAAGAGCAAGTGGATTTGACTGTGGAGGAGGTGTTGAAGGTTGATACATTCCACGGAGAGCTCGATCTTTGTCAACTTCATATTGATGATGCTTCAGATAATCAAACAACAATCCATACTTCGCATTATGAAGATTTTTGGCTTGACGAAAAAATGTGACATATTTATGCCAATCTTGACCTAAACAATTGAGAAATTTGGTGTTGATGGCAATTTTAGGTAAGATGATATTGTGTAGGTCCAAGTCATTGATGATGTTTGTGAAGCGATGATAGTATAACTCTAATGACTCCCCTGGTTCAATCATGAATGTTTCATATTCGAGATAAAGCTTAGATTCCATGTCTTCTTGATTGAGTTATGTGCCTTCCATCAAAAGGTGTACATGTTCCCACATATCCTTAGCAGTCTTATGAGCATCAATGCTACGTAAATTGGATTAGGTATTCCCAGAAGAATATACTCCATTGCAAGTTCATTGGCCTCACGGTGTAGGAGCTGTTCTAGTGTAAGTTGATTCTCTGGTAGAGTTGTCACAGTCTCAGGTCTTGGAGGAACAACAGTTGCATCACCGGCGACCGTTATAGTTGGCATTTGAAAGGGTCCTTCAAGGATAACTTGTTTCAGGTACTTGCCATGAGGTTTCCGGAGTTCCTTGAACCTTAAGAATCAGCTTTCCCATTGAACATAATTACTAGGTGTGAGCATTGGAGGTCGTTCTATTGAACCTGCTTCATGGATGGATTGTTGACTGCTGATAGCTTCACACATTTGATCAAACCAATGTGGTTGTTTTGGTGGAAGAGGCAATGGATGCATCGGGAATTGTTGTGTTGGAAATTGTGGTTGTTGATGGTATTGTTGTTGTTGGAAGAAGTGTGGATTTTGCAGAGGAGGGAATGGTTGTCCTTGTTGATGAGGGTAAAAAGGGGATTGATTGAAATAAGGATACGGTGGTTGAGACATTGTTACACTTGTGTATTGTATGGATCTTGTAGATGGTTGAAAAGTGTGATGAGTTGTTGATAAATTAAGTCCTTGTTTGAAAGTTTCTTGAATTGCTTGTTCGAAAATTTTGTTGAATTCCTTGTTCGAAAGTTTCTGAAATTGCTTGTTCGAAAGTTCTATGAGTTGCTTGTTCGAAAGTTTATGAAGTCTTTGTTCGAAAACTGTATGAAGTCGGTGTTCGAAACTCGTCAACTTTGTTTGAAAATTTCATTGTTTAAAACTTTTTGAACCTTGTTCGAAAGTTTAAAATTTCGAAGTAGACTTTCTAATTTATACAAATTAGAAAGATTCCCAAGTGTCGAAGTGTTTTTCTAACTTATACAAGGAAGAGAAACACTGAGTAATCCAAAAATCCTGATGATAATGGCTGGAGTGCTTGTTCGAAAGATTAGGGTTTAAGGACCTAGTTCAAAACTTGAGGGTTTTTTGCTAGTTCGAAAATTGGACAATTTTTACAAAAACGCTTAAAGACAATCAAGAACTATTTTTTGATGCAATTTTCTTGTACAACTAACCTTAGAAACACTAAAACTATAATAAAGTTGCAAACTTTAAGGTTTTTAAGAAAATGTAAGCTAGCTCGAAACTTTGTAGAACAGAACTAGTACGATTTAAAACTTAACTTTTAAGCAAAAAGTTTGAAACTTTCTTGTTCTAAGAGGTTTAAAACACTAGTTTGTAATCAAAAGAGTGCTAAAAACAAAGAAACAAACAAGAAAAGTCAAAAACTAAAAGAAATAACTAGAGAAAAGAAAATGTTTTTGTTCGAAAATCAACACAAACTACTTCAAAACCTTCTTCTAGCGATTGATACCACTTGTTAGGTCACCATGTTGTAAACACACAAGTATAGTTGTAATACCTGAAATTCAGATAACGCATAAAATTAACAATTTACCCCTGATAACATAAAACCTTATTAAACAACTTATAAAATTCCGAAATAATTCCAAAACTTCTGAAATCGAACTATATCTGAAACAAAATAATTTCTGGGACAATGTTACATCATTTTCAATGATCAAAAATTATCATGCACATTAGTTATTTAAATTCCGAATTTATACAATTAACTAAATATATTGTTAATTCTTTTTAATTAAATAAAATAAAGAAATAAATTAAGGAAAGGATAACAAAATCAACCCAAATATATTCTTGATATCATGGGCCGAAATTTCTGATCCTTTCCCCCCCCCCCCCCATAGGTCGGTTTTAAAAGATAAAACATATCTCTTTTATTTTCTATCTAAAAACAAAACCGTATAAACCATAACAAACCCTAGCGCAACAAAATAATTCGACCATGGCTTCTTCACGAATTCTGGGATTGAACAAGAAATTTTCTGGTGTTATTGGAGGTTCAAGGAAGCTAGGAAAATTAAGGGTTGCTGCGTTTTCTCCTTGGTTTATTCTTGTTCTTGTTTTCTTGTCGATTTGATCTAAATCAAGGTAATAATTCTTGCGACTAAACCAAACGTGTTAAAATTAATATGGCATTTTTAAAGTGATATTTAGATGTTATATAACTCATATAAAATATGTAAATCGATCCATGCATGCTAATTCTATGCGTATGAAAATATTATGGCTATAGAACACGTATATTGCAATAATATGTAATCCGAATTTCTGGGCATGATGGCTATTTTATTTAGACCTCTTATGATGTATTAGACCTGGGAAAAATGATAGATCGAATTATGGTGACCTAAATCAAGTCGTGTTAATTTTAGTGTCTAAAACATACGTAAATATGCAATATATGTTAAACGAATTTTCTGGGCATGTTCACTATTTTTTGTGGGTTCCTTATAAGTAATATGATCTGGGAAAAATATGGTTTTGATTTTTAGAGGCCTAAAATTAACGTGGTTAATTATTGATAAAACCAGATTTTAGAAAAAATAAAGAAACAAATAAAATAAAAATCGTGGCCTCTAGGGTTTGGTTTCTTGGATGAATATCTGATCATTTAAGGTGTTTTAATGATGAATTAATGATATTTCAATGATTGGTGAAAAGTAGGGTTTGTAATTGTTTATAAAAAGTCTAGGCGATTTGAACTAACAAGTAAAAGGACCTGTTTTGCCAACTTTGAAACTTCTGGGATATTTTTGTAAGATCATATACATCTGTAATAATGTGGGAAAAATATAACTTTGGGGTCCTAAGTGTAAATATTGCAAAATAATGAATTAATGGGAAATTAGGGTTTCGAATGGAAATAATTTAAAAGTGAGGGACCAAAAGTGTAAATCTGAAATTCTGAAGTTGTTTTGTGTTAATACTGATATAAAAAGGTTGTTGTGTAATTTTGAGGATTTTTGGGCTAATTATGTAATTGTTATGAAAATATGATTTAATATATATGTTTTGTAAACTTAAAGGGCTAAATAAGTAAATTCTGAATTCTGAGGGGTCAAATATGTAATGTACTAACTTCTGATGGTATATTCTGTAAATTTGAAATATAATATGCTTGGTTGGTAAATATGGATATTGTAGGGATTAGTTTGTAAAATATGTAATTATAAGGTTGGTTTTGTAAATTATGTAACTAAAGGGGTGTAATCTGTAAATTGTGAAACTTAAGGGAATAAAATGTAATTCTGAATAAAATGAGTGTATAATTCTGTAACTTGAAAGTATTTTCACAAATGACCATTAAATTAATGGAATTACAATTAGAACCCTAAACTATGTAAACATGTCATAATTAAACCTAGACTTTTGTAACTTGATAAAATATATCATTATTCCATAATAATCTTTGAATAAGGGTTTAACTTAATCTGAAATAGTAATAATCTGAATTGGAATCCTTTGTAATCCCGTCTTCTACTCCTTTAGGTGCGAAGAAGGAGAAGCCTTGATCTGTTCAGTATTCATGTGCTTGTTTATTTTTTCTGCACTGCTAATAAGGTACAGATATTCTGTCCTTTTTCAGTAAGGGCGTTTCATTTTCTTTTCTTTCAGTATTTCATTTTCCTTATTAGGATTCCCTGTACCATTGCTATGTTCCCTTCTGTTTGTGAACCTTCCGTGTGATTCCTTTGTTTTGTGAGCCTTTATGATCTCTTTCATGTTCTGACTTGTTTTACTTCTGAATTGATGTCCTTATTATAATCCTCTTTGCTTTGAACCTTTTTCATGATTCCCTGTTGTTACGACCCCTGATATAAAAATCTGTTATGTGAAAACCTTTTTAATTGTGACTTGGAAATGTTTTGAGAAAAATAAGTTATTTTTAAAGGAATGCTTTCAATGAACTTTTGACAGGAAATTCTAAAATGAACTTTTGCAATGAACTCTTAATTATGAACCTTTGATATAATCTTCTGAACCATTTGATATAATCCTTTTAATCTGAACTTAAACTTTGATATAAAACTTAATCTGATAAACTTTGATTGGAACCTTTGACATTTATTTCTAAACTGTTTGACATGAACCTTTTGCCATGTACCCTTAAGATATGACCTTTGATTATTTTGATAGTACATCTGACCTTTGACCTACAGTCTGATGTCCGAGCCAATCACTAGGCATGAGGGTTTCATGTCCATGTCATTGACGCACCTCTGACATGACTCTAGGGCAGGAGAGTGATGACCTGTCCCGTCCCTTATTTATTATCTGCTATGGCCATTATATTATGATTATTGAATTATCTGTGGGGCGTATGGGTGCACTCTAGATTTGATCTGTCTCTGTTTATGTTATATGTTTACTGTATTATATCTGGTGACTGATGGTGTGTGCGATACACGTCTTTCACATTGTCTGAGAGCTGATCACTCTACACAGGTTTGTTTTATTATATTGTTATGCTATGGTATAATCTGTTATCTGGGCTCGTGACAGATTTCTGTTTTTCCCTTATTCTATAACTTTATTGTTCCTTTTCCTTATTCTTTTCTTTTGTCCTTATTCCGTTCCTTACTCCTTTCGCTTTGATTTATATCGGTATGATCTGTATTCTTGATTTTATTTGTACTACTCTCTATTACTGTTTTGTTATCGTTATATCTGTTCACTGAGCTCTCGTAGCTCAGCCGCATTTCTTTTCCTGCGGCAGGTTTTAGTAGGAAGCTGGGAATGAGTGGAGAGTATACCTTTGGACTTAGAAGATTGGATAGCTATTCTGGATTAGAGTTGGCTAGAAGATATCATAATTTAGAAGTAGTTGTTTTTGGAAGTTCTCAATTGTAACCTTGTAGATTCAATATTTCAGTTGTAATCCTTGAGATTTATGTATTACTGAAAATGTATGCTTTGTTTTGATCTGATGTGAATCCATTATTGTGATATCCTTACCCTTTTCGGGTCGGGGTGTTACAATTTATGGTATCAGAGATCACAGGCTGCGACTCGTAATACATTTACCCTTGACCTGTGAAGTCTGGACCACTAAGTTTCCATTGTAGGCGCTCGTAGGACAACCTTTGAGAATTTGTTGTAGGATTTCCCTATAGGAACTTAAATTCTGACCAGTGAGGAATGGGTAGACTATAAGTCATTTGCTTAAGTATCTTGCTTCCGCACCACTCTGATTCGTGTCATGCTTTTGGTTAAAATCACATTTGGAGATTTAGAGCTTATGCCTTGCACCACCTAAGAATTGAAACCTAAATAAAATCTGAAGCATTGGAAATTGCGTAGTAATTATCTGACATTATTTGATCCTTGCCTTCCGATTTCCACTCCGACCTCAGAACCTTCTGTTAATCATTCTAATGCCCCTTCGGGCATTCTGAGAACCCTTATGGCGACGATATACTTGGTACATGCTGTTCTATAAATCTTTTGACACTATTTGATTTCGTCTTAACCATCCCTGTTCCCATGAGAAGTTTTGTGGTGTTTAACCACGAGTGTAAAATATTTTCCTCCTCATTCTGAACGATAAGATTATTCCTTGTTGATCCGTCTTTCTTTGATAGTAACCTTGATTTTATTCTTATAAGGATTGATGGACTGATCATTTAGTACTGACGACTATCCTCCTATGTCTCACCTTTGGCGTTTGAAACAATTTTTGAAACCCTTGCCACGATTACCGATTGCTAAACTTTTGCTGCCACTACCTGATTTTGACCTTCACTTCCGATCTGTTTGATAAACAGTTTGATATTTTCTCCGATCATTTCGAGGGTCATTTAACCCTAATGTGTTTCACCCATTCCCTAAATCCATTACCCATACTTGATGTAAAAGTAGCACCTGATACTATTCTGTCTTGCAAATCTATTACTACTCCCATTAGAACTCTGGTGATTATTAACCTCAGATATAGAAGTTATTCCCTCCCTTGAACGATGAATCTCATTTTGCCAATCAGTTTTCCTTTGGAAGGATTTGATGCAAACACCATCTCTGTATGAAATTGTTAACTGAGCATGATGATGCTGATAACTGATATTTCATACGCCTCATTTTGACAGTATACGATGTTCGTATTGCCGATAATTCGCAACCTACCTGTCACTTGTGCTAGATAGCTAAATAAGGTCCCAACACCTTGAATTGTTTGCCTATTTATCCCCCCTACTTTTGTTATGAAAACCTTTAACCGCTCAAATCTGATAAGATTAATGTTGCTATGGAAACACTTACCCCGTTCTTATTTGATCTTCATTTTTCCCTGATACCTAACAGTATCTACCCCGAGAAAGCGTTGGCATTGAAAGTTTTGTGGTACAAATTTTCCGGTGCTTTCTGATGAAACTCTTGGGTTTTCCTTCCTGTTTGAGAAGTAGAATTGACTCTGAACCGATCTCAGTTGACGAACCATGATGCTATAGAAGTTGAAAGATTGAAGAAGCTGATGAGATATGATTTTGTTTCACCTCAGTGTTCCCTTTAAATACCTAACCGTAATCTCAACCGCAATCACTTTTCATTGCCGCGTATCAATGATTAAATTATTCTATCTTTGTAAATTCTGTATCAGACGACCTCATTTAATGTTTGAAGGACTGATGAAGCAACCACAAGAACTCCTAAGATAGGAGATGGCTAACTGAGAGCAACTTCCGTAAAGTATTTCAGTTTTATTCGTAAAGATTGGTTATGTGAATTAGATATGAAGTTTTCCCTGAAACGTTTCATGAAAACTGTTTCCGTACTCATTGTGACCATCATGAGTTTTAAATAATGCCAATTGTATTGGCTAATATGAATCATGTTTTCACGAGTATTTGGACAATTGTCATAGTATGACGGCATGTTTTTGCTCTGAGACGAACGAGGAACATGTAGACCATCTTCGTATTAAATGGAATGACCTTTGTTCTGGACGAGTAGATTTTATTGGCATTCAGAGATTGTAACAGACACCACTCCCAGGCATCCGGTGACGACAGCAGTCTGAGTTGGCGAATTCCGAACTATACAAGTAGACCTGTCCAAGACTCGCAGTCTTGCTTCTTTATCCATTTTAGTTGTACTAAGATGAATTGAGAGCAGAAGCAGACTTGAGAATGGAAATTTAGATCATGATTTTGAATGGAAGAAAATTCTGAAGTGAACGTTTGTGTTTGGAAGAATTAATTATGTGATGGATGAAGCTGTGGATGACGTAATTCATTTCCTCTTTACCTATTTTAAATTTCGGTTACCTGATGATAAAACCCTTTGAAAGATTTAGGTTCCCTATTAATAATTCCGCTCTGTGTTCAGTCTGCGTATGTTGGACGATGGTTTTGTTGTGTGAATTTGGACGAATGAAGGATGACCTGATGCTTTTAGCGAAGTACCAAATTCTGATAGACATTCTGGGACTTCCGTTAACTCTTTCGAGTGATCCGTTCTCCTCTTAGTTAGAGTATTCGATTTTGATGAACTCTGAGACCGTAGGAAGACTAGGTGGATTAAGATAAGTTATTCTGTTCACAACTTGAGATAAAATATGACCATCATGAGGGCATATTTATATGATGCCAGTATTATGACGTCTGGCCAACGTGATAATACTTACATCATATAACGTGCACTTGTTGTGGGCATAGGATGTTTCGAGAAGTGCCTTAAATATTTAGAAATTCTGATAACTGTTTGAGATCATCTGCGTTAGTGAGACTTTAAGTTCAATCTACCTATACGCGTAATCTGCTTTCACCGTTATACGAATTGATACGTCTGGATTCTCGTCACGCATTTTGCTGACCTCTGTACTTCTAATGACTATCTTAGGTTCCATTGTAGAACTTTCTGCCAATTGATGTTATCAATAATCTATTTCCTGTACGTTCTAATCTGATTTGTCTAATCAATTTCTGTGAACGGCATATCCGTCAAAATCCTATGTATTTCTTTGTCTCTCCCGAGAGAATTTGATTTTCATCTATTACGTTTGGTATGTTATTCTTTTGATCTGGATTCAGTATGTTATGTCTGTTCTGAGAATCTTAAACAATCTTGGGATCTACAAGTTCGAGTCATGAGAAACAAATCTTTCATATGTCTTTTCACCGTCAGTTGTGTTCCTGTTTCGTTTCACCTAAATTCTCGTCTTAGTCTGTTATGTCTTTGTTTTGTTTTCTGCTCTCTTTCCTTTCTGCTTTCTGCAAATTTTGAGGACGAAATTTTTTTGTTAGTGGGGAAGAAGTTGTAATACCTGAAATTCAGATAACGTATAAAATTACCAATTTACCCCTGATAACATAAAACCTTATTAAACAACTTATAAAATTCCGAAATAATTCCAAAACTTCTGAAATCGAACTATATCTGAAACAAAATAATTTCTGGGACAATGTTACATCATTTTCAATGATCAAAAATTATCATGCACATTAGTTATTTAAATTCCGAATTTATACAATTAACTAAATATATTGTTAATTCTTTTTAATTAAATAAAATAAAGAAATAAATTAAGGAAAGGATAACAAAATCAACCCAAATATATTCTTGATATCATGGGCCGAAATTTCTGATCCTTGCCCCCCCCCCATAGGTCGGTTTTAAAAGATAAAACATATCTCTTTTATTTTCTATCTAAAAACAAAACCGTATAAACCATAACAAACCCTAGCGCAACAAAATAATTCGACCATGGCTTCTTCACGAATTCTGGGATTGAACAAGAAATTTTCTGGTGTTATTGGAGGTTCAAGGAAGCTAGGAAAATTAAGGGTTACTGCGTTTTCTCCTTGGTTTATTCTTGTTCTTGTTTTCTTGTCGATTTGCTCTAAATCAAGGTAATAATTCTTGAGACTAAACCAAACGTGTTAAAATTAATATGGCATTTTTCCAGTGATATTTAGATGTTATATAACTCATATAAAATATGTAAATCGATCCATGCATGCTAATTCTATGCGTATGAAAATATTATGGCTATAGAACACGTATATTGCAATAATATGTAATCCGAATTTCTGGGCATGATGGCTATTTTATTTAGACCTCTTATGATGTATTAGACCTGGGAAAAATGATAGATCGAATTATGGTGACCTAAATCAAGTCGTGTTAATTTTAGTGTCTAAAACATACGTAAATATGCAATATATGTTAAACGAATTTTCTGGGCATGTTCACTATTTTTCGTGGGTTCCTTATAAGTAATATGATCTGGGAAAAATATGGTTTTGATTTTTAGAGGCCTAAAATTAACGTGGTTAATTATTGATAAAACCGGATTTTAGAAAAATAAAGAAACAAATAAAATAAAAATTGTGGCCTCTAGGGTTTGGTTTCTTGGATGAATATCTGATCATTTAAGGTTTTTTAATGATGAATTAATGATAGTTCAATGATTGGTGAAAAGTAGGGTTTGTAATTGTTTATAAAAAGTCTAGGCGATTTGAACTAAAAAGTAAAAGGACCTGTTTTGCCAACTTTGAAACTTCTGGGATATTTTTGTAAGATCATATACATCTGTAAGAATGTGGGAAAAATATAACTTTGGGGTCCTAAGTGTAAATATTGCAAAATAATGAATTAATGGGAAATTAGGGTTTCGAATGGAAATAATTTAAAAGTGAGGGACCAAAAGTGTAAATCTGAAATTCTGAAGTTGTTTTGTGTTAATACTGATATAAAAAGGTTGTTGTGTAATTTTGAGGATTTTTGGGCTAATTATGTAATTGTTATGAAAATATGATTTAATATATATATTTTGTAAACTTAAAGGGCTGAATAAGTAAATTCTGAATTCTGAGGGGTCAAATATGTAATGCACTAACTTCTGATGGTATATTCTGTAAATTTGAAATATAATATGCTTGGTTGGTAAATATGGATATTGTAGGGATTAGTTTGTAAAATATGTAATTATAAGGTTGGTTTTGTAAATTATGTAACTAAAGGGGTGTAATCTGTAAATTGTGAAACTTAAGGGAATAAAATGTAATTCTGAATAAAATGAGTGTATAATTCTGTAACTTGAAAGTATTTTCACAAATGACCATTAAATTAATGGAATTACAATTAGAACCCTAAACTATGTAAACATGTCATAATTAAACCTAGACTTTTGTAACTTGATAAAATATATCATTATTCCATAATAATCTTTGAATAAGGGTTTAACTTAATCTGAAATAGTAATAATCTGAATTGGAATCCTTTGTAATCCCGTCTTCTACTCCTTTAGGTGCGAAGAAGGAGAAGCCTTGATCTGTTCAGTATTCATGTGCTTGTTTATTTTTTTGCACTGCTAATAAGGTACAGATATTCTGTCCTTTTTCAGTAAGGGCGTTTCATTTTCTTTTCTTTCAGTATTTCATTTTCCTTATTAGGATTCCCTGTACCATTGCTATGTTCCCTTCTGTTTGTGAACCTTCCGTGTGATTCCTTTGTTTTGTGAGCCTTTATGATCTCTTTCTAATGTTCTGACTTGTTATACTTCTGAATTGATGTCCTTATTATAATCCTCTTTGCTTTGAACCTTTTTCATGATTTCCTTTTGTTACGACCTCTGGTATAAGAATCTGTTATGTGAAAACCTTTTTAATTGTGACTTGGAAATGTTTTGAGAAAAATAAGTTATTTTTAAAGGAATGCTTTCAATGAACTTTTGACAGGAAATTCTAAAATGAACTTTTGCAATGAACTTTTAATTATGAACCTTTGATATAATCTTCTGAACCATTTGATATAATCCTTTTAATCTGAACTTAAACTTTGATATAAAACTTAATCTGATAAACTTTGATTGGAACCTTTGACATTTATTTCTAAACTGTT
Source organism: Artemisia tridentata subsp. tridentata (assembly GCA_021014915.2). Taxonomy (NCBI): domain Eukaryota; kingdom Viridiplantae; phylum Streptophyta; class Magnoliopsida; order Asterales; family Asteraceae; genus Artemisia; species Artemisia tridentata. Next base: position 140,811,474 of record CP139507.1, on the reverse strand, counting down.
TGACATGAACCTTTTGCCATGTACCCTTAAGATATGACCTTTGATTATTTTGATAGTACATCTGACCTTTGACCTACAGTCTGATGTCCGAGCCAATCACTAGGCATGAGGGTTTCATGTCCATGTCATTGACGCACCTCTGACATGACTCTAGGGCAGGAGAGTGATGACCTGTCCCGTCCCTTATTTATTATCTGCTATGGCCATTATATTATGATTATTGAATTATCTGTGGGGCGTATGGGTGCACTCTAGATTTGATCTGTCTCTGTTTATGTTATATGTTTACTGTATTATATCTGGTGACTGATGGTGTGTGCGATACACGTCTTTCACATTGTCTGAGAGCTGATCACTCTACACAGGTTTGTTTTATTATATTGTTATGCTATGGTATAATCTGTTATCTGGGCTCGTGACAGATTTCTGTTTTTCCCTTATTCTATAACTTTATTGTTCCTTTTCCTTATTCTTTTCTTTTGTCCTTATTCCGTTCCTTACTCCTTTCGCTTTGATTTATATCGGTATGATCTGTATTCTTGATTTTATTTGTACTACTCTCTATTACTGTTTTGTTATCGTTATATCTGTTCACTGAGCTCTCGTAGCTCAGCCGCATTTCTTTTCCTGCGGCAGGTTTTAGTAGGAAGCTGGGAATGAGTGGAGAGTATACCTTTGGACTTAGAAGATTGGATAGCTATTCTGGATTAGAGTTGACTAGAAGATATCATAATTTAGAAGTAGTTGTTTTTGGAAGTTCTCAATTGTAACCTTGTAGATTCAGTATTTCAGTTGTAATCCTTGAGATTTATGTATTACTGAAAATGTATGCTTTGTTTTGATCTGATGTGAATCCATTATTGTGATATCCTTACCCTTGTCGGGTCGGGGTGTTACAATAGTAATGATAGAAATGAGAGAGAGATAAGATGTGGTTAATTACTTAAATATCTAAAATGAAATGACAAAGGTTTAGTATAGATATGAAATAACCAACAAGTAAAATGATAGTCATACATGGGTATTTATAGGAGAGGATGTTAGGGCAACATCCCTAGCTCCTTCCTTTCATACTAAATGGGCTTTACATAGGCTCATGGACTTACTTAATAAGCCTAGTAATAATAACAAACATATAAACCTTATAACTAAGCAACCTATTACAAAATTTAATGACCGACACTTGATGTGAAATTAACGTGTTCCCAACAATAACCTAACCCATATATTAGTTTCGGCCCATCTTATCCTGACCCCCTGTAGGGGGTGTTAACTTTTTGCCTGCTGCCGCCGCTTGTACTGTCTGCTTTAAAACTTGTACATTTTGACTAAAATAGGCGGCCCCCACATGGTAAGGGGTTCCTATAATAGAGACCATTAGTTTCAAAAGAAACATTATAAAACAGCATATTGCCGCAGGCTTTAAAATACTCTGCAAATATCTCATTTTTTTTTTGGGAAAAGCAAGGCTAGATAAATATATTAGAAACAAATTTCTCATTTATATATAGGTTTAGATATGTGATTTTTTACGACCTCGCCTGTAAAGTAAATTACAAAATCCACACAATGATTGTTAAGAGTTGAGAGTTCGTATTAGTCATGGTGTAATTGCTATTGGGACATTATGACGAACCTCCTCATTTTGACCATTGAACCAGTTGATGGGGGCCTTAGGTTGCCCAAACCCTTTGATTCATTGCAGATTAAAAGTGGTGTATCCTTTCTATGTAGATTTAAATCTTCAAATACACCAATGGTACAAGGTTACTCACCCTACATGCCCCAAAAAAAATTTTTTTCCCTAGATACCCCATGGGAGAGGGTCGCCCAAATATCTTGGGCGGATCTCATAAAATAGTGACATGTGTCCCTATATATGTCCCTACCAAGTACTAAGATGTACCACTTACATTATGTACTTTCTTGGGTGACTGGGTCCCATATTTCTTGGGCGACTTGGGTTTTTTTGTCTTTTGAAAAAAAGTGTAGTCTTATTTTATTATATAATAGTACATACGTCTTGGGCGACTGGGTCCCACTATTATTTATTCTTGGGCGACTTGTTAGGTAGAGGGTACACTTTTATATTACTTTATTGTATTGAAACTTGTGTCATACTTTTTATATACAAAATACACTCAAAAATATAAAATTATACTTTTTATAATTTTAATACTTTTATACTTTTTATATTTTATTCTTTATTGTATTCCCTATCACTAACTGTTAATACACTTCTTTTAATTCAAATAAGAAGTGTATCAAACACACTTCTTTCTCTCACTAACTTTACTCTTTCTCTATCAATTACACAGATCGAAAACTTTTCTCTTGCTAGACACACACAGATCGAAAACTTTTCTCTATCAATTACACACACAAACCAACCATCCAAAATACACTCTAGCAATTAGAGACACACAGATCGAAAGCCCAAGTTCACCGCAATTAGACAAGCACAGATCAGAAGCAACCGATTGTTTTTGTTTAGGGTTAGTCTAATTTAGGGTTACGGTAAAGTAATTGGATTTGATCTAACGAAAGTAAAAATGGTTTGGGGTAGGGTAAGTAATTATCTTTTCGATTTAGGGTTACTCTAATTTAGGGTTAGGGTTTGTCGTATTGTTTTTTTTTTTGTTGATTTATCTGATTATTTAATTGTTAGTTTAATTGTTCGAGGATTATTTAATTGTTTTTTGGTTTATATGATTATTTAATTGTTTGTGTTTCTTTAATTAGGGTTTTTTAGTGTTAGGGTTTATCTGTATGTCATTTTTTTATTGTTAGTTTTAATTAGGGTTTATTACCTGAATATTGTATATAAAGTTGTGATTTCATTGCTAGTGATTTGAGTAAACTGTGGTTCTTACATAGTTAGATAGTTAGATGGCTTGTATATTGTGCCTAAGTGTCACAGATGATGCCTGTTTTGGGAGTTGTTAGTTTAATTTGTGCCCAAGCGTGACAGATGATGGTTGTTTTGAGTAAACTGTGGTTGTTACATAGTTAGATAGTTAGATGGCTTGTATATTGTGCCTAAGTGTGAAAGATGTTGGCTGTTTTGGGAGTTATATATTGTGGCACTAACTGTTAATGCTATATTTGTCGATAAGCAGGGTTAGTTGGCTTGTATATTGTGCCTAAGTGTGAAAGATGTTGCCTACGTGTGCCCAATGTGTTTTTTGAAAATCAAACTTCACACAATTTTACAAAACAATTTTCAAGTGCGAGCGTTGGAAACCTTTGTTTTTGTCTTTGCGATGGATCTAAGTGTTGTATCACCACGGTGGTAATCGGCTATTCTATGGGAAACAACTAGGGTAAACGGATCAAGGGGTGATTCCGGGCGACCTTGAACCATAGATAGTCGGTTTACTTAACCCTGTAGAGTTGGGCTCAGATATCGGGCCTCAGATTATTCATCCTGCTTGTGATTAAGACACGGCGGAGGTAGTCTGTACTCCCGATCAGGTTTAAACTACACGGGCAACTGTTTTGACAGCTTGTGATCTCGCGAAGACTTAGTGCATTGGCGGTACACACAATCTTGTAAATTCTTTTGCAAAATTTTGTGAAATTTAATTTTCCACTAACAATTTGTTTAGTTTACCTTGAATTTACTTTCAAGTTGCTATTTCCGGTCTTAAAGCTCACGTTGTCATTTATTATGATGTATGTGGTCCATTAGGTACCTAGCTCGAAAACCTAGTGGGAGCCTTTTGATTCTCCAATTGGGGAAGACTCCTTCCTTGTAATGAGGATTGAGAACTCGGTTTCATATTACGTGTTAGTGCTTTAAGACATATGATATTTGCATATTTATGGTCTGCCTTTTCTTATTATTAGTCTAAGCTGTCTTTATTTATTGTTTTTTTGGTTTATGTGATTATTTAATTGTTTGTGTTTATGTATGTCATGCAATTTATTGTTACATACTTGTGGTTGTTACATTGTTAGATGGCTTATATATGGTGCCTAAGTTTGACAAATGATGGCTGTTTTGGGAGTTGTAAATTGTGGTTGTCATATAGTTAGATGCCTTGTATGTTGTGCCCAAGTGTCACAGATGATGGCTGTTTTGGGAGTTATATATTGTGGTTGTTGTTGTTAATCTGCCTAAGTGTGCCCAATGTGTTATTGGAAAATCAAACTTCACTCAATTTTACAAAACAATTTTCAAGTGCGAGCGTTGGAAACCTTTGTTTTTGTCTTTGCGATTGATCTAAGTGTTGTATCACCACGGTGGTAATCGGCTATTCTATGGGAAACAACTAGGGTAAACGGATCAAGGGGTGATTCCGGGCGACCTTGAACCATAGATAGTCGTTTTACTTAACCCTGTAGAGTTGGGCTCAGATATCGGGCCTCAGATTATTCATCCTGCTTGTGATTAAGACACGGCGGAGGTAGTCTGTACTCCCGATCAGGTTCAAACTACACGGGCAACTGTTTTGACATCTTGTGATCTCGCGAAGACTTAGTGCATCGGCGGTACACACAATCTTGTAAATTCTTTTCCAAAATTTTGTGAAACTTAATTTTCCACTAACAGTTTGTTTAGTTTACCTTGAATTTACTTTCAAGTTGATATTTACGGTCTTAAGGCTCACGCTGTCATATATTATGATGTATGTGGTCCATTAGGTACCTAGCTCGAAAACCTAGTGGGAGCCTTTTGATTCTCCAATTGGGGAAGACTCTTTCCTTGTAATGAGGATTGAGAACTCGGTTTCATATTACGTTTTATTGATTTCACCCGTTGGCCTCTTTGATATTATAGCTAATATAGTATTTTCGTTGGTTAATGAAAATATATGTTGAAATATGAATAAACCTATAATGGGTTGCTAGCCTGTATGGAATGAGTTGAAATTTACTTTTGTTACTCTTCATTCTATTCACCATCCAAATTTCACCACAATTGTATACAAAGTTGGTAGATTTCTTCAGGTCAATCATGTTCCATTGTGGTTGGCTTTCGTTGGCGACACATGAATATATATTTCTATCAAGAGATATAATCATTGATCCCCAACAGTAGCTCGTCCCAATGGACCATGATTGGCCAGAAGATGTTGAGCATCTTTGTCTATAATCGTAGTAGAATAAACCTTTAATTGGTACTTATTAAAATGGTTTTGATTTATCATGTTGGCTGTATTAGGTTGTTTCCGGTCTTAAGGCTCACGCTGTCATATATTATGATTTATGTGGTCCTTAAGTACTGCCCTTTCTTATTATTTGGTTTATCTGTATGTCATCCTTTTTATTGTTACATACTTGTTGTTGTTACATAGTTAGATGGCTTGTTGTTGTTACATAGTTAGATGGCTTGTATATTGTGCCTAAGTGTGACAGATGATGGCTGCTTTGGGAGTTATATATTGTGCGTAAGTGTCACCATGCTCTCTCTAGTGTCGTAGAATATACATAATTAATATGTATATTCGGCACATATAAGTGAGCAATATCAAAAGTAGAACTGGAATTAAGAAAGTCTGATTGCGCAACCTCAATTATTAGGGAAGATCTATCTAACGTTGTAGATGGGTTTTATTGCTTAATTTGGAACCCGTCTTATACTGGTTGTGTGTTTTGTTAATACAAATAGCGTCTCAAAAACGTTATTTATATTCTTTGATCTTTCATTAGTTTTGTTAATGACAAATAAAAGGAATATCTTTTAGCAAATAATAAATACTAGCTTAAGTCTCTTAAGTACACATTTTACACTTCACATATTAACCAAGAATTACAAGTTTAGTAACTTGTTTCCTTAAAAGGAAACTTTAATTCATAAACCATTCCATGACATCATTGCATGCATCACATACAATATCTTTGATATATCTTGGTTAGATATGCAAGCAACATAGTTGACATTTGAAGATCTTGGATGATATGGTAAGATACAACTAAGATATGGTAAGAGACAACTATTACATAGCTGTCACATCCCACGGATCCAAGTCCTATAAAGGACGGATCCCTTTTGAGGGATCCGCCGGATCCGTGAGCTGAAGATCAGCTTGTCTATAAATAGGAAGCTGATCATTTGGCTCTCTTATCACTCATATAGCTTAAACACATATATTCATTCAGTACATATCTTACTAACATCATTCATAGTTGCATTTCACTTTGATCTTTCATTTTGTAGAAAAGAGATCAAGCATTCAAGGATCTACAGAACCGTAATCCTTTAGTTGCATTACTGTGTGATCTTGTAGTTTGTTTCACACATCATATCTATCATTTGTAATCAGTGAGTGTGGTTAGTACTTTAGTCCTTAAAGTACAAAGAGTGTAGGGAGTGGTTGTACCCTTGTAAAGAACTCGACATCTAGCTTAGTGTTGGTAAAGTAATTAGGCGACGTCAGGTTGGTTCTACCTTGTGAAAGAACCCGGTGTTTAGCTTAGTACCAGAAAAGGAAGTAAGCGACGTGTAAAGGTTTTCTCCGCCTAGGAAAGGAGTTTGTTTCTTAGTGAAAGATAAACTCTCGAGTAGGAAACTCGGGGAGTGGAGTAGGGCAAGGAATAGAGTTCTTGTAGCCGAACCACTATAAACAACTGTGTCGTGTGGTTTGATCTTTCCTCTCTTTATCTTTTGTTTACATTGTGTGATTATTTATTTGTGATTGTTTCCTTTGAATTAACATAAAGTAACAAAGCAAATAAAACTTTAAAAACGGTAAAAACTATTCAACCCCCCTTCTAGTTTTCCACAATTGGCATCAGGAGCTACGTTACTTAAGATCTTTAAAATATATTGTATTTTAAAACTTAAAACGATCCATGGATTTTGAAAACTTTAAAGAAGGGCAATCTATGCAGAGACCACCTCTATTTGAACCAAATTGTTTTATTTATTGGAAAAATCGCTTTGAGACTTATGTAAAGTCAAAGGATATAGATCTATGGTATATTATAGTTGATGGTGATTACAAGCCTATTAGTAATAATATTTCGGGTGGTCGGGATGAAGGAGCTTCTCTTACTCGTCACAGTGATGAGCAAAAGAAACTAATGGCCAAAAATAACGAAGCCAAAATGATGCTTTATAATGCCTTACCTAAGAAAGAATATGAAAGAGTTTTTATGTGTAAAACGGCTAAGGATATTTGGCAATCTCTTATTATCACACATCAAGGGAACTCACAAGTAAAAGATAACAAAATTGATCTTCTTGTCCAACAATACGAACAATTTGTTATCTCTGAAGATGAGACCATTGATAGTGCGTTTGCTAAGTTCAATACTATTATTACATCACTTAAAGCACTTGACGAATCTTTTTCTAGCAAGAATTTTGTCAGGAAATTTCTAAGAGCACTCCATCCGAAATGGAGAGCAAAGGTGACAGCTATTGAAGAATCTAAGGATCTCTCAAGCATGACACTGGATGAGCTCATAGGAAACCTAAAAGTTCACGAAATGGTTATGGAAAAAGACTCGGAAATTGTCAAAGGCAAAAAGGAGAAGATTAAGTCTATTGCCTTGAAAGCCAAAGTCGAGTCAAGTGATGATGAGTCTTGTTCAAACAGTGATGATGAAGAATATGCCATGGCCGTGAGGGATTTCAAGAAATTCTTCAGGAGACGAGGAAAGTTTGTAAAACCACCTCGTGATGAAAAGAAATCCTCTCGAAAAGATCGTGACGATAAGAAGGGTAAGGATGATAGGAAATGCTATAGGTGTGGTGACTCCAGTCACTTAATAGGAGAATGTCCAAAGCCTCCAAAGACCAAGTCTCAAAGAGCCTTCGTTAGTGGAGCTTGGAGCGATAGTGAAGGAGATGATGATGATGAGCCTAAGAACAACGAAATTGCACTTATGGCTAATGACACAGAAGAGGTATGCTTGAAAGTTGATCTTGAACCTGATGAGTGGATCAAAGATAGTGGGTGCTCAAGACACACGACGGGAAACAAAAATCTTTTCTCAACCTACCAAGTGTATGACGGAGGTAATGTCACATTCGGTAGCAAGCTTAAAAGTAAAATCATCGGAAAAGGTACAATCTCTCATGACTCTCTATCTATTGATGATGTTGCTCATGTAGATAATTTAGGATTTAATCTACTTAGTATAAGTCAATTATGCCGCAAAAAGTATAACGTCCTTTTCAGTGAAAATGGAAGTAAAATACTTAAAGATGGCATAACCATAGGAAAAGGTGTTTTAAAGAATAATGTCTATGTTATGAAATTAGATAAAACACCTAAAGATAAGTTATGTCTTACCTCCTTGGACGAAAACTCAACTCTATGGCATCGACACTTAGGTCATGCTAATATGAGGCTTATTCAATCCTTGTCTTCCAAAGAACTCGTTAGGAACCTACCCAAGTTGAAATATGACCAACACTTTTGTGATGCTTGCAAAATTGGGAAACAAGTACATAATAGCCATAAGGCTAAAAACATGGTATCTACATCTAGATGCCTAGAATTATTACATATGGATTTGTTTGGCCCGTCGGCTATACAAAGTTATGGAGGAAATTTTTACACTTTAGTCATAGTAGATGATTACTCTAGATATACATGGACAAAGTTTTTGAAAACTAAAAATGAGGCATTTGATAAATTTGAAATTCTAAGCAAGAAAATTCAAAATCAAATAGGAAGTAATATAGTATCTATTAGAACTGACCATGGTCGAGAATTTGACAATGAAATTCAATTTGGAAATTTTTGTGATAATAATGGAATAACTCATAATTTCTCGGCTCCTCGTACACCTCAATCTAATGGTGTAGTAGAACGTAAAAATAGAACAATTCAAGAAATGAGTAGAACTATGTTAAATGAACAAAACATACCACAAAAGTTTTGGTGTCACGCTGTAGATACTTCTACATATATCCTAAATAGAGTTTTAATTAGACAATTTTTAAATAAAACTCCTTATGAAATTTATCGAGGCAAAAAGCCTACATTAGGATATTTTAGAGTTTTTGGAAGCAAGTGCTTCATTTTAAACACAAAGGACTATCTCACTAAGTTCGACCCAAAGTCGTATGAAGGTGTATTCCTTGGGTACTCGCAAAACAGTAAAGCATACATTGTATTAAACAAGGAAACATCAAGAGTCGAGGAATCGTTGAACGTAACATTCAACGAAAGTCCGCCTCCCTCTAAGACATCACCTTTGGTAGATGATGACTTAGTTGAAAGTCAAATGGTTAATGATATAGAAAACATTGAAAACGGCAATGAACCCATAAAAGGAGAAATTATTAATATTAAAGAAACTAAAAGTCATCCATTAGAAAACGTCATAGGAAAACTTAATGAAAGAACATTAAGATCCAAAGCTCAAAATGAAAGTAATTATTTTTGTTTTATTTCAACGGTTGAACCCAAAAACATAGACGAGGCAATAAAAGATGAATCTTGGGTAATTGCTATGCAAGAAGAACTAAATCAATTTATTAGAAATGATGTTTGGACATTGGTCCCTCCACCTAAAAACCAAACCATAATAGGCACTAAATGGGTCTTTAGAAATAAAATGGATGAAAATGGTATTGTATCTAGAAATAAAGCTAGGCTAGTAGCTCAAGGCTACAATCAACAAGAAGGTATAGATTACGATGAAACGTTTGCACCCGTAGCTAGACTTGAGTCTATTAGGATATTACTTGCATATGCATGTGCACATGATTTTAAGTTATTTCAAATGGATGTCAAAAGTGCTTTCTTAAATGGGTTTATAAATGAAGAAGTATATGTTGCACAACCTCCCGGCTTTGCCGACTTTGAAAAACCAAATTATGTTTTCAAACTTAAGAAAGCTTTATACGGACTTAAGCAAGCACCAAAAGCTTGGTATGATCGACTTAAGACTTTCCTAGTTGACCATAAGTATACCATGGGCCTAGTAGATAATACTCTCTTCACCAAGAAAAAGGGATCACATATTATCATAGTCCAGATATATGTGGATGACATTATATTCGGTTCAACTTGTCAAGAGTTATGCGACGATTTCTCAAAAATCATGCATGACGAGTTTGAAATGAGTATGATGGGGGAACTAAACTTTTTCTTAGGTCTCCAAATTAAACAATTAGAAGATGGGATATTCTTCAACCAATCAAAGTATATCAAAGATATGCTTAAGAAGTTTGGTCTTGAAGACTCAAAACCCATGAGAACACCCATGTCCTCCGAAACCAAACTCACTAGGGATGAAGAAAATGAATCCGTAGATAGCACTAAATATAGAGGAATGATTGGTAGTTTACTCTATCTTACGGCTAGTAGGCCTGACATTATGTTTAGTGTTTGTCTATGTGCACGTTTTCAAGAAGATCCAAAAACGTCCCATCTTGAAGCCGTTAAAAGAATATTTAAGTACATCAAAGGTACTACACACTTAGGATTATGGTATCCCAAAGGAACGGGTGTAGAAACCATAGTGTATACCGACTCAGATCATGCAGGTGACTATGTTGATAGGAAAAGTACTAGTGGTATTTGTACTTTTGTAGGATATTGTCTCACATCATGGTTCGCTAAGAAACAAACTGCCCTCGCAATCTCAACAACAGAAGCAGAGTATGTGTCTGCAGGAAAGGCGTGTCAACAAGCACTGTGGATGAAACAAGCTCTCGTCGACTATGGAATTGAACTCAACAACATTCCCATTCTTTGCGACAACAAAGGTGCTATCGACTTAAGCAAAAATCCAGTCCAACACGCTAGAACCAAACATATTGAAATACGCCATCACTTCCTTCGCGACAATGTACAGAAGGGAATCATCTCAATTGAGAAAGTTTCCTCAGAGGACAACATTGCCGATATCCTCACTAAACCACTTAAACGTGAACCTTTCAACTATCTTAGACTTGGATTAGGATTAATGGAACCTAGTGATTAGGAGAAACATTAGTATAAACATTAGTTTAGCCACACACGACACTAAACCAAAACATGTGTTCTGAATCCGCGGATCCAATCGACAACAAAGACGGATCCTTTGTTTGGGATCCGCCAGATCCGCCGCATGCTAAGTCCAGTTTATTATTTAATAAACAAGAACAAGTACTATTCACTCCTCACTCCAAAACATATCACCTTACTATACTCGACACACACTTAATCTCCATCACATTTTAGACCATTTTCTTCCACAAATTTGTGCTTCTAACATCACTGAAAGTATTCTTATCATATTTATACTCCTGATCTGCGTCTAGGATTTCCATTTCATGCACAAAACCAAAACTTGGGGTATATGCATAATCCTTGAAAAATCATGAAGCATATTTATTGCATTATACTTAAAAACATGTTTTTCTTAGTTAGGAATTGCATCTCATAGCACATTGTCTTAATTTAACAAAAACCCCATGAAAATTTTTCACTAAAATCTTCTAACGACTAGGTAAAATGATTTTTTCTTACATTGTTCATACAAATGCAAAAACGTTATCTTTTAGACTTCACTTGCATAATGTCTCTTGAATGCTAAAGGGAATACATAACTAATATGTATTTTCGGGTACATTCAACCGTAGCTACATTGAAATAGGAGTGTTTGGGTTATCTCTCGTTTTGTAAACAAAACTTGCATAAACTAATTTTTCTTGCATCAAAAGGAGTCGAGATAACCGCACCTCCACATTGTCCCCATGTAGGCACACACTAGGAATTTTACACTTCCTTTGATCATTTTAACTAAAACTATGTAACTTTTTGTACTTAGGAAAATCATGCCTCCCGCAACCAACTACGATCACAAGAAAACCGTTAACTACTTACCCAAAGTCCACAAAACCAAGGGTCTAACCGATGCCCAAATTGAAAATTTTAAAGTCTTAGAGAAAAAGTATGTTCATGAGGGTAGAGCCGTAGATGCATCATTTTATGAAGGCACTCAACTTAGGGAACAATTAGCCGCAATTCAATTTGATTCTCTTTTAGACATAGATGAACCAATCATTCCTAGGTTCATACGTGAGTTCTATGCTAGTGTAGGTCTTAGCTCAAGTGATGAAGGTTACTTAAGTCTTCATTTTACTCTAAATGGAAATCTTGTCAACATCCCTCTTGATCAATTTGGTGAGGTCTTAGGAATTCCAAGTCAAGGTACATGTATTTACTCGGACAAATGGTCCTTAACAATCTTAGACTCCAATCTCGATAGGATGGCACCATATGCCACTCCTCTCCAATCAAAAGAAGTGATTAGGGAACATCTCTTCATTCCTAAGAACAACCCCACAAGAATGTATCGTGGTCGTGAAGTTGCTAGAGATCCATTTGCAATGGAACTTAATGAACTAAGACCCGAATTCAAGAAGATGGAGGATGTATTAAGGGCAAATGTGATGTGCACCATAGGAAACCGTGATCATATCAATGCTTGTTTATGCCACATGATGTACAACATCTCTACTCGTCAACCCTTCAATCTTGCTTATTATGTTGCCAAACGAATGTGTGACATTCCGGTTCAAAGCAAGATTGCAATGCCTTATGGTATGCTCTTAACCCGACTTTATAGAGCCTTTGCACCCGCTCGTCCAAACAATCTAGGCTTTGTTCCGGATTACAATGAAATTGAACACACCTTCGTTCCTTTGAATGATTTTAGGGTTAGTGTTGATAAGGGCAAACGTCCTCGTGTTCCAACATCATCCTCATCATCTTCCATGAGTGAAGATGATGGTATGCCAAATTCTAGGATTCCTCCACCCGAGTACTTGAGCCATCTTCCTCCAATTCCACATGAATCCGCTGAGTATCGAAACATCAAAGGAATGGTGAAGAATCTGGGTCGTTGGATGATGAAATTACACAAGGGGATGAAGAAGTTGAAGAAGAAACTGAGTTAATGGTGTGTTTGGTTTTAAACAATGTTGGATATTGTGTTGTTAAACTTCTATGTGTCTTGAATTTATCTGATAATACTTATTGTGTATGTGTAATAACTAACACTTGCAGGTAGATAACCATCACGGTTATCAATTTTCCGGGTTATTGCCTATGTTTGGCATAACACCTAAAACGGTAAGTTTCTAAGTATGGATTAAACTATGTGCAATCATGTGTTAATATTATCATATTTAGTTGTTTTGCTATACATATTAGATGTTAAGTAAGGTCTAGATGAATTTTCGGGTTTTCGTCGAAAAACGCGAAATATGACATATGTTCTGTTTACTTTCTTAGTTTTAGGCCTACGGATCCCGCGGATCCCAAAATAGGGTTCCGCCAAGGCTTATCGTTGGATCCGCCAACCGCCATCCTGCGGATTTGGCGGATTGCAAAATAAGGTTCCGCATTTGCAACCACTTGGATCCGCAGGTTCCCAGTAAAATTATAAAACTTTTTCGACTTATCCCGATTCTTAAATCTTAGTGTTTAGTATCATTTAGGATTTATTCACTGATCATAATTCATCTTAGAATCATTTAGGAACTCTTAGAAACTTAGGAACAAAATTTCCCACCAAAATTTAAATTTTTGAATTTTAGGTGTGAGTTACCAAACAGATACAAAGAAGGAACCCTTTTTAGGGATCCGTCAAATCCGTGGAAATATCAAATCATCAGATTTTCCACTATCCTCTTGTATTAACTGCATATCCAAAACATATTACTCAACCAAAGCTCAATGGCTTGACTTCCTTGATATGACCTGCACAAATTTTTGTTCCAAATCATTAGTAACCAACATTCTCTATTGGATTCACATCAAATCCAAACACACAGACTCACAAACCTTCTGTCTATAAATTAGCACTTTAGGATCATCACTTCACACAACAACCATTTCCTCTCCTGTACATCTTAGCTATCATACTTCACCATGACCAAGTCACACAACTCTTCCACATCTAGAACTCCAAGAAGAACAGCCCGCATCAGTGTTAAACCTTGTTGTTTTATCAACTTAGCAAACTCTTCATCTGAGGAAAATTCTCCTCTCAATATATCATCACCCATTGCTAGTGAAAATTTCCTTACACTCTCCACTCCAACACCATCACATGTTGTTATACAAACACCACCACCAACCCTTACTCCAATAGCCACTACTCCACCACCGGCTCCATCACAGACTGTTAGATCACCATCACCACCAAAATCACCTAAACTCCAACCCTTGGAATTATTTAGGACTCCTCCTACATCACCACATCTTGATGACTTAGAAGAACTTTCACCAAAATTACCCAATCTTCCACCCATGACCTTTGAAGGTCAACAACCCATGCTTTTTCACCCGGTTTACCCGGATATCCATGGTCCTTTATACCATGATGCACAATCATCCCAACCTCAACCACAAACTCTATCACCCACATCCACTCTAGTTGCCATTGACGAGGCAATGTGGATGAATATGCCTCAAACCCAAGAAGAGATTAGTGAAGAGCTCAATCATCTCTACACCCTCTCGGGTATGGTTGACCATCGCCTTCATGAAGCAATGGACATCCAAAACATTCTTATGAACTCCCTCCAAACACCACAACAACCATCCAACAACAACAACAACCAACCACCACCACCACCACCACCGCAAAGCTTGGAGCCTAGTCTCCCTCCCGGCTTCTCAAGTCATGATTGCGCACATTGTGAGAGAACGGCTCACTTGGCCCAAAGGACCAACATCTTGGTCCATGAGCTTCAAAATGAGATGAGGTTCATCTTGAACCATGTTCTTGAACGTTTGAACGCAATCTCTCATCCTCCTCAATAGGAGGTTTTTAGACTAGTTGTTAGGACCTTTAAAATTATTGTTTTAGGACTTTTTACTTTTTATGTCTTTTTATTGTAATCATACCATCATTTCTCTTTGTGACTTTTGTCACAAAATTTTCAATTTATATGAATATGATGTTTTATGCTTATGAGTGATCAACATATTGCATATTATCATTATCATTGTGAACTAACATTCTTCTATAGCATATATTATATCTTGATTATCATTACCTTAGGTACAAATAATGATCAGACACTTACTTTGACTTTTTCAAGTCAAAACTTATTAAAAGGCTTGTTTGGGAGAATACTTCACATGCATTCTACTTCTTCATTGAAGTCATTCATTACTAACACTTCATTTGCAGCATATCATACCCTTCATAGTATACGTTGGTACTCGAGTAGTGAGGAGTATACATCAAGGGGGAGCATCTCATAAGCATTTCATATACTAACCGTTTGTTTTGTAGATTCATGCATCATTTCCTTGATTACTCCATTTAGGGGGAGTATAAAACAAGGGGGAGCTCTTAAAGTTCTCAAAATCGCATTCCGCTTCGCTACTCTTTTTGTTTCGACAAAAAGGGGGAGAAAGGACTAAGTTTGCATCAACTGTGAATCATCACAGTACATACATTTTTTACAAAACTTTTCTTTAATAAACAAACTTAATATATATTTTTAAGAACTCATGCTATATTTATTCTCTTGCTCAAAAATATACTTTATGTTTTGTCACCAACAAAAAGGGGGAGATTGTTAATACAAATAGCGTCTCAAAAACGTTATTTATATTCTTTGATCTTTCATTAGTTTTGTTAATGACAAATAAAAGGAATATCTTTTAGCAAATAATAAATACTAGCTTAAGTCTCTTAAGTACACATTTTACACTTCACATATTAACCAAGAATTACAAGTTTAGTAACTTGTTTCCTTAAAAGGAAACTTTAATTCATAAACCATTCCATGACATCATTGCATGCATCACATACAATATCTTTGATATATCTTGGTTAGATATGCAAGCAACATAGTTGACATTTGAAGATCTTGGATGATATGGTAAGATACAACTAAGATATGGTAAGAGACAACTATTACATAGCTGTCACATCCCACGGATCCAAGTCCTATAAAGGACGGATCCCTTTTGAGGGATCCGCCGGATCCGTGAGCTGAAGATCAGCTTGCCTATAAATAGGAAGCTGATCATTTGGCTCTCTTATCACTCATATAGCTTAAACACATATATTCATTCAGTACATATCTTACTAACATCATTCATAGTTGCATTTCACTTTGATCTTTCATTTTGTAGAAAAGAGATCAAGCATTCAAGGATCTACAGAACCGTAATCCTTTAGTTGCATTACTGTGTGATCTTGTAGTTTGTTTCACACATCATATCTATCATTTGTAATCAGTGAGTGTGGTTAGTACTTTAGTCCTTAAAGTACAAAGAGTGTAGGGAGTGGTTGTACCCTTGTAAAGAACTCGACATCTAGCTTAGTGTCGGTAAAGTAATTAGGCGACGTCAGGTTGGTTCTACCTTGTGAAAGAACCCGGTGTTTAGCTTAGTACCGGAAAAGGAAGTAAGCGACGTGTAAAGGTTTTCTCCGCCTAGGAAAGGAGTTTGTTTCTTAGTGAAAGATAAACTCTCGAGTAGGAAACTCGGGGAGTGGAGTAGGGCAAGGAATAGAGTTCTTGTAGCCGAACC
Organism: Artemisia tridentata subsp. tridentata; assembly: GCA_021014915.2. Lineage (NCBI taxonomy): Eukaryota > Viridiplantae > Streptophyta > Magnoliopsida > Asterales > Asteraceae > Artemisia > Artemisia tridentata. The sequence goes on along the minus strand of CP139507.1, from coordinate 140,795,020 downwards.
ACTATAAACAACTGTGTCGTGTGGTTTGATCTTTCCTCTCTTTATCTTTTGTTTACATTGTGTGATTATTTATTTTGTGATTGTTTCCTTTGAATTAACATAAAGTAACAAAGCAAATAAAACTTTAAAAACGGTAAAAACTATTCAACCCCCCTTCTAGTTTTCCACATGTTTGATCTTGATAACCAATTTTGGCACTGTCAAGAATGTACCTTCATTAATACTTTTGTCCGTACAATCAAAATATATTCTTGAAAGTGCCAAAGCTTGTTATCAAGATGAAAGACACAACCGGTATAAGACGGTGTCCAAAAAACAAAGCAATGGAACCCATCTACAAAATCAGATAGATCTGCCCTTATAATTCAGACGTTTTGATTGCGATAATGATATAGTGTGTATGATTAATGACAATCCACACTCCTTCATTATCGCCGTCAAGACGAGTCCTGTTACTCAGACTCTATTCTAGGCTCAACATTTGCATATTTTAACTGCTGAACTATTTTTGAACTCTTTTAGGTAGTTTCCGTAAGTGTAAGTATTCCTTTTCTTATTATTTTCCTAAGCTGGCTTTTATTTTTTTCTTCTTAAAGGAATATGAAGCCAAAGTCATCGTTAGGAGTAAATTGAAATACTTTTCATTAATTAGAGAAAAGCTGAATGAAAAGCGAAGGATTTTATTTAGGACTACTTGTTTTGGAGGATGGTTGGATATTTTATTTTTTGACCATGAACCACATATGTTAGATTATATACTACAAAAATAGGGTTATGTAGATGATGCACACTTTGATATGCCCCTCATATATAATGTGGATGGTCGTAGTCTACATTTTGGTCGTCCCGAGTTTTCTCTAATAACAGGTTTTCGTTTTGGAAAATGGGTTAGCTCTGATTTGTATAATAAAGGGGATATAAAATTTAAGACAAGGGTATTTACAAAAAAAAATGGGGATAAGACTTTCAAACTTAGATCTTCTTGGTGTTATTGAGGATGAAGTGTTATTCGGTAAATTATCTGATGAAGATGCAGTCCGTGTGTGTCTACTGTTAGCGCTAGAGGTAATTTTTATGGGTCGGTTGTTGGCTGAACAAGTGGATGATAAACTCCTGCGTTTGGTTGAAGACCTTGAAGCATGGAATTCGTTTCCATGGGGGGGAGCACATTTGGAGGCAATTGTACAATCAGATACTGAATGTCGTAGACAGACACAAGTGGGAACACCTTAAAGGACTAGAAGCATCTCGGAAGTACGTTCCAACGTATACACTTGCAGGATTTGTTTGGGCTTTCAAGGTTTTTTTTTTTTTTTGTATAATTTTATTAGTTTATTTTTGTCTGCCTAACGCAATCTTTAACTTTATAGATATGGATTCTTGAGTCGTTTGAAAGAAGCAATAATTGGTGGAATAAAGTCCCAGATGTCATACCAAGGGGTGTAGCCTGGTCAAAGAAAGAAGTGTTTACAAGATCGGATTATGGATTGCTATTTGGCAAGGTAAAACCTTATAGAATATCGTATTCCCTACTATTTATCTTCTTTTGTGTTGTATTCAACTTGTTTTTTGATCTTCTTTTGGTTAATGTTTTTTGTAGGACTCGAAGATAAATTTTGACTTGAAAGCAACAATAGCCGAGCAGCAGTCGGATTGGTATATCCAATTTCGAGAGTATTTCATTGGGTACATACCAAGGACTCGTAAACCAAGAGTACCACATGATTACGATGTCTATCTACAGAAGTTGGATGCTTGCCGGAAACGTGGAAGGACAGAAAAAAAGTATTTACCGCTTGTTCATAGGATTCAGACCAGTGATCTTATTACTGAGATCAGCCTTAAGGATTGTGTGATTCAGGAGTTGAATGCTCGTGTTTTCAAACTTGAGTCTATTATTCAGGTGATTTTTTGTATACACTAATATAATGCATTTAGCAATAATATCTATTTATATGATTGTCAAATAAATTTAATTGGTTTTAAAAATACTTTGTAGGTTCTTGCTTGCGAAAGAACTTGCGGATTTCGGGTAAACACTTTGGTTCCGATAACTTACTTGTCAAATTATAAAGCGATTTTTTCACTTTATTGAATTTAACAATGCCTCCGTTTTGTCATATACAGGAGAAATTGGACTTCAGTCAATCGTTTTCGCATCTAAGCTATGAATTCCGAGAAAAACTGAATTCTGAATTCTTTGAAATGGTTGACTCTCTTATTTCCACAAATCGTTCAGCTGAGATAGATGTCGACTCTGATGATGATATTTTACAGGTAATGTGTTTTTACAAAGAATACCAACCAAAATATATTATACCTTGTATGAACACATCAATTCTTGTGACAGGAGTATCTTTTGGAAGAGGAATTAAGCCTGAGGAAGCAAGAGGAAGAAAGGTGGAAGATTGAAGAACTAAAGCTTATGGAAAAGGAGTTTCATAATGCGTTGATAGAGGAGACGAAACGGCGGTTGGAAAGGGAAGAGCTGTTGAAGATTGCACTCGAGAAGAAGAAAAAGTCCTCTGCTTTTTATAATTCAGAACATTGGAAAAGAGCAAAGGCAGGCATGGAACCTAACAAGAGGAGTAAAAAAGATGGCTCTGAGTCGTCGTATTACTGGTCCAAAAAATTTGTGGAAGCTGAAAAAAAATGAACACCCCCTTATGGCTGTCGGGATCGAGATATGAGTGACTATTTAAAAGATGTTCAACCTTGGGTGGAGGTATCAAAACAATTTCTATTTTCTTATAGTTATTGTAAATCTATTGTTTTTCATTTCTTCGGGTATTTGTCTCACGAATACTCTTTTGCGTTGGTTTTCACAGCACATAGAGCTGTGGGTGGAATACATGTTGCATTTCAGACCCGATGACGCTGATTGGGCTATGGTTAGTCCATACTTTGTTCAGCTGCTATTGCAGGACTCCATCCCCATTTGGTATGCTAATGGAAACAAGTACAAAATTCCATGGGCCGATGTTGACCAGGTAATACGTGTATTCATCCCTTGTGTATACATATATTGACTTATTTGCCTCAGAACACGACATATATACATTTATTTTTGTTTTGGTTACAGGTTTTTATGCCTATCAACGAAAAGGAAAAACATTGGTTTTTGGCCCAGTTCTATATCAGGACAGGGGTGGTAACATTTTATGACAGTGGTGAAAAGCATGAACCGGAGTGGCGTCCTTGGTATTTAAATATGCGTGCATATTTAGAGGTAAAACTTTAAATTTGTTACTAAATAATTCTAGTAAAACCTGAAATGCATGTGTTGCATATAACAGTATCAAATACATTTGATACATGTTTATGACTAACACATACATACTAAGATGAATATACTAGTTCACTTTCAGCTATAAGTCTTTAAAGTTCAGGTACTTGTATATTAAAAGTTCAGGTACTTGGACAACTATCCTCTTAAATGTAACATAAGTCAACTCTTTAAACTCTATGTAAGTACAATTGCCCATTAAGTGTTCCTTAAAGTTCAGGTACTTGGGCAAGTATCTTCTTAAATGTTCAAGTCTTATTTATACTCTTCTTCTTTACACCATTCTACACCCACACTACAATTAAACCTCCAGCTATACCTTTATACTCTTCTTCTTTGCACCATGTCTGACAACATACCACTTGAAGTTCAATTGGACATTGTCCGTAGGCTTCCTATAAAGCAAGTACTTCAATGCCGTAGTGTATCAAAGAGTTGGAAGGCTGGCATTGACACCTTGCATTTCATTGCTCGTTGCGGGATTCGCCCAGCTGATGGCTTCCCCTATGTTTTACACTATCAGCAAGGGTATAAAGGTTACATGTCTTACCTTTCTCACAATTTCTCTTTAACACTTGTACCCACAAACCTATCCTTTTCTGACTTGATACCTATTGGCTGCTCACACGGAATTTGGGGTTTTTCGTATGGACCAATTCTCCCTCACTACATGGCTTTTGTTTGGAACCCATCCATCAGAAGATCTGTGGGAACATTTGTCCCTTATCTGACAACTGGTCAGGAATATGAAAAGCGTCTGTTGGCTTTTGGGGTTTGACCTGACAACCTAGACCCAACAATTCTAAAGATTTCATACCCGTTCAATCCTGAAAATCCATGGTGTGTCTTACTTTTCTCCTTCTCATCAAGAGAATGGAAGATATTAGAAAGTCAGTTTTTGCCTCGTCAATCAATCCGACTAAAAAAGGCAAGTCAAGCTATTGTTGATGGCCGTATCTTCTGGTGTGCTTATGAAAAGTTGTTTGCTAGTGATGTTAGCTCATACAAGAGCTATATGATGGTTTCTTTCGACTTGGTGACCCATCGTTTCCAGGTTCTAGACATACCAGACCAGTTGTTATTCAAACTTCCTTTACCATTCTTTGTTTCTAACCTAAGAGACAACGTTGTTGTTTCCGGAAACATAAATGGTGAGGACAACTATGTTTTCTGTGTATGGAGCTTAGAGGTGGTTGGGGGAACATTGAATCGTTTGAATGTCTGATGGCTGTTCCTACCCCTTGTGCACTGAAATTAATTGGGTTTGCTGATAACAACGACCCAATACTGGAAGTTCAGAACCCGGAAGAATGGGCTACGACTCTTGTACTCTACAATGTTGCTTCCGGTAACTTTCAGAATATGGGTGCCGAGGGAAATGGTGCTTCATTTTTCATGAGTCCCAACTGCGAGTCTTTAATTCTGCAAACTCATCATGATACAATGGCTTATTAGATGGTTTGGTGCCGAGGGAAATGGGTTTTATTGTTGTGTTTTATCGGTTTTTGTAGTCAGTCTGTGCATGTTTGGCTCATGCTTTATGGTTTAGAAGGGTCGTTTACGGTTGTTAATGTTATCTAGCTGTAGGTTATCGGTTATAATCTTTTGTAATGTGTATCGTTTCAATGAATATATGTTTATACTTCTTTTGACAGTTTTGACAGTTTTGTTTCATTATTTTATATTGTTGTTGTGGTTGTTTTTCCTAATATGCTTCAATCAATATGCAGGCTGGACTTCCGATTGTCCTAGAGCAAGCCAATGTTTTCGAGAAGAAAGGTATAAATCCCAATACGTATGCCATCACCTTTTCATATGCAAAGAACGTTCCAGAGCAGGGGGGCCTGTTTGGTGATTGCGGTATTTGGGTCTGCATATTCTTATACCGATTGGCACATGGGAAGTCGTTGGACGTCGCAAATCCTGTTCAGGCAGCTATTGCTTATCGTGAGCATATGGCTAGGTTCTTTTTCCAACACCGAGTGTGTAGTTGGTAATTGTCGACTATGGTGGTTGTAATTCGAACAATTAAATTTTGTTGTAATAGAAATTTTTTTAGGATATGTTATGTAATGTGATCCCTGTTATGGGACTAGTACATTAAACTTTGGTTGTCATGTATGTATCCTTGTACATTAAAATGTCATGGATTTATTTTGGCTCATGGCTTGTTCTTAGGTATTCGACTGAACTAACTAGTAAGACAGTTTCATAATTTGGTTAAGCTTGTTTGGTTTATATATTTCAATTATGGTGACTGCTCACTTAGATAATTTATTTGCAGCACACTAGTAGCGTTAAACGACTCACGGACTTACATGTGATGTAAACCTTGCTTGAAAGTTGTTTCACCAGGTACACCTTATTTAACTTAACATTATTTTTATTATTGCATGCATATATACTAAAGATATTTTGAAGATCATAAAGACATAAATCAAAAGTAACCCAACTTAAATAGTAGATTACACATAAAACAGTTCACACATAAAGACAACAAGCCTACAGTTCACACATAGGATCAGAAATCATCCAAGTGAAAAGGCTTATATGATTCCGAGTATGAATTTAGGTTGATGCCAGAATTAGATGGTTCACCGCCCCAGACTGCGTCACCCTCATAAAGGTTGTTAGATGCTTCACCCATCCACTGTAAGTCTTCCCAATCCACGTAAATTCTGCCATTACGGAAATACTCATCGTCCCCATCTGTTTTCGGCTCCTCTACCACTTCGCCTTCAGAATCTGTCTTACGCTTACCACTTCCCTTACGACTTTGCTGTTAACATATTTATTATATCAGCAACAACTAGGACACAAACATGAGTTATACAATTGTAGGAAGTTTCAAAATTACCTCTGTTGTTGGCAATGGTTCCATACATGCTTCACGGATGTGACCTTTGGATCCACACCTACCACATTTTTTTCCTTTTGGCTCCTCATTTTTTGATGGAATACGATCTTTGTTTTTTGGTCTTCCTGATTGTAGCTTCATCACCGGTGGTAAAACCTTTTGCAAATTACCTGGATTATGCCATTTTTCTTCTTCTGGCAAAGGAAATACCATTTCATGATATGTGCCTTTCAGGTTGGTTTTCGTAAACCATGGTAATGCCCATTTGTTACAGTTAGTCAAATGTTCTGCCCTACATACGGCGCACACATGACCACAAGGTAGCCCCGAAAGTTGCCATTTCCTGCATGTGAAACGTAAAAACAGATGCCAGTCAACAACAAACAACTTGCAGCTTATTAAACAACATGGTTATATTAGATACCTGCACGTGCATTCCCTTTTTACAAAATCAACTATATGAGCATTATGATGGTCTAGTACTTGATACACAGCACACATGGCAATGCCTCTAACCTCCCAGTTACCACTCTTTAACATTCTGTCCTTCACCTTCGCAGCTGCCCAATCAGTAAGTTCAAATTCCGGTGCCTCTAAACAATTGGTGAAAACATAAAAAAAGTTGTTATTATTTTTAAATGTAAAATTCCCGTGCTTCTTCTTATTTCAACAATAATTGAGACACTAATTACCGTGATATTTTTCTCAACGTTCAAAATACTAGTCTTGTAAAAGCCTTCTGTAATACTCCATGAGCATTGTTATTGGAACCTTTCGAACTTTTCTCGTTAAAGCATTAATTGATTCTGCACTGTTTGACGTCAAGTAATTGTATCTTTTTGCTGGGCAGTATGCCCTTGACCACTTATCAAAACCTGCTTCTTTGAGTTTTTTTACCGCTGCAGGTCTTTTTGGCCTTAGCTCAGCCATTGCTTTCTGAAAGTCTTCCGTCGTATAACTTTTGCACGCCTTCCAGTAAATACTCTTGACCTTCTCGCCCTTCAAATTGCAATTCATCATCAAGTGACGGCAACAGTTACCATGAAAGCACTCTGGAAAAACTGTATTACACGCTTGTATAATCGCTGCATGCCTATCTGAGATAATCGCCAAACCAGGAACCACACCGATGCACTCTTTCAATTTTCTCAAAAACAATGTCCATGATTCACCGGTCTCACCCTGTGAGACACCGGTAGCGATTGGTATGATCTGGTTGTTACTGTCCATACCAACAGTAAGCAAGTTTGTTCTAAGATATTTCCCTTTTAGATGCGCGGCATCGATTATCAACAACGGCCGCATGAAGGCTATAAAACTCCGAATCTACATGATTAACCATATATTACTTTTAATAACATAATAGCTTAAACAAACATAAAATACTTTCAAAATATGTATATATAATTATAACGATGCTTACCGCAACACCAAATGCTATAAATGCAAACTTAAATCTTCCTTGGTCGTCTGTTTCAATGTGTGTTACCGTCCCCTCGTTTTCCATCTTTAAGTTGTGGCAATACAATGGAAACTTCTCAAACGAATCTTCCGGTTTACCGTTTAGTAACTCAAACGCCAAATTCCTTCCCCCCCCCCCAAACTCGCTTGTAAGAAACGTCTATTGACCATTCACGCCCTATATCTTTTTGTATGTCCCTCACTTTATATACTCTGCTAGTATCTTTCAGTTTTTCGCAAATTAAGTGACTTAGTAATTTCATTGTAGCATTACGATGATTAGGATGTAGTCCAGTTCTTGAACATGTGTGCACGTCGTTTACGGTTGATACAAAGAATTTATTACCCACTTTGACTTTGCGAATGTATATATTCCATGGGCAACCTTGTTTAATATATTTTACGCTGTACCTCGTGGTTTCAGATTTTATAACTACGTATTCAAATCCTTCAATTAATGATTTCTTTCCTATAGCAAACATGCATTCTGCCTTATTAAAAAAATTCTCTATACAAGAAAAATGTATTATTATTTTTAAATGAGGGTTTGTTGGGAACGATGTTTTTTATTAGCAGATTAGGGGCGCTGGGTGGCATGGGCATGTTTTTAAATGAGTTTTTTTGGCAAATAGGAAGCGAATTATCTTGTTGGTGAAAATAAAATTGTTCAACCTTTCGTGTTGTTGGATAATGAAATTGTTCTGGTAACAACGGTACATTAAGATCGATTGATATATTATTAGAAGCGGAAGATGATTTTACCTCAGAAGGTATTTCTGTTATTGATACGAATAGTTTCTGAACGTGATCGTTCTTACAACAAACTTCCTGTATGAAGTACTGGACGTCATCATCATCAACAATGTCCAATGTTCCAACACTGTCTTTGTAAAACAACCTTACGTCACAATCACCCTTCTCTTTAACGCCGCCCAACTTATTCTTCACGTACGCCACTAATTTGCTATAACTGATGTCTTTAGGTAGTTTAACAGCACGCTTTGAACCTGGATGCACCAAGATAACTTTAAACTTAGAATTGTCGTCATTACTCATATTTATTTTTTTGTTTAAATTTTGAATGTTAGAAAAATAGCATGTACACTATCCTATTGCATTTTAGGTGTATTAACCTGGAAATTTACACATTTATGTGTATCTCAACCTCCCTTTGTACTTGCACATTTATGTCATAGTTACAAAGTCGCCCACAGATCCTAACATAAGTCAAGTATCTAGTTGCCATAGATTTAAATGTGTATCAACCCCCACTGTACTTGCACATTTATATTTTTGTACTTGTTCATTTATGTATGTCATATATAATAGTCACAAAGTAGCCCAATATAAGTATATCATTCCCTTGTATTTGTTCATTATATATACAGTGTCAGTACCTGTATTTATTTTATTTATATATATACATAAATGTGATTATTCTATCATTTTCAGAAATGTCTAAAGGTAAAAACTTTTAAATCTTATGTTATTGGTTAAAATTTATAGTGTCACTTGACAGTATTATCGCTGCTAGTTCACTTGGCAAACTGGGCTTGCAATGAGACTTATATTTTAAGTGGAACCTTATGGTGCTTAATATACAGTAACGTTAGTACCCTTCTGTCATTTATGTACTACTATAAACTGTAGGCAAATTAGCTTATATATATTCAGCTCAGTTGAATAAAAGCTCTATTTTAAATTAATTGGGTAGGGCTAAAGTAATATCAAAACTGATATTGAACTGGTATATTCAGGTCACACATGTCCAGACCACACAGAAGGACCGCTAGAATTAGCGTCAGACCATACTGGTTCATAAATCCCATATCTAATGTGAACTTCCCTACCATATCATCACCTACTCCAACTCAATCATCAAGATCACCATCACCTCCCATAAATCCAATATGTCCTAGACCATCACCTACTCCATCTCAACCAAGATCACCATCACCTACAATAACACCAGAAGCTAACACACCACAATCCATACCATCTCAAGTGAGAAAATCATCATCTCCTCCACATTCAACCAACCTTCAACCACATGATCTACTTATCACACTTCAAAACATTGATGAATCAATGTGGCTCAATCAACCAAACACTCATGGCAATGAGGAACTTGATCCTCTCAACGCCTCTTCTAACATAAGGGACTCTAACTTACGTGATACTAAGGACTTAGAATCCATTTGGCTTGCCTCCATCATATCTCAATCAAACCCAACCAATCCTCCTCAATAGGAGCGTTTAGTTTCTTCCTAGTATCCTTTTATTGAACTTTGTAGGAATGTTTTAGGACTTTTTCTATTTTAGGAACTTTCTTATGTAACATCATGATTTGTGACTTTTGTCACAAACAAATTTTCTATGAATGGATATGTTATATTTTTATGCATGTAGGTGATCAATATTTGGGATATTACCTTGTTTTGTTTGTATTACTAACATCATAGTATGGTTGTTTTGAGTTCTCATCACTTGCATTTTAGGTGTATTAACCTGGCAATTTATGACATAGTTACAAAGTCGCCCAATATAATAAATAAAGCAAATTCCATAGGTGTATCTCAACCTCCCTTTGTACTTGCGTATTTATTGAACCCATACTTACAAAGTCGCCCAGATATCCTAACATAAGTCAAGTATCTAGTTGCCAAATAAATGTGTATCAACCCCCATTGTACTTGCACATTTATATTGTTGTACTTGTTCATTTATGTATGTCATATGTAATAGTCACAAAGTCGCTCAATATAATAAATAAAACAAATTCAATAGTCGCCCAAGACAATAAGTATATCATTCCCTTGTATTTGTTCATTATATATACAGTGTCATATACCTTAACATGATTATTCTATCATTTTCAGAAATGTCTAAAGGTAAAAACTTTGAAATCTTTTGTAATTGGTTAAAATTTATAAACTCAGTTGACAGTACCTGTATTTATTTTATTTATATATACATAATTTTTTTTTCTTTATATTTTTTTGTAGAGATGAAATCAACACCTTTGAAAGATGTGGGAAATGAAGCTGTGAAGCTGTCACTTGGTGAATCGGTGAAGGAAACTGGTACATATTTAAACAAAATTTATGCTGAAGCATTTTATGAGGAAGCGTTTTATGAGGAAGCATCAAGTGTAGATGGTCATGAGTATGTTACTGAAGATAAGGAAATTCAAGCAAGATTAGAAGAAGAAGCATTAATGGAACAACTACTCGAAGAAGATAGGGCTGAAAGGGAAATGGAGGAGAGAATGAGGCAAGACCGTTTCCATGAGGAGTTGTTGTTGAAGATAGAGTATGGGATAGCGGAACCTGAAGACTTTGGGATTTACAAGAACGAAACCAACTGGGATGTGCTGCTGTCAAGAATGAAGGATAAAATCTAATGTGTTATTTTCAATTATTATGCTTGTAAATTTCCTGGTGTAATGTGGTTGTTGATGTGTATTCAAATGTCCAAATGTAACCTGAATGTTCATCAAGTCTAGGTGGTTTTAATAGTAGGTATTTAACTTTCCACCTGAATGTTCATCAGCTCTAGGTGGACATTTTAGTTCTAATGTCAAATTGTTTCAAGCAACTATTGTACTAGGTCGCCCAAGAATATTTAAGTGAAAGAACCACCAATTGTACCAGTTCATTTAGGTTCATCTACCATCTCATGTACTTGCGTCATTATGTTTGAGTCCAATATAAATAGAGCCTCACAATTACACAATCCTGCATTATCCACTTAATTCTAACACATACCTACCCTAGTGTTATAACAAAAAAAAAAGATAATTCATGAATTCATCTTCCTCTTCAAGTATGTCGTATCGTAGAAACCAGTTCGAATACCACGATGTTGCTAACATGACGCATTGCAAATGTCGTCCGGCATATCCACTACCTATCAAAGTATCTTGGTCACATAAGAACCCAGGAAGAAGGTACAAAGCATGTCCTATGGACAGATGTGGAGTTTATGGTTTTCTAGACCCCGAGCTCCCGTCACAATACTACAAAGACTTGTTTTAGAGAGAGCATGAAGAAAAAAAGGCACTTGGCAGTCAACAAGGAAGTGTTGTGGCCAATGCGGAAGACTCTTTACAAATTATTGGATTGTTAGAACAAGAGATGAAGGATTTAAAGAAAAAATCTAAAGTTCATGATACATTCATGTTATTTTTGGGTTTGGTAGTTGTTCTCCTTTTCATTGTGCTTTGTATCTTAGATTAGGATTTGAAGATTCTCATGAACTTTGTAATGTTTTGTCGGTTTATGTAATGTTTGTTATATTTGTTACAATATATGTACACCAACTCTAAAAACACAACCAGAGTATCTTTTTTTCCAATGGCAAAGTTTTACAATATATGTTACAATATAATGTTTTGGGGTTTTGCCAATGGCAAAGTTTTACTTTTTTTCCGGATGCTGCACACCCTGCACTCTAACTCCAACCAGAGTATCTTCACAACTCTTACATCACAAAATCATACTTCCATAACTTTAAATGTTGTCTACATAAACGACCAAGTTTTTTATTTGTTACAAAGTAAATTGTCAACCAATCTAAACAACCATCAAAACACATAAAAATGGCACCTACAATCTCTGTTCACATGTAATCAGCATACACACCATCAAGTTCTGTTAAGATGTCAAATTGTTTCATATGTAATCAGCATACACACAAATAGAACCACCTACAATTTCTGTTCAAATGGCACCAACAATTTATGTTCAGACTTTGGACATTTCTGTTAAGATGTACTCAGCATACACACCATCAACATTGCATTGTACGACTTCGCATCAACATACACACCATCTAAACAATATTTGTACGACTTCCCATCAACATATACACAAGCCAGACATTGCATTGTATCAGCCGTTCCAGATGTAATCAGCAGAAGAAAAATGGCATAATCCACTAGGGGGAATATTGCACCTTGTACTTCCATAGGTACTCCGCAATTCGTTCACGATACGCTAGAGATGCTATTGCAGGATTGTCTACCTTTAATGACAAACCATTACCCAACCGGTAAAGGTTTATACACACCCATATTCCGCAGTCACCATATCCACTGCATTGGGTGGGGACATCCTCTGCACGTTTCCAAGTTATCTCATAGCCATCGACATCTATGCCTTTTGAGTGCAATACCCCTTCAGCTTTAAGATACATAGCCAAATTTTTTCCAAATTCTGCTGGCATGATCTTACTCCACCACTCTTGTCTTTTCGTATATTTGGGAAGCGAATCATATATTGTTACAACACCTGTACATATATGAAGCTCCGCTGTCGCCCAATGCTCGTTCGGATCATTAATAGGAAACAACACCTACATTTGAGCAAAAACAGTTTATTGGCCATCACACAAGGAGTGAAAAATAATATACATAATGTAAAGGTAAGATATAAACACCTTCTCGACATCCGACCAAGCCACTGGATACTTGACACCATTAGACCAAAATGGTCGTATGTGATTGTCCATGACACAAGGGCTGAAAAATGAATCGGTCATAGCCCAATCTGCATCTGGTGGTCAGAATGTCCACAGCAAATCAACCCATACGTTTATGTGCTGTTTTTTGTTAATTAAAGATGTGAATAACTTTGTATTATGTTGCAGGCTACAATAGTGATAGACAAACTAAGATTTAACGTAAAAAAGTATCCACTCATTTATACGTACCTCATCCCTAAGCCATCCATCTCTTTGGTTACCTATGCCCAATATACACATCCAGAAACGGCGATCAGCAACCGTGTCTTGGTTGCCCCATGGAAAAATGAACTTAGTTTCATCGCCGCTTTTAACAAACGTTTGAATAAAAGGTGGCACAGTGACCGTATGTTTCTTCGCCTTCGGGGCTCTTGACAGGTTCTGAAATACAAAAAAAAATTCTTAAAGGCATAATCCATCTCAAATAAACTAATCTAACTATGTTGCAAGACATCAAGGCAACTAAGTAACGGGAAAACAAAGTTAAGGCTTTTACATACCTCTACAAAAGGTTTCAATTGTGGTACTTGAAGAGTATTGTCAAAATCAGGACTTTTGGGAGGGGATATCTTTTCCTGATTTATTCTAGATGAACGCTTTCTCAAGCGTCTTGGAGTAGTGTCTGGCGGACTAGTATAAGGAGAGCAGTTGAATTTGCTTGGTTTCCTCTTTCTTTTAAGTCCGCTAAAAATGGCCCTTACATTCTCCCGTACAACGTTGATGTCAGGAGGGGAGATATATTGTCCCTGAACAAAAGTAACGGTATCATCAAGACATGATAAATTATAAATTATAAAAGATATACCATATACAAGTCTTTGGCATTTTCTACTTTGGCTTTTTAGGCAAAAATAAAGTGTTGTGGGTACTAGGGGTCAGGAATATTGTGTCACTCAAGGTTAATTATTTACAATTATAAATCATGATTGCATATATGACTGAGTTTGTGGTTTGGGTTTTGCTACAAATTATTGGACACAAACGTGCACTGTTTGCATGTGAGTGAATGCAACTTGACGACTCTTTAAGAGTTATTTCTATTTAAGAGTGGACAGATGGTTCTTTATTCACATCTCAAAGAAAAGTAAAAAATAAATAAGGAATAATGGTGAATATTGTAAAGGTGGCTGAGCTTCAGGCAGCGGCGAATTCGCACCAGTGGGAAGACATGGTAAAGATGTATTGCCAAACATCAGGAATTCAGTATATTCAATTGGCTAGGGAGATAGGCGCAATGTGTAACAAGGTGAATGCTAACAATCGTGAGAGGGCTGTTGATGCAAATAATGTTCTAAAAACGTTATTTATATCTTTCGATTACTTCACGTTTTGAGGATGACAAAATGTGAAATCACGTTACGTTAAAATTAACGTAAACAAGTTTTTAATCGGAAGATCCCGTTTCTACGCAAATCACTCTAGAACAAATTTACAACTTGACAAATGATCAAAGAAGTGAATTTGTGTTTTGAGACTTCACATTTTAATGGGACAAAACATTTTTTTTTTCAAAAATACATATGACAAATTATTTTTGAATTATTAAGAAATGTTTTAATGGAAAAATATGTTTGAAAATCACAACAGCTATTTTTCCCCCCAAAATCAGCTCCAACCGTCCCCAAATAAGTTTTCACCAGAAAAGACAAAATTTGGAGCGTCCTAGTCTAGGACGGCTCCACGGTTCCACTAAATTTAGTGGAGCCGTGGCATGTTTAGTGGAGCCGTCCGTACAAAACTTTCTGTAACGTTCAGATTTTTCTTGCCTATAAAAACCAACCCCATTCACAGTTTTTAGACATCCTTACACACACAAAACTTTCTGAGTTGAATACTCTCTTCACACTTTCTTTCTTAGATCATTTAGATTAGTTTTTCTTTTGTTCAAGAGTGATCCAATCATCCTCCAAGTGATCCTCTTCATTCCTCTTCACAAGCAAGAGAAGAACACAAGTATCCAAGTTGATACAAGGTGTTATCATTCCTCTTCATTATCAAGAGAAGAACACAAGTATCCAAGTTGATACAAGGTGTTATCATTCCTCTTCACTAGCAAGAGAAGAACTCAAGTATTCAAGAGGATACAAGAGTTGTAGTTGTTAGGTTTTTGTAACACTTGTTACATCCTTGTTGTATCTTAGCATACATCAAGATTATCTTTCTTTTGTGAGAGTGTGAGTGAAGATCATTTTGATCTTAAGAGATAGTGAAGATCTCTTAAAGCCATTGGGCTTGTGTGTGAGTGATCAAAGGATCTAGAGTAGTTAGATTAAGTAGAGTGAAGTGAGAGTTGATCTTTGTGATCGTGTTGAGATCGTGGTGATCTCTTGTAGCCATTGGGCTTGTGTGATTGGTCACGTGGACCTTGGTAGATTGGTGCTAGCTAAGATTAGCACTCGATATTTAGCTTAGTGTCGGTAATAAGATAAGCGACGTGTACGGTTTTCTCCGCCTGAAGGGAGGTTGTTGACATAGTGCTTGAAACTCTCGAGTGTGGTACTCGGGGAGTGGAGTAGGGCGAAGAAGAGCTTCGTAGCCGAACCACTATAAATCATTTGTCTCGGTTTGATCTTTCCAACTCTACTCTTTACTTTCATTATTTAGCATTAGTTAGTTTAGTGTGTAGTTCATATTGGTGTTGATTGATAACACATAGAGTTCGAATCAAGGTTTCCAATAGCTAACTTTTAAAACAAGATTTTTAAAAGGATTTTTAAACCGGTAAACTATTCAACCCCCCCCCCTTCTAGTTTCCCACAATTGGTATCAGGAGCCACGTCAGTCAAGTTTTTAAAGTATATTGTATTTTAAAGCTTGAATCGATCAATGGATTCCGACAAATAACTAGAAGGGCAATCTATGCAAAGACCACCACTTTTCGAAACCGATTGTTTTATATATTGGAAAACAAGATTCGAAACGTATGTGAAATCAAAAGACATTGATCTTTGGCATGTTATTACCGAGGGTGACTGATGCGTGGTTTTGTAACCTTACAACAGGTTTTACCTCTCGAGGGATCTCAAGAGGCTTACAACCCCACCAGGCAGTGTACCTGACCGATGTAGTATAGTGTAGTGGTAAGTACGGGGGATTGATCGTTCTCCACAGGGAATAGTGTTCGTTAGGTATGAAAGACTACTCTAATTAGGTCTAAGGGTTGAGGAAGATTCTTTTTATGTTTTTATATTTTTTTTATGAAAGCAAGTAAAATCTCGGGTTTGAAGGAGTGGGCGGAATTAGTTGCTAGTCAACTAACCCAAATTACTACGAATGCAAATAAAAAATAACAAAAAATGAAAATGTTGGTGGAAACTTATGTGTAGAGAAATGTGTTTACTTAGATTTCCTTACTCCCTAACTATCTTTTATCGGTTGATTAGTGTGTATTAGTCGCGTGGATGACGGGTGTATTCCTTAATACCAATCGTGGGGTGGCGTACGTACTTCCCCAACTCTACAAGCTCCTACTTCACTCCTATGTCGAGCCGGCTAGGAAGCTCCTAACATGGGATCACTAGAATTCGCTTGTGCATTAAATACAACCATAAAAACTTTAGTACGCATTTGGTTCATGTTTCTTAAGACGTTCAAGCAAGTTACCGAATAGGAAGTTAGCCAGTTTTCTTAAGCCTAACATAGATAAACAATCATCCAATACAACTAATAACACACTAATAACCAATAATCAATAGCTAGGTTTCATTAGATCTAAGCAAACACAAGATAAATCTAGCCTAACATGTTAATCAAAAGACAAGAACAAGATAGAATCAAACAACACATAGACATATTGAATGATTAATTGATAACTTATCTTTCAATGTAACATGGAAGATCTCAAGGCAAAAAGCCTTGAAAAAGATGCTAAAATCGTCTTAGGGTTTTCTCCCAAAAATTCCACACTAAGTTCCACACTAATGACAAAGAATTGCAAAACTATATATAGATTTTTACATCTGACGGCGTCACGTTATGGAGTGTGACGCCGTCACCTCGCCGCTTTTAGGGTTCCCGGATGACCTTCTTGACGCCGTCCCTCTTTAGCTCTCCAAAATCCGTTCTGGCTTATCAAGGCTTGACGCCGTCAGACCTTGAACGTGACGCCGTCCCTCTTTGAATTAAGCCGTGACGCCCTTGATCAGGTTAAAGCGTGACGCCGTCAGAATTCACATGCAATTTTCACTGGCTTATCATGAGTAAATTTCACATCCACCTTTTCTTGCCAAGCCATGACGCCGTCCAGGGTAAATCCTGACGCCGTCAAAGGTAACTTTTAGCACAATTTTGAGACTTTGTCGTTTTCTTCACTTTTATGCTCCAAAAACGTCCAAAATGCCTCCTTTTCCAGATTTCTCCTCAAAAGTACCTAAATTGACAAAAGGAACGATTTAGGGCAATATTTGATCAAATAAATACGATTTAGGGCTTAAATGACCCCTTAAAAGCGGTACACTTTTCGCTTCATCAAATACCCTTACACTTGAGATTTGCTTGTCCTCAAGCAAATGCGCTTTTATTCTAATCAAAATACAAGTTAGGGGTCATTTAATGCTAACATAAAAGTAATTACAACAAATATTCGTTCCACTTTAATCATAATAAGCACGGAGATTATAAACTAGCACCTCACAAGTAGTGTTTAGATACTCACATCTCTCAAGTGTCATCAAAATAAATCTCATAAATGAAAACGGATAATATCTCTCACTACCTGTCATAGCAAATAGATTACCATAGGCTTGGGAAAGGATCAAAAACCTCCTCCACTAGGCGTAAGCACCAAAGATAAACTATCAAAGAGGGCTTTTAAATGGGTTATAACGTTAGGTGTAGGGAAAAGGAAAACACGTTTTTGTTGGATAAAGGATATTTTACTGGTGGCGAGTTAAAGATCTTGATCAATTACATGTACTATACAATGTTGCTAAGCCAAGACTCGACTCGATCTTAAGCTAGAAACGAAATAACAAAATAACAAAAACATAAAACAAACATAAAATGAAACGGGATGGTAGTCCGTATGTTTTTTCTATTTTTTTTTTCTCATTTTTTTGAATTTTTCTTGATTTTTTTTTTTTTTTTTTTTTTTTTTTTTTTTACATACACTCTTGCCCTACCATCCAAAATAATACATCATAGGGGCATTGCACCCCCCTTACACTTGAACTTTTACATAACTTTACAAATACTAATCTAATGACTCGAATTAAGATAATTGAAAAACTTGGAGTACTTTTAAAACATTTAGCACATATGGGGGTAATAAATGATGTTCTTCCCCATTACTCCATTACACTAGTACTTTACCCATGAGTCCCAATCGTCCCAAAACAATATGTACAAGGATATGACTCGACTTAGCAACCATGTAATCAACTAGATAATTAACTTGGGTTTAAACAAATGTTGTAACAATAATGCACTAAAGATGAGTGCATACAAGGTAGGCTAAGGCGATTTGGGTGTACATTTTAGTGGGGTGTAAACAAATTCTTCCTTTAAGTAAAATGCTTAAAGGTCGAAACGAAAAGATAGGCTCTGAGGGGTGTACTAGGGGTATCGTGTACTAAAAATGAGTACAACGCAAAGGGTGTGGGAGAATTACTTGACCAATGTAGCCAATGTAATTATAACAAAATCACAGGTGTAAAACAATGGGTTAATCCTAATGCCTCTTATCATGTAGTAAATCTAACTACACGAATGTAGTCTCACTTGTGGCCTCGGAATGGTCCTAACACAAGTTCTAGAATCTAAGTGCTACCGGTACACACATCATAGCATAAATGCTTTTCCTACCAATTCTAGGGGCGAACCTCACATATTTGGGGTGGAAAATTTTTTAGTGGTACGGTTTTTGTGCTAGTCATATAACTCCTATCCGTGAGACGCTCATTAAGATCAAAGTTTCACTCCTAAATGTTGTAAAAAATTTTAAATTTGGCACTAAAATTGCCCTAACAAGTATTTCTCTCAGTTTTATTACACATCTACTATTAAACAAACAAAAATCAAGCGTAAGAGCATTCTCTAAAATCGTACTTTTACCCTCTCCTTACACTTAAGATGAACATTGTCCCCAATGTTCAAATAACAAGATGTAAAAGCATAAAGTAAAAGAATGAAATCAAATACTCCCCTGATTCGCTCGGTGGATAATGAAGTTA
This sequence comes from Artemisia tridentata subsp. tridentata, assembly GCA_021014915.2. Lineage (NCBI taxonomy): Eukaryota > Viridiplantae > Streptophyta > Magnoliopsida > Asterales > Asteraceae > Artemisia > Artemisia tridentata. The sequence continues at coordinate 140,775,723 of CP139507.1, read as the reverse complement.
CACGGTTAGATCTTCTTCCAAGGTAATGTTGAAGCTCCATGACTAATGCATCGCCAAAAGCTTGATTCCATAAACATCTCCTTGTCCAAAATAACCTGTTAAACCTGAGAAAACAAACACGAAAACCTGCATAACAACGGCGGGATAAATCTATATATAAGGATATAATGCTTGTGGAATGATAATTTTGCAGATTCCTGGAGATTATAAGTTGGAGATTTTAATTAAAACTTTTTATGAAAACAAAACTTTCAAAAATTTCTGAAAATCAAATCTGACGCCGTCAGGTTATAAACCCTGACGCCGTCAGAAATGACCTGACAAAAATTCTCATTTTAAGTTTTCGGAAAATTTCTGGAAAAACCTTTACCTTACTTCCTGGAAATCCTGCAAAACATCATTATGACTCGATACAAGCATTTGACTCAAACAAATACTAATATGTATGTTAATTTAATATTATTATGATTCATGTTCATTTGTGTTCTAATAAACCGATTTAGATTTCCCTTACACTTATCTTTTTGCAAAATACCTTTATATGTAGTTAAGACGAAGTTAAAAACAAAATAAAGCATTTTCACAAATTAATTTTGAACATGAATCAATAAGAATAAAAATTAAACACACATACGGAAAATAAAATCAAACAAGCAAATAAACAAACACACAAAGCAAATAAAGCAAATAAAGCTTGGGTTGCCTCCCAAGAAGCGCTTTTCTTTATTAACGGGTCTTGTAGCTAGACTCAAGTCATGGCTCTACCCTATATAGTGAGCTCGTCTTCGAGGACGTCTTAGGGTTAAGCTTGATTAAGTTCCATTAGTCCGCTTAGTACGTATATCTTTCAAACTTCTCTCCATCCGGTCATACATTCATCTTAATATGCCATGACCCATCTCCATCTTTGGTGTTTATCCAATTCCACTTATGATCATCTTCTCACAAATCCACTTATCATCCTAGGTTAATTGGCAAAACTCCTAGGAAATCATCATCTTCTAAAAACTAGAGAGTCTTCAAATGGATCCAATTCGGTGTCCCTAGCCAAGAGTTGCTCTACCGTATGTGTTCGGTTCACAAAGTCCTCTTCTAGGTAAAATGGGCGTTGGGGTCCTATGAAGTCTCTATCGATCCAAGGTCCATATCTAGATGGTCTCCTATTTGATTCTAACCAATGTGGTGTTGGTTCCTCACTAGTATCATAGGCATGTTTCTTCACATCATAGACTGACCAAGTATCTCCTTCTCCTACCGCTATCTTAGATTCCTTACAATCAATCATAGCACTAGCGGTCGCTAAAAATACTCTACCTATCAACAAGGGGCATGTAGGGTCGCTAACCATATCAAGGACGTGGAAATCGGCTAAAATGGTTAGTTTTCCAATGTGTACTAACACGTCCTTAACTACTCCAACCGGGTAAGCAACACTTCCATCCGCTAAGCCTATTATCACCTCGGTTTCTTCAAGTTTTCCTAGTTTTAGAGAGGTGTAGAGAGGTAACGGAAGTAGGTTAAGGCTTGATCCAAGATCGGCTAATGTGTCATAAGCCTCCGAATTACCGATCTTGCAAGGTAGAACAAATAAGCCCGGATCATCTAACTTCTTAGGTAGTTTGTTTTGAACGAAGGCGGTCCCTTTTTCGCCTAACTTGAGCTTCTTCTCATCCAACACATCAACAACCGGACTCTCAAGGTGGAGCTCCTTGAATTCTTCGTCAAGGTTTTGAGTGGGAGGTGTTTCAACTATGTTGTTGACCAATTTGGATGTCATAACTTCTTGGTCATTTGGAACGACTTGGGTTTGTTTGAAACACGTGCTCATGGAATTGACCGAATAATATTGTGGACAAGAACTAGGGGACGAAACCGATGAAATAGCGTCGACGTTTAGTTTCGGGTTCTTGACCGTGTTGCTAGGGAGTGCTCCCATTTCTCGGTCATTGAGGGCTTTCAACAAGGTGTCAATCTTATTGGTCATCTCGCTTTGTTTTTGTTTGAAATCGGCTTCAAACTTGGCTAAACGAGCTTCTTGAGATGCCATAAATTGAGACATCAATCCTTCAAAGTTATCGGTACTACCATTGCCGGAAGGATTGTTGTTGAAAGTACGGTTCGAGTTGGAACCGCTTGATTGGAAACGATTAGGTGGGTTGGAAGAATTGGTCTGTTGTGCGTTTTGGTTTTGTTTCCACCTAAGGTTCGGGTGATTTTTCCATGAGGGGTTGTATGTATCACCATAAGGGTTTGGCTCGGGTTTGAAAGTGTACCACTTGTCTCCCGCTCCGTCGGTACGCGAGGATGCGTAGTCCACAAAAGCTTGTTCGGGGAGTTCCATGCAATCACGAGTGTCGTGGGGACCACTACATAATTCACATGAAGAAGTGATTTTGTTCACTTGGCTTGAAGGTTTAGGAGCCTCGTAGGATTTCATGAGAAACTTGACTTGGTCTTCATGTTCTATGATCCTACGGTCGGAAGTGCTTGAATTGTTCAAAGGCAAAGATATTGCCTTGACCGTTTTATTCAAATCACGGGGATCACTCCAACTTTCGTTGTCATAAAGAGCAAGATCCTCTAGGAGAGCCCATGATTGTTCCGCACTTAGATCACGTAGCTTACCACCGGCCGATTGGTCAATGGTTTGCCTCGTGTAGAGATTGATATGGTCATAGAAGATTTGGACTTGGAGCCAAAGTTCTATGCCATGGTGAGGGACTTTTTGGAGTAAGTCCTTGAATCGAGTCCATGCCTCGTAGAGAGTTTCGCCTTGACGTTGTTGGAACATCAAGATATCATTCCTTAGCTTGGTAGTTCTTCCCGGTGGGAAAAACTGAGCAAGGAAACGAGTGGTGAGATCATCCCAAGAGGTGATGGATCCTGCGGGTTGACGTTCTAGCCATTGACTAGCTTGGTCCCGCAAAGAGAATTGGAAGAGACGCAATCGGGTCGTCTCTCGAGTGGCAACATCAAGGTCTACAGAATCAACGATTTTGAGAAAGTCCTTGAGATGTTGATTAGGATCTTCAGAACGAATTCCATGGAATGCGCATCCGCTTTGCACCAACCGGATGGTGTCGGATCGCAAGGGTGTGATATTGGCTCCTTGAGTGAGCTCAATGGTGTTTCGATAGCCATGGTGGCTAGGACGGGAATACTCTCCTAAAGTACGGGCTCTAGGAGGTGGTGGTGGTTGTTGTGGTGGTGGGTTGTTGGGATTAAGGATATTACCATCTTCCATGATGTCTAATGGTAATGGTTACGAACAAAGAAACGAAGAAAATAGATAGACTAAAGAAAATCTAGAAAAAGAAAATAAAAATCTCACTAGAAAGGAATCTAGTGAGTAGACCTAATAGAAATAAAAATTCAACCTAAACAATAACTATTCCCCGGCAGCGGCGCCAAAAACTTGATGCGTGGTTTTGCAACCTTACAACAGGTTTTACCTCTCGAGGGATCTCAAGAGGCTTACAACCCCACCAGGCAGTGTACCTGACCGATGTAGTATAGTGTAGTGGTAAGTACGGGGGATTGATCGTTCTCCACAGGGAATAGTGTTCGTTAGGTATGAAAGACTACTCTAATTAGGTCTAAGGGTTGAGGAAGATTCTTTTTATGTTTTTATATTTTTTTTATGAAAGCAAGTAAAATCTCAGGTTTGACAGAGTGGGCGGAATTAGTTGCTAGTCAACTAACCCAAATTACTACGAATGCAAATAAAAAATAACAAAAAATGAAAATGTTGGTGGAAACTTATGTGTAGAGAAATGTGTTTACTTAGATTTCCTTACTCCCTAACTATCTTTTATCGGTTGATTAGTGTGTATTAGTCGCGTGGATGACGGGTGTATTCCTTAATACCAATCGTGGGGTGGCGTACGTACTTCCCCAACTCTACAAGCTCCTACTTCACTCCTATGTCGAGCCGGCTAGGAAGCTCCTAACATGGGATCACTAGAATTCGCTTGTGCATTAAATACAACCATAAAAACCTTTAGTACGCATTTGGTTCATGTTTCTTAAGACGTTCAAGCAAGTTACCGAATAGGAAGTTAGCCAGTTTTCTTAAGCCTAACATAGATAAACAATCATCCAATACAACTAATAACACACTAATAACCAATAATCAATAGCTAGGTTTCATTAGATCTAAGCAAACACAAGATAAATCTAGCCTAACATGTTAATCAAAAGACAAGAACAAGATAGAATCAAACAACACATAGACATATTGAATGATTAATTGATAACTTATCTTTCAATGTAACATGGAAGATCTCAAGGCAAAAAGCCTTGAAAAAGATGCTAAAATCGTCTTAGGGTTTTCTCCCAAAAATTCCACACTAAGTTCCACACTAATGACAAAGAATTGCAAAACTATATATAGATTTTTACATCTGACGGCGTCACGTTATGGAGTGTGACGCCGTCACCTCGCCGCTTTTAGGGTTCCCGGATGACCTTCTTGACGCCGTCCCTCTTTAGCTCTCCAAAATCCGTTCTGGCTTATCAAGGCTTGACGCCGTCAGACCTTGAACGTGACGCCGTCCCTCTTTGAATTAAGCCGTGACGCCCTTGATCAGGTTAAAGCGTGACGCCGTCAGAATTCACATGCAATTTTCACTGGCTTATCATGAGTAAATTTCACGTCCACCTTTTCTTGCCAAGCCATGACGCCGTCCAGAGTAAATTCTGACGCCGTCAAGAGTAACTTTTAGCCGATTTTTGAGACTTTGTCGTTTTCTTCACTTTTATGCTCCAAAAACGTCCAAAATGCCTCCTTTTCCAGATTTCTCCTCAAAAGTACCTAAAATGACAAAAGGAACGATTTAGGGCAATATTTGATCAAATAAATACGATTTAGAGCTTAAATGACCCCTTAAAAGCGGTACACTTTTCGCTTCATCAGTGACTTTCAACCTATTCAAATGAATCCGGAAACTAAAAAGGATGAAATAGTTTCTTATGATAAACAAAGTGATGAACTTAAAAGGAAATTAGCCAAAAATAATGAGGCTAAAATGATGATTTATAATGCTTTGCCTAAAAAGGAATTTGAAAGAATTTTCATGTGTAATACGGCAAAAGATATTTGGAAAACTTTGTTAGTCACTCACCAAGGTAATAACCAAGTCAAAAGGAACAAGATAGATCTTCTTGTTCAACAATATGAACAATTCTCCATTTCGGAGGATGAGTCAATAGATAATGCTTTTGCTAGATTTAATACTATTATCACTAGTCTTAAAGCTCTTGATGAAGGTTACTCTAGCAAGAATTATGTTAGGAAGTTTCTTAGGGCTCTACATCCTAAATGGAGAGCAAAGGTCACCGCCATAGAAGAGTCAAAGGACTTGGCGACCTTGTCACTCGATGAACTTATAGGAAACTTGAAAGTTCACGAGATGATAATCAAGAAGGACTCCGACATAGTCAAAGGCAAAAGCGAGAGAGTTAGATCTCTAGCATTGAAAGCCAAGAAGGAGTCTAGTAATGAGGAATGCTCGAGTTCTGATAGTGAAGATGAGGAATATGCATTAGCGGTTAGGGACTTTAAAAAGTTCTTTAGGAGAAGAGGTAGGTTCGTTAGGCAACCTCGTGATGAGAGGAAGACATCACAAAAGAACCATGTTGAAAAGAAAGGGACAAGTGATAGGAAATGCTTTAGGTGCGGAGATCCTAATCACCTCATAGGAGAGTGTCCCAAACCACCAAAATTCAACAACCAACGAGCTCTCATAGGAGGCTCCTGGAGTGATAGCGGTGATGATGAAAAAAAGAAGCCCAAGGACGAAACATGCCTAATGGCTCACGCTTCTAATGAGATATGCTTGGGAATTGACTTGGAGCCTAACGAATGTGTCAAGGATAGTGGATGCACTAACCATATGACGGGTAACCGAAGTTTATTCTCATCATACAAGGCATACAACGGAGGTAATGTCACTTTCGGTAGCAAACTTAAGGGCAACATTATAGGCAAAGGTACGATCACTCAAAACTCCCTCACTGTTAGAAATGTTGAGCATGTAGATAACTTAGGATTTAATTTGCTTAGTATTAGTCAAATGGTAGATAATAAGTGTAGAGTTATATTCTCTGAAGAGGGTAGTGAAATCATTAAGGATGGTAAAACCATAGGCAAACGAGTTAGGAGAAATGGCTTATTTGTTATGAAAATAGGAAATAAGCCTCAGGATAGGATATGCTTAGCAACCATAGATGATAACTCTACTCTATGGCATAGAAGATTAGGTCATGCAAATATGCGATTGATACAATCATTGGCATCAAAGGAATTAGTTAGAAATCTACCTAAGATTAAGTTTGACAAACACTTTTGTGACGCTTGTAAAGTTGGAAAACAAGCACATTCTAGTCACAAAGCTAAGAATATTGTCTCGACCTCTAGATGCCTAGAACTCCTTCACATAGACTTATTCGGTCCATCCGCCGTACGGAGCTACGGAGGAAATCATTACACCTTAGTAATAGTTGATGACTATTCTAGGTATACTTGGACTAGATTTCTTAAGAATATGACACAACCTTTTGAGGAATTTGAAATCCTTAGTAAGAAAGTCCAAAACCAACTAGGATGTACAATAGTTTCTATTAGGACAGATCATGGTCGGGAATTTGATAATGAAGTGCAATTTGGAGTATATTGTGATGCTAATGGTATTACTCACAATTTCTCGGCTCCACGCACTCCACAATCAAATGGGGTAGTCGAGCGGAAAAATCGTACTCTACAAGAAATGAGTAGAACGATGTTGAATGAACAATCAATTCCGCAAAAGTTTTGGTGTAATGCGGTGGACACCTCAACTTATATTCTTAATAGGATTCTAATTAGACCTATCTTAGGAAAAACCCCATATGAAATCATGAAATGTAGAAAACCTACTCTTGATTATTTTAGAGTGTTTGGAAGCAAGTGCTTCATACTAAACACTAAAGATTACCTCACCAAGTTTGACCCAAAGTCTTACGAAGGTATCTTCCTAGGTTACTCCCAAAATAGTAAAGCCTATGTTGTCCTAAATAGAGAAACCATGAAAGTCGAAGAATCACTCAACGTGACATTTGATGAAAGTCCTCCACAAACTAAGACATCACCCTTGGTGGATGATGACTTAGATGAGGACGAAGCCATTAAGGTTAATGGCAAGAAAACCCTAGAAGATGACACTGAGGATGAAATAGTTGAAGTTGACGAAATTGTCAACATTAAGGAATCCAAAAACCATCCTATTGAAAATGTCATAGGTAATCTAAACCAAAGAACCCTTAGGTCACAAGCACAAAACAAAAGTAATTTCTTTTGTTTCATATCAACCGTAGAACCTAAGAATGTAGGTGAAGCGATTAAGGATGAAAGTTGGATACTTGCCATGCAAGAAGAACTTAATCAATTCACCGCAAACCAAGTTTGGGATTTAGTACCTCTTCCTAAAAATCAAACAATCATAGGAACTAAGTGGGTGTTTAGGAATAAACTCGAAGAAAATGGCGTTGTAGTTAGGAATAAGGCAAGGTTGGTAGCACAAGGCTATAACCAACAAGAGGGAATAGATTATGATGAAACCTATGCACCCGTAGCTAGATTAGAATCAATTAGAATACTCCTTGCCTATGCTTGTGCCTTAGACTTTAAACTATACCAAATGGACGTGAAGAGTGCGTTCCTTAATGGTTATATCAATGAGGAGGTGTATGTTGCATAACCTCCGGGATTCGTTGATTTCGAATATCCGAATCATGTTTACAAGCTCAAGAAAGCACTCTATGGTCTTAAACAAGCTCCTAAAGCTTGGTATGATAGACTGAAAGCTTTCTTGATTGAACATGAATATACCATGGGAAAGGTTGATAACACACTCTTCACAAAGAAAAGAGATTCACATCTCATCATTGTTCAAATATATGTCGACGACATTATATTCGGATCAACTTGTCCAGAGATGTGCGATGATTTCTCTAAGATCATGCATGACGAGTTTGAGATGAGCATGATAGGTGAATTAAATTTCTTCCTTGGTCTACAAATTAAACAAATGGAAGATGGTATCTTATTTAATCAAGCTAAGTATAGTAAAGAGATGCTTAAGAAGTTTAGTTTAGAAGAGTCTAAGCCTATGAAAACTCCCATGTCAACGGAAATAAAACTCACGAAAGATGAAGAAGGTGAGTCCGTGGATAGCACTAAGTATAGAGGTATGATAGGAAGTTTACTATACCTCACGGCAAGTAGGCCCGACATCATGTTTAGTGTCTGCCTTTGTGCTCGCTTCCAAGAGGATCCCAAAACCTCTCACCTCGAAGCGATTAAGCGTATCTTTCGATATATTAAAGGCACTATACACTTGGGATTATTCTATCCCAAGGGGACCGGTGTAGAAACTGTTGTCTATGCCGACTCTGATCATGCGGGAGATTATGTGGATCGAAAGAGTACGAGTGGCGTTTGTACCTTCATGGGTTGTTGCTTAACTTCTTGGTTCTCCAAGAAACAAACGGCTCTTGCTATCTCCACAACCGAAGCCGAGTACGTAAGCGCCGGAAAAGCATGTCAACAAGCACTATGGATGAAACAAGCTCTTATAGACTATGACATCCATTTAGATGACGTCCCCATTATGTGTGATAATAAAGGTGCTATTGACTTGAGCAAAAACCCCGTTCAACACTCCCGTACTAAACATATCGAAATTCGCCACCACTTCCTTCGTGATAATGTTCAAAAAGGAAATATTTCTATTGAGAAAGTTCCTTCTCAGGACAATATCGCAGACATCCTTACCAAACCTCTCAAACGAGAATCCTTCAACTACCTTCGTCTAGGTCTAGGAATGATGGAACATGTTCCATAAACCTCATGACTCTTGAAGTCATCTCGTGTGTCTCGTTAAGTCTAGTTTAGGTTCCCTAGTCAAAGGAATTTATTAGGTATAAATTCTTTCCTCGTGTCATAGAGTCTCACTAAAACAGCGAGACTTATTCGTCAAACATCAAAATGTGACAGAAAACCATCCCTACAGACACACGGCTCCACTTAATGTGGCACGGCACCATTAAATTTAACGGTACCGTGGAACCGTGCATCTGGAACATTCCGTATTTTAGTTCCCTTTTTCCACACCACTCATTCCAAACCCTCATAACCTCAGCAACTGCTGTCATAACTTAACCTCACACCCAAAACTTAATTACACCCCTTCAAGATCATATTCAAGACATTGAGTTTCAAGATCCTCAATCATTCTCACCCTTTTCAACAAAAATTGTAAGTCATCTTACTCCAATTTTTCTTAATTTTGGGTCTAGGGTTTATGCATTGATGAAAATTGAATTGGGGTTTTTCAATTTTTCTTCTAGGAAATTTTCAATTAGAAGTCATCAATACCAAAACATTTCAAAATCTTTGGTACCAAAACATTGAGGTTACCAAAACACCCCAATTCCATCATTTTCAAAATCTCACGAAACTAGGACCATGAAATTGTTCTTTTCATGCATTGTTGATGCAAACTAAAAACACTTTCTCATGCATACAAGATCTCACAAATCATGATCGAACTACATAATCAATATGTATTCTTTGACTTATTTGCTTGAGCAAAAGTAAAATTAGGAGTGTTTGGGTAATCTCATTATTTTCTTTTGAGTCGAGATTGCCGCACCTCCACATAGTTTGCATATAGGCACACACTAGGCATGTGCATATAATGCAACTATTCTTCATACTAATTTTTCCTAAAAACACTTTTATAGGAAACAAAAATGTCTCATGAATATGATTTTGATCATCTCCTAACCGACACCTACACACCCCAAATATCACAAGAACCCACAACTCCCGGTAACCACATTCGTGCCTATGTCAATCTTGAAACCCGTCGGTTTCATGAAGGCCGTGTCGTTGATCCATCCCTTGTTTACCATCGGGACATCAACACTTCTTTTAGAGCTATAGGATTCGATTGCTTCCGACAAGTTGAACTCCACGTAACGAGGATCAATCCTTGTCTCTTTGGTTTTGGGTCAGAAATTTCAAATTTGTCCTAACCCTTGAGCAATTTGCTCAAATCCTTCAAATCCCCAATCATGGGCAATGTGCCTATACTGAGGATTGGTGTCTTGAGTCCCTCTTCAACTATCGTGAAGAGGATAGTCCATATTGTTCCTACATACCCTCTCCCACCGAACTAACCAAAATCATCCGTACTCATAAGTACTCCTCTTATCCTAATCCAACGAAAATTCGTTTGGAAGAGGTGCGTCATGAACTACTTTCTTGGGCAGTCATCCTGCGAGAAAATGTTCTAAGTCTAACAGGAAATTGTGAGCAACTCCCGGCGTGTTGTGCTCATATGATCTACTGTCTCCTTACCCAACAACCATACAATCTCGCTTACTTCTTCGCTAAGCGAATTGTACATCTCAAGGGTAACAAGAATAAATTAATACCCTATGGGATGTTCCTAACCCGCCTCTATCACCACTTCATGAACCTACACCCTTACCTTCATGGTCCTCAATACTCACTTTTCACACCAGTCATGAAACCCATAACCGAGTCATACGTGTCAACCATTCTAATTTCTGAATCCTCCACCCACTATGCACCCTTTGATGATCCAAATCATGAGAATGAGATAAATGCTCAAGACGGGAGTATAACAAGAATGGGAGAAGGCTCAAGTCATAAGTAGTTGTGAAGAGATTTATATCTCCTACTAGGGCTTAGTCTTAATAGACTATATTAGGAATTAATACTCTAATTATCTTGCATGCTTAGTACTAAATCTATCACCATGCATGAATGATCTATGTGATATTTGGATGTTAATTTATCTTGTCCTTTATACTTGCATGCTTATGATTATCTTGGAAAATTGCTTGATAATCTTTATGTGCTAGATGTAGCATTGTAGGGGACATATTAGGAAAACAAATACTTAGTGAGTTGAGGCACTATCATTTCCAGGAACTAGTTCCCCTAGAAAACATCCCCCAGCTGCCCAGAACTAGCCTCAACAAAAATTTTCGTGACAATAGTGTCACGATACCACTAAATAGGGACGGTACCGTTAAATTTAATGGTACCATGGGTCATTTAGAGGAACCGTGTCCCTGTTTGACGGATTTTTACTGTTCCTCCTAGAATCCCTGCAACCCTAACCTCAAACCTGCAAATTTTGCAACCTCACACACACCCTAAGATTCGCTTGCTACACCATAGGACACTCCCATCAACTTTAATTCAAATTTCACCCAACTTGCCTATTTAAGGCCTCACCCTTGCAAGCTTATCTTGCACTTCACCTTCAACCTCCCATCACACAAACACCATGTCTTCCACACAAGGATCCACCTCTCACATCTCCAAGAAACCTAGGATAACCGTGAAACCACCCTCAAAACCACTCTTTGTGGATCTCACAAAAGATGATGAAGCTATGACACCACCTTCCCAAGCCACTCCTTACTCACCATCACCACCTAATGCACCCTCTAAAACATCCTCTTCCTACACAACATCTTCATCATCCTTTAACACAACATCATCTATGGAGTACACACTATCCCCCATAACTCCATTTTACTATGCCATGCCAACTCCATCCCCAACAAACTCACCACTACCACCTTCTCCTATCATGGCACAACCCATCCAACCCCATCCCTTTGATTTACATAGGGCTAATTGCCTATGTTGTCTCCATAACCGTAATCTCATCTTCTTCATAAGAGACGAGATTCATTTCATGTTCTCTTTTATAGAACATCTCTTAACACCACCACCACCCCAAATGATGCCACAATCTCCACCACCTCCTAACCCAAACAACTAAACATGCCCTTGTTTAGTTTCTCACCAATAAACCTTTAGGACCCTTCTTGGAAATGAAGCTTGCCTTTAGTCATTAGGGATTTAGGTTTCCTATTGTCTCTTTTATGCTTCTTATGTAGTCATACCTATGTATGACATTTGCTTTTATGAATGAATGCTTTCATTTTATGTGGATGCTTAGCTACTTAGTCATTCATTTTGTGGTTGGATATTTGTCTTAGGTGCTACATGTTAGATATTATATATATGTCATCTAACCTTGTTTTGTAGCACGAATCCTTGCTCGATTCCTTGGTATTCTCCAAATGAGGGGGAGTATACGTCAAGGGGGAGCTTTAGTCACCTTTTTGATTAGACAAAAAGGGGAAGAAATGGGAGTAAACTCATTAAAAACTTGTTAAAACTAATTTTAACTTAAAATGAGTTTATATTTTGTCATCATCAAAAAGGGAGAGATTGTTGATGCAAATAATGTTCTAAAAACGTTATTTATATCTTTCGATTACTTCACGTTTTGAGGATGACAAAATGTGAAATCACGTTACGTTAAAATTAACGTAAACAAGTTTTTAATCGGAAGATCCCGTTTCTACGCAAATCACTCTAGAACAAATTTACAACTTGACAAATGATCAAAGAAGTGAATTTGTGTTTTGCGACTTCACATTTTAATGGGACAAAACATTTTTTTTTCAAAAATACATATGACAAATTATTTTTGAATTATTAAGAAATGTTTTAATGGAAAAATATGTTTGAAAATCACAACAACTATTTTTCCCCCCAAAATCAGCTCCAACCTTCCCCAAATAAGTTTTCACCAGAAAAGACAAAATTTGGAGTTTCCTAGTCTAGGACGGCTCCACGGTTCCACTAAATTTAGTGGAGCCGTGGCATGTTTAGTGGAGCCGTCCGTACAAAACTTTCTGTAACGTTCAGATTTTTCTTGCCTATAAAAACCAACCCCATTCACAGTTTTTAGACATCCTTACACACACAAAACTTTCTGAGTTGAATACTCTCTTCACACTTTCTTTCTTAGATCATTTAGATTAGTTTTTCTTTTGTTCAAGAGTGATCCAATCATCCTCCAAGTGATCCTCTTCATTCCTCTTCACAAGCAAGAGAAGAACACAAGTATCCAAGTTGATACAAGGTGTTATCATTCCTCTTCATTATCAAGAGAAGAACACAAGTATCCAAGTTGATACAAGGTGTTATCATTCCTCTTCACTAGCAAGAGAAGAACTCAAGTATTTAAGAGGATACAAGAGTTGTAGTTGTTAGGTTTTTGTAACACTTGTTACATCCTTGTTGTATCTTAGCATACATCAAGATTATCTTTCTTTTGTGAGAGTGTGAGTGAAGATCATTGTGATCTTAAGAGATAGTGAAGATCTCTTAAAGCCATTGGGATTGTGTGTGAGTGATCAAAGGATCTAGAGTAGTTAGATTAAGTAGAGTGAAGTGAGAGTTGATCTTTGTGATTGTGTTGAGATCGTGGTGATCTCTTGTAGCCATTGGGCTTGTGTGATTGGTCACGTGGACCTTGGTAGATTGGTGCTAGCTAAGATTAGCACTCGACATTTAGCTTAGTGTCGGTAATAGGATAAGCGACGTGTACGGTTTTCTCCGCCTGAAGGGAGGTTGTTGACATAGTGCTTGAAACTCTCGAGTGTGGTACTCGGGGAGTGGAGTAGGGCGAAGAAGAGCTTCGTAGCCGAACCACTATAAATCCTTTGTCTCGGTTTGATCTTTCCAACTCTACTCTTTACTTTCATTATTTAGCATTAGTTAGTTTAGTGTGTAGTTCATATTGGTGTTGATTGATTACACATAGAGTTTGAATCAAAGTTTCCAATAGCCAACTTTTAAAACAAGATTTTTAAAAAGAACTTAAAACCGGTAAACTATTCAACCCCCCCTTCTAGTTTCCCACAGTGAGAGGGCTATTCTTATTGCGGAGTTGGAGACATATGTTGGGCAGAGAGTGCCTCAAAAAAGTGCACAGTTTCTGAGGGAGCTTCAATACAAAGATGAGAGAAAGGTGATGGAGTTGCAGATATTGGCTGCGGAGATGGAGATGAGGAGCAAAGAAATTCAACTCCCTTTTCACCTCCATTACCCCCGTCCCCAGCCGGTTCATCGTTTGTTTCAATCCCCTCCCCAGCCAGTTGTTGTTGTATCTCGCTTCCCCCCACCTCCTCAGTTTCCTTATTATCGACATCCATATCGATCAAATCCTAAAAAAAACAAAAGTGTCGTATATTTAATTGTCTCAATACAAGTAAAAAAGTAAAATAATAATTTAATATTATATAAATGAAGTAATACTGTAAATATATACATACATCATGAGGTAGAAGCTCAATCCCGTCATCATCAAATTCGGAGAATGCTGAATTCAAATTCGGTAAGGACGAACAGTTAAACCTACTGTTATCGTCCACTTGCATAAACTCCGTACAATGATCAGATGGTGAGGGGAAGGCCGCTTTCATAAGTTGTGTCATGGGCCCTTGAAACCCTTGTGTGTCCGTGTAAAACAACTTATGCTCATCATGATCAAAAGCAGTGTCCTTCACAGGTGTGTCGGCCGGAACATCTGGGTAAACATTCTGCAATTGAAACAGTAATACAAATTGGTTTACGCTTATAGAAAGAAAAGGAATTCAAAACAGTCTGCAATTCAAACATCTGGGAATACAAATGTTGTTGAAACCTGTTCATACCTTTGGTGCAAACCCAACTCCTAACACATCCTCAATCACCCCGATCCTTTTCTTAACAACCTCTAGCTCACTTAACAGTTTTGAGACATCAACGTCTCCAACCCGTGCTTCAATCCCTCCGACTGTTGACTTAATACAATTAAGCTCACCTTGAATCTGATCTCTAGCCAACACTTCAGACTCGTCGGAAACATTTTCATCACCAGCAACTCTAGCTCCTTCTCCACCATCGCCACCAACTCCAGCACCTTCTACACCAACACCAACACCTTCAACACCAAAACCAACACCAGCTCCTTCAACACCAACACCAACACCAGCTCCTTCTACACCAACACCACCAACTCTAGCACCTTCTCCACCATCAACACCAACACCAACACCAGCTCCTTCTACACCAACACCAGCCCCTTCTCCAACATCAACACCAAGTCCAGTTCCTTTTCCACCATCATCATCAACTCCAGGTCCTTCTCCACCATCACCACCAACATGAACATCATCACCACCATCATCACCAACATGCTGACTTGCAGCATCGCCATCATGACCACCAACACCATCACCGACAACCTCCCCAAAATCTTGGTCTTGTACAATAGCGATTGGCTCAACCAACATATTTGTTGCAACTGCCACTTGCAACTGCAGTCCTCTGATATAATCCATGCTACGAATGTAGCATGGACGGACTACCTCTTCATTTGTTGGAACCAGTTTCTCTATTGGTTTAAAACCCTACAAGAAAAACAAACCAACCAAATAATATGATAGAACACAATATAAACAAACTATACATAACAAATTTTCATCAAAATAAAAGGGTTTACTTACAGGATCAAATAGCATGGAGTAATGTTTTTTTTTCAAATGTTTTCAATTTCGACCAGGCTACACCACGTGGGATCTTTGTAGCGTCTTTGGTCCACCACTGCATGCTGTTCGGGAAGGTTTCCAAAATCCATATCTGGAAAAAGGAAAAAACTTAGGCCCGGAACCTTTGCAATTGCATACTTCCTAACAAGTAACTATATTTAGACACGAAATAAATAAAGAAAGCAAGCTTAAGGTAATTAAGCAAATGAGCAAATGATCGCTATTTTCATGTTACTTATATTATGGCATCAGGAGATAACACAAATCTTACGTTAGTCAAGGAATTATATTATGATCGCTAAATTCAGATCCTACTGCCCCCTACTGGTCTATATAATCAGTTGTTGAACTGTCTGATCCTACAAGTAGTATAGTAACTTCTCTATGGTGTATCAAAAAATCTTACAATAGTCAAGCAATTATAGCATAAATCTATGGGTAGACATATTAAGCATGATAATTATATACAAATTAAAATCTAACCTTGAGGGCCCATACAAAGCCATACAGATTGTATGTTTGCTCTTTCTTTGGGGATTTCTTTCGGGCCTTCTTAGCTTCAGCGTCCTTATGCTTCTTTACAACGTTTACCGTTCTTTTGTACAAATGTACCCACAAATACTCACCCCATGGATACGAATTCCAATCAGACGAATCCTCAGTCATTCTCAACATGTGGTCAGGAATGTAGAACCTTCCTTCACAAACCATGAATACACATGTTGCCATGACTAACAAACAAACCCTAACAGCATCCGCATCCGATAAAGCATCTCACGCTGGACTAGGCTTCATATGTGCCAAAAGCTCTTCACCCTTTACTTTCTTAGTGCTAAGGGTTTGGAAATGAGGAAACATACGATCATAGAATGGACTATATTTTATCCCACGAACATTACCACCTACGTGGGTTTCTTCTTTCGCAACAGACCCAAAAAGAAAATCGGTTATCATACAAAATTCTTCATGGCCAAATTCAACCACATTATCACCTATTTTAAACCTAAGGGAAGGGCAATCATCACTTTTACCCACATTAACCTGATTTTGATAAAAATAATTTACCAAATGCGTATCTGCAGAAAAGGAGGGGATGTCTAACCATGGCCCAAATACAGTCGTCCTAAACAATGTGGTTCTATTAATATTCAACATACCTCTAATTGTTGTAATATGTTCTAATCTAGATCTAACTGTTACCTTTGTGTCAGACATTGTGACCGGAGTAGCAGGGATGGCGAAATATTCTGATAGCCCTACCCTTAGGTTTAAAATGGGTCAAAATATGGTACAGGAATGTTTGGGGGATGGCGAAATAGTGTGTTTAGGGTTTGAGTAAAATATGGCGAAATGTGTGAGTGGGAAGAAGAAGAAGTATTTCTGGAGTGCTATTGTGTGTTTAGGGTTTGAGTGATTGTGTGTTTAGGGTTTCAGTAAAGGAATGCGAGGGGTTGTGTGAGTGGGAAGAAGAAGAAGTATTTATGGGATTGTGTGAGTATAGAAGAAGAAGAAGTGTGGGTTAGTGTGTTTTGAATTTTAAGTGAATTAGTATTTTAGTATAAAGTGTATTTTGTATTTAAATTATTAGTATAAAGTGTATTTTGTATTTAAATTATTTGTATAAAGTATGGGGCACAAGTTTCAATACAATAAAGTAATATAAAAGTGTACCCTCTACTAACAAGTCGCCCAAGAATAAAGAATAGTGGGACCCAGTCGCCAAAGACATATGTACTATTCTATAATAAAATAAGACTACACTTTTTTACAAAAAGACAAAAAAACCCAAGTCGCCCAAGAAATATGGGACCCAGTCGCCCAAGAAAGTACATATTGTAAGTGGTACATCTTAGTACTTGGTGGAGACATATATAGGGACACATGTCACTATTTTATGAGATCCGCCCAAGATATTTAGGCGACCCTCTCCTATAGGGTATTGGGGAAAAAAATTTGGGCATTTAGGGTGAGCACCCTTGTACCATTGGTGCATTTATAGAATTTTCCCTTATATGTATCCTCATTTAATTTATTATAATTGGATGTTACTCTGAAGGTTATAGTATTCATATCAAAAGCATATGGTAAATAAAATTAGGGTTAATTCTATAGATAGGTAATGAACTTTCAAAAATTTTCAATGTTAGGTAATTTACTCTCAAAAATACTATGTTAGGTAATGAAACTTTAATCTTTGTTCAATGTTAGGTAATATGGGCTATCATTGCAACTTGTAACCGGTGCAACCGGTTACCATTGTACCAAACTTTTTAAAATTTCCAATGTTAGGTAACGAACTTTCTAAAATAAGCAAGTTCGTCCGTTAATCTTACGTTTTTGTCCGTTTTTCTTACGTTTATTTACGTTTTCGTCCGTTATTCTTACGTTTTTGTCCGTTTTTCTTACGTTTTTTCCCTTTTTTTCTGTTTTTTTCCGTTTTTATTCCGTTTTTGTTCATTTTCCTTACGTTTTTGTACGTTTTCTTTTTTTTTTGTCCGAATTTTTTATTTAGTCCGAATTTTTTGTCCGATTTTTTTGACCAAATTTTTTTAAAAAAATAAATAAAATTAAAAAATTAAAAAAGAAGAATCAAAATTTTTGTCCGAATTTTTTGTCCAATTTTTTTTTTCTTTTTTGTCCGAATTTTTTTAAAATATTAAAAGTTCAAAATTTTTGTCCGAATTTTGAATTTTTGTCAAAAATATTAAAAGTTCAAAAAAAGTAGGACAAAAATTTTGAATTTTTTTTATTTTATTTATTTTTTTTTAAATTCGGACAAAAAAGAAAAAAAATGGGACAAAAATTTTGAACTTTTTTTATTTTTTTTATTTTTCGGAATAAATAAAAAATTCGGACAAAAATTTCGAAATAAATAAAAAATTCGGACAAAAACGGATAAAACGTAAGAAAAACGGATAAAACGTAAGAATAACAGACGAAAACGTAAAAAAACGGACAAAAATGTAAGAAAAATGGACAAAAACAGAAAAAAAAACGGACGAAAACGTAAAAAAGGGACAAAAACGTAAGAAAAACGGAAAAAAAACGCATGAAAACGGAAAAAACATAAGAATAACGGACGAAAACGTAAAAAACGTAAGAAAAACGGACAAAAACGTAAGAAAAACGGACAAAAACGGATAAAAACGGACAAAACCGTAAGAAAAACGGACAAAAACATATGAAAACGGAAAAAACGTAAGATTAACGGACGAAAACGTAAAAAACGTAAGAAAAACGGAAAAAAATGTAAGAAAAACGGATAAAAACGGACCAAAACGGAAAAAAACGGACGAAAACGTAAAAACCGGAAGAAAAACGGACTCAAGGACCATTTGTGTAAGCCTTGCGCAACACAAGGACCATTTGTGTTAAAAACTGAAAAGGAATATAATAATAATAATAAATATGACGTCACATGTGGGCCCCATTAGCATAACCAGTAATATTACGTAATTTTGAAGGTTGCACAAAGTTTGGTTACCTAACATAGTATTTTTGAGAGTAAATTACCTAACATTGAAAATTTTTGAATGTTCGTTACCTATATGTAGAATTAACCCATATAATTATCAAGCATAACTTATATCAGCTAGATTTAGTACTCGTAGTACTCTATATTAGTACCAGCATCTTACTCGTGTAAATCAGTGTCTGCATGTAGTTTTCAGCCATTATTCAAGGGATAATCATTTGAAAATTATCTAACTTGTCACAAAATTTAATTGTGCGTATCAATCTTTTAATTTTCTTATTGTATGGAGCTAACTTGCTAATTTTTCTATTGTATGTATTAGGCCGATTAAATAATAGTTAGCACTATTAAAACGGATTAATAGGATATTTAGTATATACCAAAGGAAGATTAGCAAGTTAGTTACATATAATAAGAAAATTGGCAAGTTAGTTGCATACAATAGGAAAATTAAAAGTTTGATACACACTATAGGATTTTATGACAAGTCGGATACATTTTCATCTAGCTTTTGATGTTATAATTGAGGATATCAAGCTTAAATGATAAATACAGTAATATTTAGTCAAGTGAACAAGAGTCGTACATTGTTGACTTGTTGATGGCATGTTATGTTTTCTTTATCACTAAATGATATTGATTAGGTATCTAACCAGATGATGAAAACTACCCAGACGATAAAATAAAAATATATAGAAAAAGACTTGCGAGAACATTTTATTTATGTCACAGTCCAACAAATGAGGAGTATAATATACAAGCAGGTTACCTTACCAACTTATATACGATTCTCTTAGGGTTGTTTGTTTAGTTTTTTTATTAAATCCTATTAAATTAAAATGTCTGTCAAGATATATGATGTCTGTTTGTAGATGAATAAACGGTTGTTTGTTTTGTGTATTGAATAAAGTGTTTGAATTAGAAAAAATTATTGTTATACCCTTTATTTGAAATAAGTGTTGATTAGAGGTTAAGAAGTGAGAAGGTAAATATGTAAAAATATGATAAAAGTGATGACTTAATATAGACCCTCACTCCCATGGTTTTTTCTAGAAGGTCGTCCATTTAAATTAAGCACCAAACAAATACTCAATTAATGACTTAATAAATTTACCTATTTATAAATTAAGACTCTTTAAGTTATTATCAAACACTACCTTAATTAGTTCATATAATTGCCGGCAATAATTTAGTAAACTCCCTTATGAACATATTTTTTTGCAAATGAATGAAAGAGAAAAGAAGGATTAAACGAAGTATTTAGTGCACCTTTTTAACCAACGAATCTCACTTGTATATAATTACTTTAGAGTAAATTACATAAATGGTCCATGTGGTTTGTCAAAAATTTCACCTATCATCCTTCAAACTTAAAAGTTGCATATATCGCCCCTATCGCATCCAAAGAATAACACTCGTAGTCCTTTTTTTAACGAGTGTTATGTACATTCCGTTATAATTTACACGTTAGCCCCTGTTGGTTAACGATTGTTGCATCGTTTATCCATTATAATAACGGCCGTTTATAATTTAAAGTTTCTCGACTTTAGATACGTTTTTATCCATTTTCGTCCGTTTTTATACGTTTTCATCATTTTTTATACGTTTTCTTACTTTTTAACCGTTTTCGTCAGTTTTTATTACGTTTTTATCCGTTTTCATCTATTTTTATATGTATTCTTACGTTTTAATCCATTTTCGTCCGTTTTTATATGTTTTTGTCAGGCCTTTTTACGTTTTGATATGTTTTTATCCGTTTTCATTCCGTTTTTATACATATTTTTACGTTTTTATCCGTTTTCATCTGTTTTCATCCGTTTTTCTTATCGTTTTTTATTTCCGTTTTTATACGTTTTCATCCGTTTTTATACATTTTTTAACGTTTTCATAGGTTTTTTTTATCAGTTTTCCTATGTTTTCAACCGTTTTCATCCCTTTTTTTTTTATGTTTTTTTACGTTTTCATAGGTTTTTATCCGTTTTCATATACTTTTATCCGTTTTTATACGTTTTCATATGTTTTTATCCGTTTTCTTACGTTTTTATCTGTTTCATCCGTTTTTATACATTTTTGTCCGTTTTTCTTACGTTTTTGTCATTTTTTATACGTTTTGGTCCGTGTTTATACGCCTTTTCTACGTTTTCATAGGTTTTTATCCGTTTTCATATGTTTTTATCCATTTTCATCCATTTTTATATGCTTTCATCCGTTTTTATACGTTTTTATCAGTAAGAAAATGTATAAAAACGGATGAAAACGGATAAATACGTATAGAAACGGATGAAACGCATAAAAGCATATAATAATAGATAAAAACTAAAGAAAACATAAAAAAGCATATAAAACCAGATGAAAACGTATAAAAACATACAAAAACGTAAGAAAACGGACAAAAGTGTATAAAAACCAACGAAAACGCAAAAAAAGGGATGAAAATGGCTGAAAACATATGGAAAATGATAAAAACCTATGAAAACTTTAAAAAACCGTATAAAAATGGACGAAAACGTATAGAAACGGATAAAATCGTAAGAAAAATGGATAAAAACGTTAAAAAAACGTATAAAAACGTATAAAAACGGATAAAAACATATCAAAACGTAAAAAACAGACAAAAACATATAAAACGGACGATAATGGATTAAAACGTAAGAAAATATATAAAAATGGATGAAAACGGATAAAACGTATAAAAACGGACGAAAACGTATAAAAACGGACGAAAACGGATAAAAACGTAAGAAAACGTGTGAAAAATGATGAAATCGTATAAAAACGTATGAAAACGGATAAAAACGTATAAAAACGTATCTAAAGTCGAAACACTTTAAATTATAAACGGCCGTTATTATAAAGGATAAATGATGCAACAATCGTTAACCAAGAGGGGCTAACATGTAAATTATAACGGAATGCACTTAACAATCGTTAAAAAAAGGACCACGAGTGTTATTCTTTGGAGGCGATAGGGACGATATATGCAACTTTTAAGTTTGAGGGACAATAGGTGAAATTTTCGACAAACCACAGGGACCATTTATGTAATTTACTCATTACTTTATTCAAAATATTACTGCATGTCATACTTGAAAAAAAAAAAAAAAAAAAAAAAAAAACGATAACGCTAAAAAGACTTAAGGTGCGGTTAGTTAGAAGGAAATACTCTTGTAGTCTTGTTTTTCATAAAATCTTTTATACTCCCTCCGTCCCTAAATAAATGTCCACTTGGACTTTTTGCGGTCTTTATTATTCAACTTTGACCATAAAATATTTTTGTTTGTGTTATATAATACTTGATGAAAATTATACCAATGAAAATACTTTTAAAACTCAATTCATTCATATATTTTACATCAAGTATTATATAACACAAACAAAAATATTTATGGTCAAAGTTGAATAATAAAGACCGCAAAAAGTCCAAGTGGACATTTATTTAGGGACGGAGGGAGTACAAAATAAGGAAAATAGAGAATGCGTTTTAATCAAATGTTTCCCATCAAATTCTCTACACAACAGAAAATTTGCATTTCTTACTTTAACATGAGAAACTATAAAACATTTTTTTCTCCTTCTAACTCCCCTTGTTTTCTCGAGAATAAAAGGATATAAATGAACGCGTTTTTTTATGTTTTTTGGAAAATTAAATCCTTTTTTTTATACAAATATAAAGTAAAGTAACTCCCAATACCGTCTTTCACGGGTTATGGGTCCCAATACCGTCTTCGACGATGTATAAATCCTTTTTTTTCATATCTTTTATATAATAAAACAAAACCCCTAGTGGGGACTTTTGCATTTTAAAAAAATCAAATCATTCCTTATTAAGTAATAATTTTTTCCAATTTTTTTTTCTTCATTAATATGCTTAATTAAAAAAAACCTAAATACTTTCTTTTTTTGGCAAAAGTATTTGTAAATTCGTTTTTTAAGAAAATTTAAGCTCAAAAATATATGTGTCAAAACTATAAAAACTTAAAACTTTAATAACACGGGGTCATCTACAATACTTAGGGGTCAAAACTGAAAACTAAAAACAAAAAAAAACAAAAAAACAAAAGCATAAAGAATTTGGCTCTGTTCCAACCCGTTCTTCAATTTTAAGTTCCAAATCGAAACCTAAATCAATAATCGGACGAATTTAAAATAGATTGGATAATATTTGTTGCAGTATAATTCTTATTGAAGTGATTCTGAAGATAGTTTTGATAATATATTTATGCAAGAACGAAAACTCTTTCCATGGGTTAAAGGTATGATTTTTAATATCTAATTTTTTGATTTTGTTTAAAATTGATATAGGGCTTTTAGTTATATTCTAAAAAGGTTTGGGATTTTGCTTTTAATTTTGAAGAAAAAATTAGAGTTTGGTTGAAGTTCTAATTTGATTGATAAAGATGAGAGAGTAAGAGGATTGGTGGTTCTAAATTGGTTATTTAATGAGATTGAGAGGATGCCAAACATCATGTATAATAGTAGGGATCATTAACCATCATATAAATTTATAAAGCCTTACAGTGATATCCTTTCATGATGTGGTTTGATTTCATTGTGATATCCTTGCTGTGTTGTGTGAAAAAAGGGGTTGACTGTTGCATCTGCATCCATGAATAATGTCCTAAAAGAGAAGTAACACTTTTGTTAATTATATTTGGATTCATTCACATGATGTGTTAGTTAAATTCGCAGATTGGACAAACCCAAACCTTTCTAATATATACTATTGGATTCTATATTTTGTATATTTACATCTATTTATGCTGTTAACTTCTATTTTTCTGGTGTTATTGACTCTTTACCCTCTGCCAAATTTATGTATATAGTCAGTCCTATGAATTTGACTATAAATATTGTGATCGTTGCTTCTTTTGTACAAAAACAAGAGTATAGAGATGACTTTTGAATGTTAAAGATACTACTTTTGATACTGGAGGTGTTCGGAGTTTGGACTTTGGATTAGTATATTCTATGGGCTTCTTGGCTTACTGAGATGTTAAAAAGCCAGAAAGCTCACTTTTATCAGCTTGTGAGCTTATCAACTTGCTTAAGGTGATAAGCTTCTAGCTAAAAAAGTGAGATTATCGGCTTTCTAAAATCTCAATAAGCCCATAAAATAAGCTAATCCATATGCATCCATTAAATATCTTCTAATATAGCACTAAAATTCTAATTCTATCAACACGTTGGGCAAGGTTATTAAAAAAAATACCTACTGATGCTTAATTAAAAAGGTTAAATATTTCCTTATTTGTCAATAATTTTTATAATTTTTGTTTTCTTAATGTTCCTTTGCCCCCGTGACTCAAAGTAAAGGAAGCTTTCGCAATGCTTAAAAGCGTCGTGGTGTGGCGAAAAGAATTCAATATCGAGTCTTTGTTAACGGAAGACCTTGGCTGTGGACTGGAGAAGGTGGTTTATATGCATGGATTTGATAAAGAAGGTCATCCAGTTTGTTACACTGCTTATGGGGAGTATCATAATAAGGAATTGTATAACGAGACTTTTCGAGTGAGGAAAAGTGAGGAAAAGAGGATCAAGTTTTTGAGATGAAGGATCAGTTTTTGTAGAAAAGTATTAGGAAGTTGGATTTTTATCCTGATGGCGTTTGTACTATTGTGCAAGCTACTAATCAGGCGTTCCAGTTGTTTCAGGATAATTATCCTGAATTTGTTGCCAAACAAGGTAACTAACAATTTACCGCGAAGTGCATACCGTTTGATAGATATCTGTATCAGGTGTTGGATTAAATAATTTTGTGATAATTTGTTTATTTCTTTTGTTTTTGCAGGTGTTTATCAATGTTCCATTTTTGTACTTGGTGTTTTACAAGATCATGAACCAGTTCTTTACGCAAAGGACCAAGAGCAAGTTTGTTTTTCCTAGACAATCAAAGACTGTTGAGACTTTGTTCAAGTAAGTACAAATTCATAATTCTTGATTACAGTCTTATTTGTTTCCGGTATAATTTTATCTAAATATGGTTTGTTTGTTTTGGTGGATTAAAGGTACATAGCACCTCAGTTGTTTCCGGTTCAATATGGCGACCTTTGCCGTGATGGAGAACAAGAGTTTAGGTTATGTACTTGTGTGTAAAATTTTCCAATGTGATTAGTATAACTTGATTGATTATTTGATCCTCCTATTGATACAAGATTTGTTGTGATAATGTTGATATTTATATATAACCACTTGCTACAACAAGAAACTTTTAGAGGGGTATTTGCAACCTCATGGGGTAATTTTGTTAAGTATTTTATGATTCTATATGATATATATTTACTGCTAAACTAAATAATTTTCGCTACACAGATGAGTTTGGCTCTGAGCCCAAGAGGCTGAGAGGAATTGGTAATGGTGCTTCTGAAGGTCCCATTTCTCTTGATGATTTTCGGAACCTTCAACGGTCAAATACGGTATTCTTATCTGTAACTTTAATTCACCACCAAATTGTGATTGATGAAATAGATCGTTTGACCGATTACCTTTAATCGATATGTAGGATTTAAGGAAACAACCAGAATATCAAGTTGCAACCATTGAACAATTACGTAATGAACACCGTATACCTTCCCTAACCAAGCCCCTGTGTCAACTCTTCCGATTCAAAACCACTGCTCTCATTGAAGCAATGCAGCCCAAACAGCCCGATAATGTGCATCCTCAAGAACTTTCTTCAGGTTTGATATTTTCGTCATTTAAAGTACAACTAAGTTTGTCATTGGATTTGTGTTTGGACCTAAGTATCTGATTATTATGACGCGAAGTCACAATAATCAGGGGGGTCTTTTCGCATTGCTGTTTAAAAATGATGAAATGACATCTTTCAGTTTCAGGTTCCAAATCTCATAGAACAAGAAAAATTAAAGTACTCAAAAGCAGATTCTCTTTATCAACAAGAAAAACTAGAGCCGAGCTTTATAGAGATCAGTATGTTATTCACGACTCTTTTTATTTAACTTTTTAGTGTATATTTTACGTATTTTTTGTCGCTCCAATAAATTTTCGTTCTTTCTTCCAATTTGGCAGAAGCTTGAAGAACAAAATCAAGAATTTTGAAGCCGTTTCATTTGGGGTTGATGCCGCCGAGAGGGATCAAGGGTTTGCTGTTGCACAAGGTCTAGAACCAGGAAATAAGGTTAATTCAGAGATATTGGACAAGATATGTGACGGGTTTTATCTTCCTACTTGGCGTTGTATTGCTGATTATATAAGGTTATTGAACTCTCTTTCTTTTAGGGTATTCAATCCTTTTATGCTTATAGAGGAAAAGTGACAGTGTATGAATTTGAACACGTCACTAATAACTTTCAAAGACGGGAAATATAATACTTGAAGATTAATGTCATTTCCATGAAGAGATGAGAAATTGCTACACATTAAAGGTAGACCACAAATAGCATCAATAAGAATAGAGGAATGCTGGACAGTTTGCAGGTTTTAACGCCACCATTTATGCACTTCATATGAGCTACTTGCTTTCAGTTGTTGGAGAAAAACTTACAGCCTTAGATGCATGCTTTAACTGTTGGTTCAGGTCTTCCATCATTTGTTCTTTTTCTCTTCACTAGCTGTATACTTCAAACGTACGACTTTTGAAAGTACGATCTATGGAATAAAATTCTTGATGTTGTGGTTATAACCCACTTATTTTTGTTGCTTAACATTGGTATTAATTGTAATTAAAAAGTAACATGCTACTGCTAAAAAAAAAAAAAAAAAAAAAAAAAACACCTCGTGCGTGCAAATGATACAAATCACTATATATACTCTATAAAAAGATCCAACAAATATCATTGTCATGAGAAGATAAACAAGTTTATTGATGTGGGTGACATCGGTTTGTTTATGAACTATTATTTCAAACCAAAAGTTATTCATAGTTTTAAGATTTTCCAGTATAGTGTATTTGGAATCTGCGTACTTTGATGTGATTTTATATCAAGTCAAAAATTAAGAACCATAACTAAACAAACAAATAAATAAATAAGCTATTTTATTTTAATGAATAAAAATGCGTTTGTAATAAATAAATAAGTAATAATTTTTTTAACTAGATTTTTATTTTTGAATTTTGAAAAATAACTAAAGCAAATTATTTCCTAATTTTCCTAACAAATCTTAAAAAAACGTTTTCGTAATCACATGTACCAAAAGATTAAAAATACACATGGGCACATGGGTCTTAATGCTACTTTTCAATAATCGAAGCCAAAAAATGTAATTTCTAAAAAAAGAAACGGAGTCCATACATCTTAATTCAGTCATCGCCAACACATCCCAAATTAGACTGTAACTCAATTCCATACATCTTATTCTTCTCATAACCATTCATATAAACCATAGATCTTATTCAAATCCATAGATTTTATTTTCACAAATTTAAACCTGAATAAATCTCAATCATCAGACTCGGTACCACACGCCTCATAACCATTTATAAGAATCACACGTCTGTTTTGGGGATCTTTGTTGAAAGAGCTGGAATTAATAGGGTTAGTTATATGTTGGTTTTAGATCTTTCTGTATTGGGTACCAATAATTGATTTATTCATTAATAATAACGTTACACTAGATTGTTATTTTGGTTTGTGCACTTGCATAAGATTCATCAGAATAACTCTCTGCAGTTGCTCATTCCGTACAAAAACATCAAATCTCCAGTTTTCTTTTCTTTGTAGGTATGATGAAATTAAATAATAAGCAAGCACATGACTAGCATTAATCTAAATTTAAACAATGATGTTCAGTTAAGTTAAGCACAGAGTATTGGTTTTTTTATTAATTGAGTGAGTTTGGTGATATGTGTGTGTAGGATGGACGAGGATGGAAAACTTCGGATTCTGAAGAGTATTGACGAAGAATGACTCAAAAAAACAACCAAAATTCGATTCATGAATTTAAAAAACAACCAAAATTTTAGTAAGTCATGTATATGAAACTAAAGTTTTAAACTAATACTGATTCATGTATAAACCTAAACTACTTGGAATCTCTCTTAGTAATAAATGCACGCACGAGGTTTTTTAAATTATAAATATAATTATAAATCATAATTAAAACGAAAAACAAAAATTACATACTGATTCATGTATAAACCTAAACTACTTGGAATCTCTCTTAGTAATACATGCACACACGGGGTTTTTTAAATTATAAATATAATTATAAATCATAATTAAAACGAAAAACAAAAATTAATCTATTTGTTGTTTAATCCATAAATAAAATTGCATTATTGAAAATTTTAGAGAAAACCCCGCGCGTGCGCGGGCATTATAACTAGTTTTATACAAATATGAAAATAGAAAATAAATAATTTTTTTCTCTAACTAAACGTACCTTTAGGTTTTCATATAGTCACTTGAACCGATAACAACTTATAAGGAAGTGAGCCGTGATTAGTTGATGGCTTGATGCTAATTGCAACCATAATTCTCAAATCCACATCCGGTTATATCCTGAACATCCCACCCCTTATAGCATTATGGACCTGTCCCTCGTGATAAAATTAGCGTACTAACCACCGGTTAACGTTACACCTTTATTGATTTTGCAACCATATGTCTATTCCCTAAACACTCACCCTTAGCTCAACAAACAGAAGACTTTGTGTAAGATGCTGGCTCCGTCCCTTGGTTCAAGGTTCAACCTCAACTCGGGTTAAGTGGTCATGAGTAAAAATTTGGTGAGAACATATCTCTCTAATCAAAGTAAATTAGCCCAGCCCAACTTGTCAAAAAAAATAATAAATAAATTAAAAAAAATAAATACCAACCCATGACCCCAAAAACCATTTCTTTTCTATATTTCCTTAAAAAACAAACCCAATTTTTTTTCTTCTTTTTTTACCACAACTTCCAACTTCTTATCATGACCAAACATCTTTTGCACCATCGTTCTCTCACCACCCATTTTTACCGCCGCTTACTCTCAACCACCACCTCCACCACCGTACCACCACCATCACCACCTCCACCAACACGCACCCCACTAGCACAACAATTCGAAACATGGCTAACACACCTAAAACCAGGATTCACACAAAACGACGTCGTTTCATCCTTAAAATCCCAAACAGACCCAGATTTAGCATACGACATATTCCGTTACACATCCCAACAACGTGGGTACAAACACAACAGTTTAACTTACTTAACCATGCTTCAAATTAGTATAAAAAATAAAAGATATAATTATACCGAAACCCTAGTTGACGAAATCATATCCGGCGCCTGCGAACCATCCGTGCCGCTTTATAACTCTGTTATTAAGTTTTGTTGTATTCGTAAACCTATGTTTAATCGCGCTTTTGATGTTTATAAAAAAATGATGAAATGTGATGATGTTAAGCCCGATTTAGAGACTTATAAGCTTTTGTTAGATGCTATGTTGCGACGTTTTCATAATGTGAATGTTTGTTTTGTTTATTTGCGCGGTGTTAAGTCGTTGAGTAAGCAAATGAAGGTGGATGGGATTGTGCCGGATACTTTTGCTATGAATATGGTTATTAAAGCGTATGCGAAGTGTGGGGAGGTTGATCAAGCGGTCAGGGTGTTTCGTGAGATGGGGTTGTATGGGAATGAGGCGAATTTGTATAGCTATTGTTATTTGGTTCATGGGATGTGTGAGAAGGGGAGGGTGGACGAGGGGTTTGGGTTTTATAAGGAGATGAGGGGGAAGGAGTTGGTGCCGAAAGGGAGTACGTTTATGATTTTGATTTGTAGTCTTGCGATGGAGGGGAGGTTTGAGGAGGCGATTGGGGTTGTGTTTGATATGGTGGGTGAGAGTATGTCGCCTGATTTGTTGACGTATAAGACGGTTGTTGAAGGGTTGTGTAGGGAAGGTAGGGTGGATTATGCGTTTGATTTGCTTGAAGAGTTTAGGAAGAAGGATAGTTTTATGAATGAGAAGACGTATAAGAGCTTGCTTAACGGGTTGCATTATGCTAGTTAGAAATTAATGGGTCTTGACGCTTAAGTTCAATCAACCATGATGGGTACAGTTACGTTCTGAGATTTTACTAGTTTATCGACCTACGATGATTAGTATAGTCAAAGCTACTAATGCTCATATAAATGTTTCGAGCTGTATCTCTGGAGTACGTACCTGTGGAAAGTGGGTCGAAATCACTCATGATAAAGTTGATGCATCGGAAGTAAGGGACCTGAGCACTGTGTGAAGAAATGGAATGCTTCACGTAAGTTGGAGCAGCGTTGTCCTTTTAATGGGTCTTGTTGATCAATCTGAACAGAAAACCGTGAGTCGAATACAACAACTTATGAACAGATGATTGTAAGTTCCTTTGTTTAATATGTTGAGAATAAATCCTGATATATGTAAATATGCAACTATGGATCTTTGAAACTATGGAAATGTTGTTTTCTGATATTGTGCCAGAGAACTTAAAGTGCGTAACTTAGATTTTTGATAGTTGCATCATATATCTGTTCTGCAATACCCGAGTTAGGCTATGTCTTGTTAGCTACTAGGTTTCAACTGTTTTAGCATAGGACTCGGAACATTGACCACAAGACTCGTATCTGGACTATTTGATGGCTCATGGGCCATCAGGGGCGGAGCCACTTTTGTCTGGGAGGGTTTATCGAAACTCTAAATCCTAAAGTGTTGTTCTTAATAGGTATATTATCCCTCAATTATAGCATAATTTGTTATATTGAACCCTGTGATTTTGTTGCCATGAGCCCATGACCCCTGGTGTCAATATATCCTAATTCTCAGGAAAAAATATACTCATTTTTGGCTTTGTTTTCGGTTATTTTGATTCTTTATTTCCTTTCTTAGTTTGTGTATTTCTTGATTCACTCACATCATGTCTTGTTAATTGATGGCTAATTTGCCCTGATTTTACTATTTCAGTGATTTATTTTAGTTCCTGATTAATGGCCACCATATGCAATATCCAGTTTGACTTTGTTGGTCAAAATCATTTACTTAATTAAGTCTTCAAAACTTTTTACCAAGTACTAATAACGCAAAATTGTATCCATGCTTTCCCTTTCACAAATAATCGTCTTGATTAGTTTATACTTTATACTTTGTAGGCCTGAACTAATTGCACTTATGCTGATTAAGTAGAATACAATGCAATTTAAAACCACTGTTATCTTTTTTTAGTTTTCACAAGTAATATTACTATCAAAGTCATTACACATGTAAACATGGTTTTAGCCTATACTAATGCATGCAGCTGGAAGATTTAGTTTGGCTTGTGTATATATCTTGTGGTCCTATAGAGCTTATATATAGTTTTGGTAATGAGTATCTTAGATTTGTGAATACATGTTCTAGTTTTATGGATCAAATTATGTATATGTAAATTGAGCTGTTAGGATAGGGCTGTGACATCTCTTATAAATGAAAGATAACTCTTAAAAACGTCATTTAGCTTTTGCAAGATCCAACTATGTGTACTTATGAAGTCTGGTTTACAGGATATTTGGTTTACATTATCACAAACAGTCTTCCTCATATCATAAACATTGGCTAAAAGCCTAAAAGTAAAAAGTGCTTAAGAAAGCATTTGAAACTATGAAAATACAGTTGTGCTTTTGGGACCAAACTCCAAAGTAGTACATATATTTGGTTTCCAGTAGTTAGGAGGTTAGCAACAGTGGTGTTTTTAAACTCAAACTTCTTAAGGGTCTGACTATATGGGTGCTACCAAGTACCAATTTCAGCTTTGGTTGATACGGGCTGGTCGTATGATAGCTTGAGTGTGCTGGCCAAGTGTAAGTATTGAGAGCTTCCACTGCCTGTACCCCATCTCCCACTACCAAGACCTTAGCACTCATCATGCTCAAACATATAGTCGCCACTTTCTCGAATATTGGTGTGTCTTCTGCCAACATAGGCCTTTAAGAGCCTTTTGTTCATTCTTGGCCTTCTCTGTTTGATGAACTCCTCACCCACAGTATGAGTTATCATTTTTTGCTCATCTTGTTCCGCTCCAAAGGGACTTCAGTTAGCTGAGGGAAGCAATTGTTTACGGCTCCATAAAGTGGGATGTTCTCTTGATTGTTTCTTCGATCTGAATACCACTGATTGAAATAAACACTTTGTGTCTGAGTGCACGACGTTGTGTGGATCAGTTGCCATAGTAGTTTTTATTTATTTTTTATTTTTTGCTCAAGATTGTTCTCTTTTTATACCGCCTCAATTGTTTAAATCATTTTTGCCATGTATAATGTTCCATTTACCATTAGCGGATTATCTCGTGTTCGAAGCTCAATCTTGATAGTATTAGAGGTATCATGGTTTAAAATCGAAGAAGTATTTGCCATTCTATTGAATGCATCTAGAATATTAAGTTGCTCCTTGCATATGTCTCTGCTTAAGTTAAGCATTCCAATATCAGTAACTATGACAAAACTGACATCTTTACTTCTTCTATGATTATCGAGTCAACTTTTATGTGCACGTATGTCAAGTTTTGCACATAACTTGTAGATTTATAGAGCTCCTTAAGTGTGCGTGTGTTAGTTCATTCCACTTGTTTGCTTCCTGATTGGTACCCGTGTTTGAGTAGCCATTCTTCCACATAGTGTGAGTTACTTGTGTATATAGTTTTAATTAGGAAGCATCCTTTTTAAAGCCCAAAATCTTACAAATTTATTTATGTTCACCTTTAAGTTATGGTCTGCAAATTTTAGTCGGTGGCTTTCTAATGGTTTAGCTGCAGGTGTGCTGAATAAAAGATATAGTCGCTTCAGCGTTTCTGGTCCAGTTCATCTTGACTACAATAATTTTGTGAACCGGGTAATCATATAAAATAGAGTTTTTTTAAACTTTGCCTGTGTGGTTTACACATAATTGCATCTTTCGACCTTTTTTTTCAAGTTTCTTTCACAAACCATCTGAATTGTTGACAAATCTTGCAGCGTTCATCCTTTTGACCAACGACCGTTACTTTATCTCGTTAAGTGCCCTCACGTGATAAAAATGTGAGGGCAATTTGGTCTTTTTGCATCTCACTTCACCTTCAACCTTAAAATATTTCTTGAATTTTCATCTTTCTACTAGCAGGGTACACGCGCAATGCGGCGGCGGGTACCCTGTCACTAAATTTGTGGCGAGCAAATATTTTTCATTTATATGTTTTTTTTTTTTCTAACTGTAACATTAGTAATCAACGTTTTTTTTTTGTTCAAAGGGACTACATAATTTATATAAAGTTAAGCTTTATGGATAGGGGTGTTCAAAAAATATGTGAAACAGAAAAATCGAGCCGACCTGCTCAATCTGAAACCACAAAAAACGATCATTAATAAACCGAAACCAAGCTTATGGTTTTTAACATTCAGACAGCCTTATAGAAACCCGAGCCTAAATCAACAACCAGGAACCTATGGGATACAAAGAGTTAAGAAAAGTTTGTAATCGTAGTTACTTATTGTAATCTTTTATTAAATAACTTAAGAGATAGAAACAATTAATATTAATTCATTGACGTTTTTCTTCTACACTTTTAAAGAAATGATTACAATTTTAATATTAGCTTAACATTATTGTACAAATAGCATGTATAATTGTAATCTCAAAATTTAAAAACTTTTTTTATTCATGCATTATAAAAGAGTAAGATAGCCGAGTACATGTGCCTAGTGACAATCGTTTATGGTATTTATAATTTTCTGCTTGCGATGATATTTGTTAGCGGCCGCTTTATCTTGAATCCTAGTGTAATATTTGCGTGTGAGAGTTTTTTTTTCTCTTATTTATAATTTTAGAGGGAAGATTGATCGAGATAAATAATCTTGAAACATGATAGATAAAATATCTTTGTGTGTAGTTAGATACAAATAGCCTAGCGGCAACCGGTATCTAGTTTTTTAAAAAGATTTGGAAATAATTTGCTTTGAACAAATTGTATTTGTTTTCTCTAAAGGCATACTTGCATAGCAACAGGATGTATAGTTTTTCAATTTTTATCATTAATATACACGAATGTTACAAGTTAATAGCCGTTCAATGTTCAATTTTTTAGCAAATTAATAAAATGGTGGTTACAAGTTTAATGGGTTACTTTTATTTGTGAGTATAATGCAAGCTATTCATTTAAAACATCATCAAAAACAAAATATTGAACGTATATTTGAAGATGAATATTTGAAAAGAAAATTCAATCTTAAAATTCATGAACGTATGGTTTCGATTCACGCTTGTCTACAAACGTGGTACAGTTACATCGAACAAACACAAATAATTTAGCCCGAAATTAACAAAAAAATTTATCATCAAATTGAGCCCAAAAGTAAACTTAATCCAAAAGATACAAGGCTTATTACCAAACTTGGCCCACAACCTCAAACTCTAACCTAAGGAAATATAAGGCTTATTACCCTAATATTATCACTCACACAAAAACCACGCCTACACACAAATGCAGTCAACATTCATATCACCTCATCCTTTTTCTTGTTATCTTTCGTTACAAACGAAACACAAGCCAAAAGCACCCTTTTATTACTTTTTTTATACCGAAGCTAAACTAAGAAAAAATCACAGCTCATTTGAATCTTGTTGTTGTTGATGGTTTCGGATTAAAGAACCATGAAATCGGATTTCGTCTTTGTTGTATTTCGAACCCAGGTAGGTGCTAAAGATCAGAGTGGTTCGACTTCAAGATCGTATAAGGGTCTCGGGTAGGTGGTTTTTTTTTTTTTGTTTTTGTTTTTGTTTTGTTTTGTTCTTGTTTCAACCGAACGAAAGGAAGAATGAAACGCTTTGGTTTTGTTCTTTTTTTTATAGCTTTCGAATATTTAAAAAGAGGTTATACTTCGAAAAAGATCTATGATGAATTTCTCTTAACCGTTTGTTTTAAGAACAAGCATGTGATTAATTAAAAGAGAAAAACTGAGATCTTGTTAGTTTTCTGTTTTCGAGTCTTGTTTGAAACTGAGATGGGTTGTGGTTTTAGGATCAATTCCATAGCTGTGGTTTGATCTTTTTTGTTTTGGTTAATAGTATAATTAGATTGTACATTATGGTTAAATAATTGTATATTTTGGTGAAGGGGTAAATTAAATTGTGTATTAATTGACCACTTTAATAGCATTAATGTTGTAAGTCTGAAAATGACACCATGCTTAAAGTGTTGTAAATCATGCTTTATTTCTTGTAAGTCTGAAAATTAGGTGCATTAAAGTGTTGTAAATCATGCTTTATTTCTTGTAAGTCTGAATTTTAAGACTTAAGAGGAAAGAGATTTATTTGTGCATTATATGTAGTATAGATTAGAAAGAATACGTAAGTATCAGAAAGAATACTTAAGTAACGAAAATTCTATGAACACGCAAAATTTTGTTAAAAGCTATGTACTCCGTAATAATCTCTACCAAGCCACTTTTCTCATAACAACACACTTATCAATCTTTTCTCTTTACATATTTACCCCATCTGGCACCTATGATTTTCCACTTTGCCCCACTTTTACACATACATATGTACACAGTCTCTAATACATTTGATCTACAGATCGGTGTGTTTAGAAGAAAACAAACGGTGTTTTTTTTTTTTTTTTTTTTTTTTTTTTTTTTTTTTTTTTTTTAATTATTATTATTATTATTTTTTTTTTTAAATTTAAAATAGGGTTTTGCTAACCAGTGTTGTAAATATCGGTCATGGCGGCCGATATATCAGCGTCATTGCGGTTGGCGGCGATCCTCCATCACCGAAATTCACAAATCGGTCATGGTCAAAATCGTTGCTTGGTGGTCAAAATCGGCCTAGGCATCGAGTCGGTCAACTTCAGATCTAGGGTTTTTTTTTTTTTTTTTTTTTTTCATATTCACGCCGGCCAACTTTGATTTTTTTGATTTTGTTTTAATTTGAGCTAGTGGTTGTTTTCTTGAAGTGGAAGAGTTAAAGAAGAGAGAAGAAGGTGAAAGGGAGTATGTAATGGATTTGAGGTTGTATACTATAACCCTAACATGTTACTACATATTAGGTTTATTTGCCCATTAAAAAGCTTATAAAGCTCAATAAATAACTTAGTGGACTTTAATAAAAGTAGACAAAAAATTAATCAAAATCACACATAATGTAAAGTTTGCAAATTATACAAAATATATATAATTAAAAATAATAAAAACACTAATATTGCTAATATTTATTTTTTAAAAATAAACTCCTTTATAATTAATGGTCCCCGCCGAGAAACTGATATATTGCTGCCAAGACCGGTTTATCGCTTGAAGGTGGTCGACCGCCGACATACCATCGACCGATTTTTACAACCTTGTTGCTAACATATGCCCACTGGGCACATGCTAAGGTGTATTTGTGACAAATCACAATTTCAGGTCATTTTCCAAACCTTGACAAATTTACCATTCACCATTTCACCATTCATGATTTTCATTCATCATTCCGTAAACCTAGTTTACGAGTATTCAAATTCGCGTAACCAGTAAGGTTTAGCTGCGTATTCATGCATCATCAGCAAGGACATGTCATATAGACTAGAGTAGTCTACATATCATCAGTAACATCATCATCATTACCATATTGAGTCATGCACGGGTGTGTGTGATTTTCATTAACGTATGTTCATTAAACGTTACCACTCAGTCATTACTACTAATATTATACCCAAATACTCCCGACTATGATCCTAATATATTTTCATGCTAATTTTAATGATATAAAAATTATATTATTAATTTACCCGGTGTTTTGAAACCTTTTGCTATATTTCCTGGTATACGCTTATAACTCCGTCGGTTTGCGATATTTCATCACGATCATTATTTTAACACCCGATTCTTATCAGTAACATGATTTTATAATTTTTACAACTTCGTCGTATTTTATTTCAACTCGTCACGATTTATTTTCAGTTAACCCGGTACCCGATAACACCTAAAATATACACTAACTAACTAATACTTGCATTATATCAACAAATTAGCTAAAAACTTCATCTTATCCCTTCCAAAATACCATGTGCCGCCCCCCTTCTCTCTTACACATTGCCTAATATGCCAAAATCCTTTAAAAGCTCTATTATGAATTAAACTTGATTTATTTTAGCATAACACATTGTATAACAAAATCACTAGCCAAAATTTCACTACATATGCTCCCTTTTGCTCTCCATATCCCACGACAAGATAGAAGAACACAAGAATCATCCATAATTTTTTTTCTTCAAGTGTTATACAAGCGCCATATACCTTCCTTGTTAGAGTTTTGCAATAAAAACTCCGAGGTTGTGATCCTTTTTCATCCAAACTCATTAATCTCCAAGTAAGTTTCAATAACACATTTTGATCATGTTATACTTTTATTTGATCCTTATGTTCATGTATTTTCAAGTTATTTTGGTTTAAAAATGCAACTTACTTATGTTTTGATACCACTTTACTTAAAAACTATCCCAAACACTAGATCTGTACGTTTTATTAACATCCTCATGAAGCCCATCATTTTTGGTGATGTTTAGGACCCATGACACCCTAAGAAGGTGTGTGGTAGGATTTGTGTATTTGTGGAGTTGTTTTGAAGTAGTTTGATCAAGCCGTGAACCAAGAAAATGAGTTTTTAACGTATATATAAACCTACTGTCCCGAAAATGTAAATCTGGAAAACTCAGAAATATTTGAACTATTTTGGCCTAAATATTCAGAAAATACACTCATAAACGAAAACGTGGGCGCTTGAATCACTAAAAACCGACTTATAACGAAGGAGATATGATTTTTTAAAGTTAAGCGACAAACTATTTTTTTTAAGAAAAATACATGCTGTTAGCCGAACTTCAAGGGACAAAACGAGGCGTTAGCCGTAGTCTAGCTGAGCCGAGCCACTGAAAATATGTTAGTTCATGTTATGACGAACGCGTGGATATAAAGAACGTTGAAAACGGACTTGTAACGACCGAGATATGAATTTTTGAAAAGCCGACGAACAACACTTATTTTGACAGCATCATTATAACACATATATTTTCTAAGTGCAAAACTAGCAAGTCACTAAGTTCATAGCCGATTTTCTTTATGATTGAGGCGCGTATGATCAAAAGTCAAATGAGACGACATTGAGATTATGTTACAAGGATTTCAAAAACGTCAAGTTCTATTACTAACTCTCAACGTACAATATTTTATGACTAGTTTTGCGAGGCCGTTTGGTCATATTTTCACAAGTTGTAAAAAGTGATATTTTGCGACGAAACTATTTTATTTGGCGATAAAACATCAAATGAGGATCGTGGAGTACCATTCCAACATTTTTACACGAAATGTAGTTTATGACTTATCGAGATGTCAAAAATATATTTTTCGACAATAAACGTTATTTTCAAAAGTAACGAGTGGTATCGTTAACATACGTATTTGCATGAGTTGCATGGTATCATTACTTACCTTGGGTCATATCATTCAACATAGGTTGCGGTTAGAGACCGAGCCATCATTACATCATATCCATCATTATCATTGTTGCTATTCTATCAGGTGAGTTTTCATAGCCCCGCTTTTCAAGTTATTACATCATTTCAAATTTCTCAGGGGAGAATACATTGCACCATTTTTCATACGGACCAAAGTATCAACTCATTACATTGCTTAAGTTACCACATTTTCCAAGATTAAAGTCCCCCATTATCATGAACCGTTAATTGTGAGCAAGCGAGAGTGTGTGAATAGATCTATTGAGGGTGACTCCTCCGTTCGGGTTGGTAGCGCCAACTAGTCATATGAACGCATTACATTTGATCCATATCAGAGTGTTTGGCAAAGCACTCAGTAGGGGCATTTCATTCAGTCTAGCTTCGGGGTCATGAGCTTAAGAGCTAATGTATCATTTTCATGTGGCAGTTTGTCATACACTTTATACTTGTGGTATCCGTACAACATTTCATTTACATAAACCTATGAACTCACCAACATTATTGTTGACCCGTTTTAGCAATGTATTTTCAGGTATTTAAGGCATCGCATGTTGGATTGCATATGGGCATATCATGGAGTCGCGGTGTCGACGCGTCTCACTTTATATTTTATGCACTTAACCATCGTTTGAACTGTGTGAACTTTATTTCCGCAAACTTGTAACATCTTTTGGGACCTTGCTTTGTAAACTCTGAATGTTTTAAATAATCAAACGATGTATTTTCTAAACGGCACTTTAGGTCGTTCAATATAACTGCAGTTAAGATGCTATGGCAGTTGCGCCCCTGGAATTCCATTCCGCTGCAAAACAGATAATTTGGGGGTGTGACAGATTGGCATCAGAGCTTGAGTTATAGCGAACTAGGTTGTCCACGATACCCTAGACTATAACTACACCATCATAGCATCTCATCATTATAGCATAAGTGCATATTCATTATGCCGCATCCATTGCATGTGATTTCATACACATATCATTTCATCATGACCCACATTAAGTAAATGTTTATTTACTTTTATTCCACATTGATTGTCACAGAGATGTCGTCAGATTCACACCCTATTACCCTTTCATCGGACACAGAGAGTTCCTCACTACCCTCTATCATACTGGTGTCTGTTACATCATCATCTCCATTACCCGTTATCATATTGTCATCAGAGGAGCCTACTCCAGAGTCATCCCCTGTGATGTCGTATGCCAAGACTAAACCCTTTTAGGAGGGCGAAGTTGTACCTGCACCACCACTGTCACCATGATTCACCGAAGGAACAGGGCAATTCCTATCATTTAACCGGGACAGATTATACCATTTGGTAGGGCTTACAGACTTAGTCCTAATGGACCTCTTAAGATGCTCACTTCTAGGAAAAGAGTACGTCCTCTTATCCTCACACCTAGACCATCCACTGCGACTCATCCACCACCACCACCACCATCAGTTGCTCCTATCATTGGACGTTCCGTAGTCCATACTCCATCTTATCCTCTAAGACGTCCCGAGACAACGCGAAAGAGAGTAGTATTTCATTCATCATCATCACCATCATCTCCTAACTACCACTAGGATTTTCATCATCATCATCATCATCATCTAGAACACCATATGTACCATCATATCTCAGAAACACTACTCACACATTTGACTTGCCACTTGGGAAGCGTGCAGGATTTGACTCACCATTACCATCTACCACTGAGACTACAGACACTACACCACCTTGTAGGTTTGAGGTTGGTGAGAGTTCGAGAGCCGCTGCTGCTAGACAGCCTACTACTCTTCATCGTCAGAAGATAACTTTCATTTATTTGAGACTACACATGAGGGTTTGGATGATACACTGTGGATAGTACGACAACTACCACGAGTTCAACAGGAAACTCTAATGGATCACTCAAGAGTCGCGTGGACTCTATACTACATCAGATATGATCGAATCATACCTCCACGACACAATGAACCAATAGGTACTTTGAACAATATTCCACCACCGCAACAGAATTCATCACGACTCTTCTTTTATTACCAAGTTTGGACACACCACATTCTAAGCCGATGAGTCGGATCACATCCTTAGTCACTTTAGCAACAACCCACCGACCAATGTGGTCACATTAGCTGTTTTGACATATAATTATGACTTTGGGAAAAATCAAATAAGACAATAGGATTAGTAAAGACGATGATGACTTTACGACTAAGTTGTCGTGTTGACCAAGATAACAAGTACCTTCCTATCTAATGTAATCTCCATCTTTTATCATCTCCGCGATAATCCCAACCTTCGTTTATTTCATTTCCTATTTCATTTGCCCAACTTTCAATCATTTCGCAACAACGTACCGCTATCTTACTAGGGATTCAGCCAATTTCATTCTTGACTGATTAGTAGACTAATACCATTCTATAAGATTCTTTCAAGTATCCAATAAACCATTCAACAAATTTTGTTTTAAGCTGTTTTACTACCATATGGGGAAATTGTTTCACAAGATTTTAAAACGAGCTATTTTGTTACCACCCTATAAATTTATTTTCTGTCATTCTATCAATTATTTATTACCATTACGCGAAACGATTTTCTTGTTACCTTGAAAAGAATTATTTAGGCTACCATGTTACAAAACAACACGTTGAACACCATCTCAAACTTTTGAGAAACATAATACTACTTTGACTAAACCAAACATCACATCATTTGTCCTTAATTATACATAGCCTGATCACCTATGTCTAATTCAGGAAGAATCATGTCATGAAGGAAACAATCATCTTTTCGAACTTCCTAAAACAATCTTCATTCAAAATATTGAAAAGCAACGCTTTGTAACCAGATAAATTGTACATAAACATCCTTTTTGTTAACACTCTATAGATACCTACACCACTCATCACTGACTCAACAGATAAGTTGGATTGTCACCAATGACCTTTCTAAGAAAGACTTTCCATATCACCTACGAGTAGGATTCCTGGATATAAGAAAACCATGAAAGGATTACGGAATTGCTAACCAGGACTAGAAGTATGCCGTAAGAAAATTTGTAACTCAACAAAAATTTCAAAGATATCACTAGACCATCCAAACCACTATCTTTGGCCTAGTCGCCAAATTCAATCATTTCTGAAGTACTAGCTAGACCGAGTTACAAGAACTACTACAATACAAATGCACACTAAGAAACACCGTAGAAATAAACCAAGACTTCTATCCGAGACTATAGAACATTTCATTTAAACAAAGCCTCGCCAATATGAGAATTTCCTACAATAAGTTTCCCCCAAAGGATAACTGAGTTAAAATTTAGATTATCATTATAAATTTCCCCTAAGGCATTGTGTTCTCTAGAAATTTCAGATAACCTCACTTCCATATCAAAGATGGCAACAGGCCTGAACATATCGAACAACCAATGACTCCCCATCTATACATAGAAATAGAATAGACCTCCTTCGACATAGCATCAGTTGATATCTATATTTCGGCCAGTAAGATAACAACCTAAGACATGAAACGACAGAGAGGATAGTTCATATTCGAAATAACCTACAAAATATCATAGACCGACAGAAAAGCTACGCTGATGTGCGACGCAAACCTTTAGAATTTCAGGTTGGAGACAAAGTCATGTTGAAAGTCTCGCCTTGGAAGGGCGTGATACGATTTGGGAAACGCGGGAAGCTGAACCCGAGATACATTGGACCATTCAAGATTCTAGAAAAGATTGGTCCGGTAGCATACAAGCTTGAACTACCGCCAGAGCTCAGTAACATTCATAACACGTTTCATGTCTCAAACCTCAAGAAATGTCTTTCAGATGAAACGCTCGTGATTCTATTGGAAGAAATTTAGCTCGACGATAAGCTTAACTTTGTGGAAGAACCCGTAGAGATCATGGACCATGAGGTCAAACAGTTGAAGCAAAGTCGAATTCCTATCGTGAAAGTTCGCTGGAATTCTCGAAGAGGTCCTGAGTTTACTTGGGAACGAGAAGACCAGATGCGGCTCAAATACCCACATCTTTTCACCGAGTCCATTTCAGAGGCCAACACCAGCTGAATTCAGGGACTGAATTCCTTTTTGGGTGGGCGACTGTGACAAATCACAATTTCAGGTCATTTTCCAAACCTTGACAAATTTACCATTCACCATTTCACCATTCATGATTTTCATTCATCATTCCGTAAACCTAGTTTACGAGTATTCAAATTCGCGTAACCAGTAAGGTTTAGCTGCGTATTCATGCATCATCAGCAAGGACATGTCATATAGACTAGAGTAGTCTACATATCATCAGTAACATCATCATCATTACCATATTGAGTCATGCACGGGTGTGTGTGATTTTCATTAACGTATGTTCATTTGTTCATTAAACGTTACCACTCAGTCATTACTACTAATATTATACCCAAATACTCCCGACTATGATCCTAATATATTTTCATGCTAATTTTAATGATATAAAATTTATATTATTAATTTACCCGGTGTTTTCAAACCTTTTGCTATATTTCCCGGTATACGCTTATAACTCCGTCGGTTTGCGATATTTCATCACGATCATTATTTTAACACCCGATTCTTATCAGTAACATGATTTTATAATTTTTACAACTTCGTCGTATTTTATTTCAACTCGTCACGATTTATTTTCAGTTAACCCGGTACCCGATAACACCTAAAATATACAATAACTAACTAATACTTGCATTATATCAACAAATTAGCTAAAAACTTCATCTTATCCCTTCCAAAATACCATGTGCCGCCCCCCTTCTCTCTTACACATTGCCTAATATGCCAAAATCCTTTAAAAGCTCTATTATGAATTAAACTTGATTTATTTTAGCATAACACATTGTATAACAAAATCACTAGCCAAAATTTCACTACATATGCTCCCTTTTGCTCTCCATATCCCACGACAAGATAGAAGAACACAAGAATCATCCATAATTTTTTTTCTTCAAGTGTTATACAAGCGCCATATACCTTCCTTGTTAGAGTTTTGCAATAAAAACTCCGAGGTTGTGATCCTTTTTCATCCAAACTCATTAATCTCCAAGTAAGTTTCAATAACACATTTTGATCATGTTATACTTTTATTTGATCCCTATGTTCATGTATTTTCAAGTTATTTTGGTTTAAAAATGCAACTTACATATGTTTTGATACCACTTTACTTAAAAACTATCCCAAACACTAGATCTGTACGTTTTATTAACATCCTCATGAAGCCCATCATTTTTGGTGATGTTTAGGACCCATGACACCCTAAGAAGGTGTGTGGTAGGATTTGTGTATTTGTGGAGTTGTTTTGAAGTAGTTTGATCAAGCCGTGAACCAAGAAAATGAGTTTTTAACGTATATATAAACCTACTGTCCCGAAAATGTAAATCTGGAAAACTCAGAAATATTTGAACTATTTTGGCCTAAATATTCAGAAAATACACTCATAAACGAAAACGTGGGCGCTTGAATCACTAAAAACCGACTTATAACGAAGGAGATATGATTTTTTAAAGTTAGGCGACAAACTATTTTTTTCCAGAAAAATACATGCTGTTAGCCGAACTTCAAGGGACAAAACGAGGCGTTAGCCATAGTCTAGCTGAGCCGAGCCACTGAAAATTTGTTAGTTCATGTTATGACGAACGCGTGGATATAAAGAACGTTGAAAACGGACTTGTAACGACCGAGATATGAATTTTTGAAAAGCCGACGAACAATACTTATTTTGACAGCATCATTATAACACATATATTTTCTAAGTGCAAAACTAGCAAGTCACTAAGTTCATAGCCGATTTTCTTTATGATCGAGGCGCGTATGATCAAAAGTCAAATGAGACGACATTGAGATTATGTTACAAGGATTTCAAAAACGTCAAGTTCTATTACTAACTCTCAACGTACAATATTTTACGACTAGTTTTGCGAGGCCGTTTGGTCATATTTTCACAAGTTATAAAAAGTGATATTTTGCGACGAAACTATTTTATTTGGCGATAAAACATCAAATGAGGATCGTGGAGTACCATTCCAACATTTTTACACGAAATGTAGTTTATGACTTATCGAGATGTCAAAAATATATTTTTCGACAATAAACGTTATTTTCAAAAGTAACGAGTGGTATCGTTAACATACGTATTTGCATGAGTTGCATGGTATCATTGCTTACCTTGGGTCATATCATTCAACATAGGTTGCGGTTAGAGACCGAGCCATCATTACATCATATCCATCATTTTCATTGTTGCTATTCTATCAGGTGAGTTTTCATAGCCCCGCTTTTCAAGTTATTACATCATTTCAAATTTCTCGGGGGAGAATACATTGCACCATTTTTCATACGGACCAAAGTATCAACTCATTACATTGCTTAAGTTACCACATTTGCCAAGATTAAAGTCCCCCATTATCATGAACCGTTAATTGTGAGCAAGCGAGAGTGTGTGAATAGATCTATTGAGGGTGAC
The DNA here is from genome assembly GCA_021014915.2 of Artemisia tridentata subsp. tridentata. NCBI lineage: Eukaryota > Viridiplantae > Streptophyta > Magnoliopsida > Asterales > Asteraceae > Artemisia > Artemisia tridentata. The sequence continues at coordinate 140,730,875 of CP139507.1, read as the reverse complement.
TCCTCCGTTCGGGTTGGTAGCGCCAACTAGTCATACGAACGCATTACATTTGATCCATATCAGAGTGTTTGGCAAAGCACTCAGTAGGGGCATTTCATTCAGTCTAGCTTCGGGGTCATGAGCTTAAGAGCTAATGTATCATTTTCATGTGGCAGTTTGTCATACACTTTATACTTGTGGTATCCGTACAACATTTCATTTACATAAACCTATGAACTCACCAACATTATTGTTGACCCGTTTTAGCAATGTATTTTCAGGTAATTAAGGCATCGCATGTTGGATTGCATATGGGCATATCATGGAGTCGCGGTGTCGACGCGTCTCACTTTATATTTTATGCACTTAACTATCGTTTGAACTGTGTGAACTTTATTTCCGCAAACTTGTAACATCTTTTGGGACCTTGCTTTGTAAACTCTGAATGTTTTAAATAATCAAACGATGTATTTTCTAAACGGCACTTTAGGTCGTTCAATATAACTGCAGTTAAGATGCTATGGCAGTTGCACCCCTGGAATTCCATTCCGCTGCAAAACAGATAATTTGGGGGTGTGACAGTATTAAATGAACTCATGTTTTTCTTTTATAACAGAAAATGCATTTAATAAACATTAATTGTAGCTAAAAGTTAGCTTAATTATATGCATTTTATGACTTAGGGGCTGTTTGATTGGTGCTTAATGGGATGATTCAACACTGAATGTTGAATCGGTCAACATTAAAGGGGTTGGCAACCCATCACTCACCCAAAATCTCATCCCACACTCCCAACCAATACCTCATTCCCTTATTTTTTTCATAGCACACTCTCAAATTTTGTTGGCATCACCATACCCCACTACATCCCATACCCCCTACAATTTAAAAAAAAAAAAAAAAAAAAAAAAAAAAAAAAAAAAAAAAAAAAAAACTTTAAAGCTCCGACGGTCCATTTCTTTCTCCATATCGTGCGTGATCTCATCCCACAAATTCCATACCGTGCCCAATACCATGGTCATGGCAGCGGTGTTCATGCACGGTATAGATTCCATACCGTGTACAATGCCAACCCCATAAGTGTGTTTGATGAGATAAAAAAAAAAACCACCTCTGAATGCTAAAAATGGTGCTGACCGATTTTGTAATAAATGCAAGCAAAATCACTCGGTGCCAATTTATATGTTGCCACTTGATAACATTTTCTTCACCTCTATTATAATATTGCTATTTTATATTTTTAAACGAATAGGTGATATATTGATATTATAAGATTATTGAAGCAATATGAATTGAGCATATGTTCGGTGATGCACTTGAAAGTAGAAATCAACTTTGGTGAATTAAAAAAGGGGAAACATATCTCAGTATTGAAATGTTTTTTTGTAGAGTTTTATGCAAACAAATAACTCATGCTTTAGGCTATTAAAAAAATACATGTTTATATTCAAGAAAGTGTATACTATGATAGATGAATGTTTATATACTACTTTAAAATTTCAACTGTAATTGAATGTTTTGGTTCTTGTACCATATTAATATCGCTACATAAAAATATTTAAACGCTAAAAATGATTTTTTATTTATCATGAAAATTGATAAGTGGTTTTTTGTCATTCAGATTGTTCATTCACAACAGTTATCAAACAATAAAAATTATACAGTCTTTGAATCATTGAGAATTATTACTCATTCAGTGCTAAATCATTATGTTTTATAAAACAGCCCCTTAATCAACTTGAACAATCTTTCATATGTACTTTAGCATGTGTTCACTAAGCACATATTAACAAAACCTTTTAAAAAAAGATCAATTCAACCAAAGCAACATTAATACAAAAAAACCAAATCAAACTCCACCTATGTGTAGAAAGTGATTGCTAACACTGTTGAGATGATATAAGCGACTACTAGTCTATGTTACGGAGCGGTTGTGGTGGCGATGCATCAAGACGGCGACAACGGTTGTGGTGGTGGTGGTGCATTAAGGCGACGACGGTATGGAGAATGGATTAATTGTTTTTGGGTTTGATTGTTGGTGACTTGGTGGTGAAACTTGGTTTTATTGTGTTTTGGACTTTTGGTTTTATGGGAATGGATTACTTGATTTTAAATTTGATTGTTGAAGCCATATGAGAAGAAAGAGTTAAAAAGGGAGAATTACATGTATAACCTTTTTAAAGTTTAATATTACGTAAATATCCTTCGCATTTACGTAAATATCCTTACCACTTTTGTAATTACATCAATGTACTTCTCAAACTTTAGTAATTACATCAATATCTTTTCCGAACTTTTAAATTCTCCTACATATCTAGAAATCAATTAAATTATAATTATATTGATTTTAAATTCAAAAAACTATGATTTATTTCTTGTTTTTCTCTGATATTCATCATAATTATATTGTTTTATATATATTTTTGGCGTCGATTGATTAAAGAACATAATGTCGTAATTACAAAAGTTTTGATATATATATATGAAAAAACATATTGTTCATATTTATTTATTTGTTCATATATACTTTTTAGCATCGAGTGATGAAAGAACATGTTGATTTTTGGATATATTCGAGAATTTGAAAGAACATGTTGATTTTGGATATTGATGTAATTAAAAAGCTAACTGATATCACACATTGTAAGGGTCTTTCGTAAACTATATATGGCCAATATTCTTTAAGCTCATAATGGGTGGTTAGATGTGGACTTCTGTATTAAGCACAGACGAAATGCATGTTGAATTATACGCCGACTCTAATGTATCATCATTATACTATTATAGAATTAGAGTAAGGGCCTGCAACTGTCAACTCATTCCACATTAAGCAAATTTTTAATAGTCTTACTGATTATGTGCTTTTCGATATGCCATTTTAAGGGTCTGATTGTTCTTATGATGTAATTTCAGGTTAGCCATTGGCAGTGACAACGGATTCAAGTTAGTAGGATCAATGAAGTGGGCTACTATGCTTTCGTTGGTATAATGAGACGTAAGTAGATGGAAACAGGTATTGCAATGAATTTATACATGTTTATGATTATTTTAGATACTAATAGGAAAGAATTTGTAAGGTGCTTTGGCATCAGCCAAGTTTTAAGAAATTTGACGTTTTTGTCATTTTTATGGTATAATTTTACAAATCGTATAGTGGTGTATACTACTGGAACCTCAAGTACATGGAGAAGTTATGACTTGAATAACCTTGGTCTTAACAATGTTCTCTTTGATTTTTATCAGGGACAAATACCTCAAAGCCAGGTCAGAACTGGGTTGGGAGTATAGAAGTATTCTCACAGCCGCCCACGCCAAAGGAGCATGGAAAAAGACCCTGAAAAAAAGAAATTACCCAGCTGGCACTTTTAACCCATTGGGCTGTTCGAAAGACACAACAACGTTTGCGCCTAAGAAGGTCGAACAGATTAAAATTGGTAAGATATAAGAAAGTGCCCTTTCGATTTATCAGTTTGTATTAGTAACATGTATATTTAATGTATGCCTAATTGGGTTTCCGGATTCGTTTGTTGAAATGCAGTACAATTCTTTATAATTTATAAACAATCATGACCTAAATAGACCTACTTATACGTAAATGGCTGGAAATTGCCCGCCTTTCATTTGAGGAGCCTCATACGATTATTGCTTCCAACAATGGTATAAACTAAATAAATAAACTGATGTTACGTTTGAACTTTCTATCATTTTCACAGGTATAAAAGAATCATTACAGCGAGTATGCAGTAACTCGCACAGCGATCGTAAGTGTTCACAACCATCTACTGAAGATAAGTTATTCCTCACGGTTCGTGATCAAGGTAAGTTAATCTATAGATTTAGGTACTGTGAAATTTTTGCCCTTGGCAGTAGCCATATAGATTTAGACACTATGAAAGAAGCCGGTGGTACACGGATGATTTTAGTTTAATGTAATTAATTAGAATAAATTGTCGTCATACAAGAATGACTTTAGGAAGGAGTTTAAGGAAGCACACCCTGATAAAAAAAATTTGCTCTGGTAAGTTTATTTGCAAATTTAACCATCTGTCGTATTGTGTTGATATTTGGTTATTTGGTGGTTGATCTTTTGTTTAAATTGAAAATGTATGCATCGAAAGAAGATGCGTATGGTGCCGATGTTGTGATGCTGGAAAAGTTCATGAAGTTGCCAGTTTGTTATTTTCAGATTAGGTAATCAAAGTTTGGTGCTTTTTGTTGGATGTTTTGAATATGATATGTGAATAATGAATGTCTTCTATTATGTTAGGATGGGGATAAGAGTATGATTTAGGCAAAACTATATATTTGAAAACTAGGCTAAGTGGTTGCTATTTTTCCTATTGCAGTGACGAGGTATGCGTGTATCCTCCATTAGATCTCCGAGTAACAAATTTTCGAGTGTTGCGGGTACAAGTAGCGAATATGATATTCAGTTTATTACGGTTCTATGAATTGCGTTTTGAAAGTGATTATTTGATTTTTTTTCCTGACGTCTTCGTTACGAACATTGAGTATCATAATTACTTTATTGGTGGCTATAAATGAATCACGCAGGTCATAGCAACAATGGAAAAAACAGGGTAGCAGATTCATGCTGGCCAAAAGATGGAAAACTTAGACGGGTGAACACAGAAGATGGGTACGTATTAGTTTGTTTCTTTATTTGAGTTTTCGATTAAACATATGTCATTTAGTATGTTTTAACTTTGTCGTAACTTTCTTTAGTATCATGTAGGTCTAGATTATCCAGCTTTCAAGAGTTGTAAATAATCGGTGTCATTTTACTGTGCGCGGACCTAGAGCTCGACTAAGAGTACAATTCATATTCTTTGTAAATTTGAGCCTTATTTGTTGCTGTTATGCATACGCTTTTCTCGATTTACATACGTTGGATGCGTATAAGTTACGGTTTCTGATTATGATCGACCACTATAGGTTGGTCCAAAGTTTGCGAACAGGGCAGAATTGGTCACGGAAAGCTACCAGGTTGTTTGATTGGAGTGGTTGGTTACTTTGCTTCAAACAGTTTAGTATCGTTTTTTTTGTCATTATAATGTCGTTTTTTTGCATCTTATTTTGATATGTGGCAGACTTGGATGCACTCAACCAAGTCGTTTGGCGGCAATTAGCGTCACTAAAGGAGTGACTGAAGCGAATGAAGCCGAGGCTTGGTAACTCAGATATTTAGCAGGTAGTTAAAACTGAGCGATGCAAAAAGAGATAAAAAGAATCACACAAATATGGACTGAGTTGGAAAATTTAAAGCATTAGTGTTCCTGTTAATGCCTTGGGAGGTATCAACTTTGGTTTTACCCATCAGTATGTAATATACAAACTTTTATGTATGCTGAATTCTGAGAGTATATATTTTGAGCTGTCAAATGAAATTTAGCGCTCTCATGGGTGTGATTTTGTTGACAAAGATTTGTTGCTGTTGCATTTTGCAGTAGTATCACTAGAGTTTTTGATAAACCAAACGCTTCATTTATGAAGCAACCAAACGCGGAAATTTGCTGCAAGATCACCGCCCCGCCGCAACGCGGCGCCTCGCAGCCGTCCTCGTTATCACTATAAGTGGAAAATGAGTGGGTTGGGTGGGTCACGGTTCTTGATGGGTTTGGGTCTAAAACGGGTCTGGGTTAGAGTTATTTAGGAGCACGGGTCTAAACGGGTCTCGCGTAGGGTTGATCCATCGGGTTTTCACCATCCTTTTATTTATTTATTTATTTTATTTTTGTTTTTATTTTTATTTTTTTATTTGAGTGAAGTGAAAAGAATGAAAAGAGGTGTTCAAATATATTTTGAGACCCGATGGACTTGTCCTAAACGTATTGGTTAATTGTTATCCTAAAACTATTGGTTAATTGTTATATAATTGGAAGTTATATTAAGAGAAAATTTTGAGATTAGACCACTCACTTTGTGGAAAACTAGAAGGGGGGTTGAATAGTTTTACGTCTTTTTAATTTTATTATGAAAACTTTGTTTACTTTTAAAACTTAGATTCGAATTTATGTGAACTCGACTCTTGAACAATATGAACAAATATAAGTAAATCTAAATGAACAATGCAAGTAAAGTAATGAAATGAAATAAAAGATAGAGATGGAAAGATCTAACCGCGAGACAAGAGATTTATAGTGGTTCGGCTACAAGGATACCTTCCTTGCCCTACTCCATCCCCCGAGCACCTAACTCGAGAGTTTTCTTCACTATGTCAACAAGCTCCCTTATGGCGGAGAAAACCTTACACAACTTTTGCTTACACCGGTTTAACGACACAAAGCTAAATGTCGGGTTCTAATCGTAGCTAGAACCAATCTCACAACTTCTACACAACTTCTTCACAACTTATTTACAACTTCTTCACACCTTATTCACGACTTCTTCACACCGGCTTCACAACTTCTTCACACCGGCTTCACAACTATTTCACAACCTAGCACTACTTATGTACTCTTCTACTTCTTTACACCTTCACTACTTACACACCTTAACTTCTTCACAACTTCACTACTTACACACTAATCTAGCCTAAGCAATTATGCTCACACCTATCTAACAAATATACACAACTTATACACAAATGAATGAATGATTATACAAACAACTTAGGTAGCAAGATGATACTAAGTTGCAATACTTCTTCTCTAGTTGTTGAAGGAGTATTCTTCTTTTGCACTTGAATGGTAGAAGCTTGGATCACTTGGAAACCAAAGCTTAAGAATATATGATCCAAGGATTTAGAAAGGATTTGGAAGGATAAGAAGAGATTTAGAACAGAAGGTAAGTTGACGAAAAAGTCCAGTATTTATAGGCAAATCTGGACAGCTGGAGGAGCGGGGCGGTCCCCTTAAATAGGTGGCCGGCCCCCTTAAAATTAAGGGGACCGCCTAGTAAAATTAAGGGGGCCGCCCATCTGACCGTTGCCCAGATTTGTCTTTTTGTGGGGAAGGTTTTTCTGGAACATTTTTACCATTTTTGGTTGAAAATTTGAATTCATAATTTTATAAAAGATTAAACATTTTTATTTTAATACCAAAAATGATTTTCTAAAAGATATAAAATGCTTTGGGTCATTTTATAAAAAATCTAGTGATTAAGAAAATGTTCCTTTGATCATATAATGCATTAAGCATTTGTTCATTCATACCTTAAGTGATTAAGTTGTAGAAATAAATATTTTCAACTAAATACTTGTTTACTTAATAAGTTTATGTTTGATGAGTTTACATTTTGTGATCATCAAAATATAGAGATATGAATAAGTATTGATAATGTTTTTAGGCATTATTTATATCAACAATCTCCCCCTTTTTGATGATTACAAAACTTAAACTCATTAAATCTAAAACATTATTTTTGGACAAGTATTTAGTGAGTTTATATTCACTTCTCCCCCTTTTTGTAGAATCAAAAAGGTTATGCCGACAAATTTCAGATACGAAATTTGTCGGGGCGAAAACTCCCCCTTGATGTGTGCTCCCCCTCGTTTGAGGGCACCAAGGAATCAAGATATGGAATACTTGCAAGAAAAATATTAGAAGCACAAGCATACATAGAAAAATATGGAATATAAAAACAAAAATCATGGCAGACAACAATCATGACAAACAAATATTAAGAACATATAGCAAGACATTAATTAGTATGCTTGAAACATATAACAAGAAAAAGGTCCTAAATTGCCAAAGAGAGCTTTCGGACTTGCTTGCGACACGAAAGCTTGGAAAATAAGCATACAGTTATACTTAGATGGTTGATGGTAGAGTGTTTGGAATGGAATTGGTTGAGTGAGGGTAAGGATGTTAGATTAATAGAGGTATATTTTTGGAGGTGGAGAGTTTGGAGCGGAAAGCATGTGAATAGTATTTAGTTATTTGATGGTGAGGGAAATGGAGCGGATGGAGTGGATCTAACGATGTTATATCGGTTTAGAGAAGGAATAGGATGAGGACGAGTGAGTAGATATTTGATCCAAGAAATATCTTCACTCAAGTGGAGATGTTGGATGAGATCTAGTAAGAAGATACTCAATACAAGTGAAATGTTTATTTAAGGCAATGATTTGTTTTTGGAGAAGGACACAACAAGGACAATAGTTGACATAATTATCAACTTGATTCAAATTGTGAGGGTGAGGTGAGCAATTTGAGTAGGGTGAGGATAGAGGATGGAGGTTGGCCCTTGTTGCAAGGTGCATAGCAAGGAGATCACTACAGTCATGGATTTGGTTGGGAATGTGGATTTGGTCATTTGGTGGAAGTGGAAGAAATTGGGGTGTGTAGTTGGAAGTAAAGTTGGATGTTTGACCAATATGATGAGGGCTTTGAAAGGTTTCAATGAGGTTGGTTTAAGGTTGAGATGTGTAGTTTGGAACGAAGGTGGAGGTTGAGGTTATTTTGTGATGAAGGAGGACTAGAAGGGAGTTGATCCAATCTTGCGTTGAGAAAGGTGTAAGGCAAGAAGAGCACAAAGCTCATGGGCTTCTTTAAGTTCTTCAATGAACTTCAAGTGTTTGGAAGAAGGTGATGATGGTGGAGTGTGGTTGTTATGATGGATGAATGAACACTAATGATGGAAAAGGGCTATTTATAGTGTAAGAATGGTGTGGTTTAGGAAGGTAAATTTTGGAGGGTGGTTTAGAAAGGTGATGATGGTTGAGTATGGTTGTTATCTGGGATGGATGTTTGAACATGTAACATAGGAGTAACATGTGAGTTGGTAGGAGGTGGTGGTGATACTCTTGGTGGTGGAGACATTTGTGAGCTTGGGTAATTATGAGTGGATGAGGATGGAGATATGGAAGAAGGGGATATTCTAAGAGTGGTGAGTGTTTTGGATGAGATTGGAATAATTGTTTTTAGGGATTGATCATGCTCTTCATATGAATCATATGGAAGAGATGAATGGGTATTTTTGGGAGTAAAGATGGGTGATTGGTTATTATGATGAGGTTTGTGAAAGGGTTCATTGGAATGAGCTTGAGGATTGGGAGTATAGTTGGGAACAAATGTGGGTAGAGGTGTTGTTTGTTTATGAGGAATGGGAGTGTTTATGAGATGATGGAAGATTATGAGGAATGGGAGTGTTTATAGTGTGGGATTGATGGTATTAAGGAATGAATAGAATTTGTTGGATGGATTGGAATAAGATATGTTTGTGAATTTTGGGAAGTGTAGGATGAAATGGGCTAAAAAAATAGAAAAAGGGAACAGCACCTTCGACCATCAGATGGCCGGTCCCCTTAATTAAGGGGCCGGTCCCCTTAAACATTAAGGGGGCCGCCTTATGATTTAAGGGGGCCGCCCATCTGGTGGTTTCCAGATTACTGGAAATGGGTTTTTGGCAGAAAATTGTAGAAAGGGTTGTGTTTTTGGGTTTAGTTTCAAGCAAGTCCAACTCTTTGAGGCAATTAAGCATGTAATAGATATTTATGCAAAACATGTTAATTAAAGAGATTAAGCAAACAAGTAATTTCATCTAGCATGTAAACATACTCATCAAGCAAGTAATATATATGGACTAGGAAACAATAAACTACACCAAGTAATGAACTATTTGAGGGATCCTAATGTGTGCCTATGTGCAATAAATGGGAACTTAAGATAGCATGGACTTCTAGACTTGTTACAAACAAAATCTTAATAGACAAACCATGGTCCGCTTGATTTGACTTAGTTCACTTATAAATGTCATATACATAAATATAGATGACAAATATGAGATCACCATGCATGATTTAAAGAAATGTTTTTAGCATTATTCAACAATGTTTGAAAGTGGGTTTTTATGTAGATGTGAAAGTTATTTGAATAAAATAGATTGGGTTTTATTTCAAAAATGTGTTTATGAAAATGGGTAAAAAGAAATTCCCAATCTTTGACTTTGATCAAAATAGAATTATGGACATAGATAAAGAAGAAAAATGAGATAGTAAAACATGTTAATTGAAAAGTGAAATGGTCATTTAAAAAATTATTTTTCCAAAATGTGAAGTTTTTGTATATTTTTAAAGATACTAGATTTTTGACAACAAATACCATTAATCCTATATTTTAAAAATGGATGTTAAAGATCTCATGCTCAAGGGAATTGGTTAAGGCTATTGTCACATGCTACCCTTTTCTACATATCCTATGGTCATAAGGAAGTGATGACGAAATTCTATATGTTTGACGCGAGAGTGTTGAATGGGATATAACCTAACATCTATAGCTCCTTTGTTGTCGCACACTTATCTAACTTGATGCCATATTCTACGAGAGCTTGTTTCATCCATAGTTTTCTAACGCGAGAAATCTAATCTTACTTCTATGTTAATGATTAATCCACTTAACTCATTTCACTTCATCACCATGAGTTTTCTAATAGTGGACATAGAAGATTTCCATTTTAAATTTGAGAAGGCTAAATGAGTTCGACAGTGAATACTTCATTTAATACTTAGGGGCTAACTAAAGGGTTTCTAGTTTATTAAATCATAAAACGGATATAACTAAAGGTGTGAATGCAATGCAACCTATCAAACTAAGCATATCCTAAGGCAATTATTAATAAGACTATATGTATGAAGTAACTACTCATGAAATTTAAAGAGAGAACGTACCTTATGTCCAGCTTTTCTTCAAATACTTCAAGGTGATATATTGACTTATAGAAGCCAATCATAGATGAGTTTCTGAATTATTCAATGAGTGACGATTTAGCCACTTGGTCCCCATTGTCTCATTTGTCCAAAATTGTTTGAACCAAACATGGTTTGCATTTGCATGTATGGTGAAAGTATTCCCCAAGGGTTGAAACTTGGTTGAAGTGAATAATTCCACATTGGGTGATTATTATTATTAGGAAAGTTTTGTCTACCTTGATTTCTTCTAGATTGAGGGGTTTTAGACCGAGGATGAGGATTATTTGGTCTATTTGGAGGTGGAGTTTTAGATCTTAATTTCGGTTTAGAAAATCCGGTTTTGGCTTTTAATGATTGTTTATAAAAACTTTTTACTTCCTCATCACTCGCAATAGGTATTTTTCTATCTTTTATAAGTATATACTTAGGTTTTGACTCTAATGGTTTTTGTTTACTAGATTGACATTCAAACTTTACATTTTTATTTTCACTAGTTGAAACATTATTTGAGTTGAATCCTTGACCGGTTTTATCTCCCGAAGTTCCTTGACCACTTATTATTTTCTTAAGTGAGTTACTACTATTTTTAAACTTGTCAAGTTTGGAAATTTCATCTTTAAGTTTTTCGTTTTCATTTTTGACCTCTAGACATGTTTTACATTCTATAAAAACTTCTTTTCCTTTTTCTAAATGTTGTAGTTTAATTTTTAATTCGAGTACTTCATTTTCTAATCGATTATTAATACTCCCTCCGTCCCTAAATAAATGTCCACTTGGACTTTTTGTGGTTTTTATTATTCAACTTTGACCATAAATATTTTTGTTTGTGTTATATAATACTTGATGAAAATTATACCAATGAAAATACTTTTAAAACCCAATCCATTCATATATTTTACATCAAGTATTATATAACACAAACAAAAATATTTATGGTCAAAGTTGAATAATAAAGACCGCAAAAAGTCCAAGTGGACATTTATTTAGGGATGGAGGGAGTATGTTTTAGTGATTTATTTTTAGCCATGACTTTTTGACCTAATTTGCATAACCTATTATATTCATTATCTAGGTCTTTTTCGTCTAATGATTGATTTTTGTCACTAAAGTATTTGGTTTCGGAAAGTACCTCATTTGATGTCTTTGCCATAAGACATTTTTCGTCGTTTGCTTTGTCCGCTTCGTCTTTGTCGCTATCACTCCATGCTCCACTAACAAAGGCATTTTGGTAATCATAACCTGGTGGCTTTGGACATTCGCCAATGAGATGGTTTGGGCTTCCACATCTAAAGCACTTTCTTTTCCCGTAGTTATCATTCCTATTTCTTTGAAGCGATCTTCTTTCATCTCGTGGTTGTCTTGTGAATCTTCCTCGTCTCTTTAGAAATTTCTTGAATTCTCTTACGGCCATAACATATTCTTTGTTATCACTCTCGGAGGTTGAGCTATCCTCTTCACTAGATTCCTTCCTAGCTTTCAATGCAATTGACTTACTTTCCTCTCTTTTTCCTTTGACCATCTCTGAGTCTTTCTTTATTATTGCTTCGTAGACTTTCAAGTTGCCGATCAACTCGTCAAGTTGAAGAGTTGACAAGTTCTTCGATTCTTCAATCGCCGTAACTTTAGCCCTCCATTTTGGATGAAGAGCCCTAAGAAATTTCCTAACAAAATTCTTACTATAAAAATTCTCATCAAGTGCTTTTAAACTTGTGATGATAGTGTTAAACCTAGCAAAAGCATTATCTATTGATTCCTCTCCCGGAATCGTAAATTGTTCATATTGTTGAACAAGAAGATCTATTTTATTATCTTTGACTTGACTATTACCTTGGTGAGTTATTAGTAAAGAGTTCCAAATTTCTTTTGCGGTTTCACACATAAAGATCCTTTCGTATTCTTTACGTGGTAACGCATTATAAATAACCATTTTTGCCTCATTATTTTTAGCTAGTTTCTTTTTCAAATCATCATTTTATTTTTCAAAAGGTACAATTTCATCTCTTTTAGTTAAAGGATTATTTTGAATAGGGGGAAAATCACCATAGGTAATAATATGCCAAAGATCAAGATCTTTTGATTTCACATAAGTTTCGAATCTATTTTTCTAATAAAGAAAACCATCACTTTCAAATAGCGGTGGTCTTTGCATAGATTGCCCTTCTAAATATTTTTCCGATTCCATAGATCGATTCAAGTTTTAAAATACAGTTTATTTTAAAAATCTTGTTTGACGTGGCTCTTGATACCAATTGTGGAAAACTAGAAGGGGGGTTGAATAGTTTTACGTCTTTTTAATTTTATTATGAAAACTTTGTTTACTTTTAAAACTTAGATTCGAATTTATGTGAACTCAACTCTTGAACAATATGAACAAATATAAGTAAATCTAAATGAACAATGCAAGTAAAGTAATGAAATGAAATGAAAGATAGAGATGGAAAGATCTAACCGCGAGACAAGAGATTTATAGTGGTTCGGCTACAAGGACACCTTCCTTGCCCTACTCCACTCCCCGAGCACCTAACTCGAGAGTTTTCTTCACTATGTCAACAAGCTCCCTTATGGCGGAGAAAACCTTACACAACTTTTGCTTACACCGGTTTAACGACACAAAGCTAAATGTCGGGTTCTAATCGTAGCTAGAACCAATCTCACAACTTCTACACAACTTCTTCACACACTTATTCACAACTTCTTCACACCTTCTTCACAACTTCTTCACGACTTCTTCACAACTTCTTCACACCGGCTTCACAACTACTTCACAACCTAGCACTACTTATGTACTCTTCTACTTCTTTACACCTTCACTACTTACACACCTTAACTTCTTCACAACTTCACTACTTACACACTAATCTAGCCTAAGCAATTATGCTCACACCTATCTAACAAATATACACAACTTATACAAAAATGAATGAATGATTATACAAACAACTTAGGTAGCAAGATGATACTAAGTTGCAATACTTCTTCTCTAGTTGTTGAAGGAGTATTCTTCTTTTGCACTTGAATGGTAGAAGCTTGGATCACTTGGAAACCAATGCTTAAGAATATATGATCAAAGGATTTAGAAAGGATTTGGAAGGATAAGAAGAGATTTAGAACAGAAGGTTTTGGGGTGCAAAAGGTGAGGAAAAAGTCCAGTATTTATAGGCAAATCTGGACAGCTGGAGGAGCGGGGCGGTCCCCTTAAATAGGTGGCCGGCCCCCTTAAAATTAAGGGGACCGCCTAGTAAAATTAAGGGGGCCGCCCATCTGACCGTTGCTCAGATTTGTCTTTTTGTGGGGAAGGTTTTTCTGGAACATTTTTACCATTTTTTTGGTTGAAAAATTGAATTCATAATTTTATAAAAGATTAAACATTTTTATTTTAATACCAAAAATGATTTTCTAAAAGATATAAAATGTTTTGGGTCATTTTATAAAAAATCTAGTGATTAAGAAAATGATCCTTTGATCATATAATGCATTAAGCATTTGTTCATTCATACCTTAAGTGATTAAGTTGTAGAAATAAATATTTCCAACTAAATACTTGTTTACTTAATAAGGAGAAAAGTCCAAAATACATCCCTGTGGTATGCAAAAAGACCGATTTACATCCTTTATCTTTTTTTTGGAACAAAATCATCCCTCCGTTAGTAACTTTGGAACAAATACATCCCTTTGGACTAACGATGCAAATTTTTCTCAGTTAAGTGCCTCACGTGCTAGTCACGTGAGGGGTATTTTGGTCATTTTATTGGTCCATTTATTATCTCATCTCCCTCACTTGTTCCTGCCGCCACAACTGTTCCAGCCACCACCACTTGGCGCCGCCGCCACCACCTTCAATCACCACAACCAACACTCCTCTACCTAGATCCGGTTAGATCGAATGAATATAAGATAGATCGGTTGTTTTTGTTGCGTTTTACACCACCACCGCCCTACCCCACAGTCACCACCATCAAACACCTCCACTCTCACCTCACCCTCACTGTTTTGAGTTATCCTAGAACCACGCGCGTGATAACCAGATACCACCGAGTCAAGAGTTGACTCGTTTTTGTTTCGGGATAGACAAACAACAAAAAACACTCACCACCTCCAAAATCCTTATACTCACCTGCTCAAAAAAAAAAACCAATCGATATATCAAACAAAAAACAACCAGATCCACAAAAAATCCAAAATCCACCACTCAAAAAAAAAACATAGATCCAATCGATCTATAAACCTAAACTCTCAACAAAATAAACCCAAATCCGGTCAACAAAACATCACCGGAAAAATCAAACCCACCAAATCCGGTCAACAAAACATCACCGGAAAAATCAAACCCACCAAATCCGGTCAACAATACATCACCGGAAACATCAAACCCACCAAATCCAGTCAACAAAACATCATCGGAAAAATCAAAAACACAAACTCTTGTTCTAAAATCAAAACCCAGATCGACCAACGAAGTCAAGTTCTTGCGGATCAAAAACTACAACATCTAAGCTACAACTTTAATTTCAAAACGAAAGTCAACGGACTTCACTACAACCACAACTTAACATCATTAAATCCTTAAATTGTTTGGTTGCCTCTTTTGTTTCATTAAGATATCAAAAGGGTTGTGATTAATTTGGTTAGTCAAAGTTAGATAAAAGTAAGTTTGTGTGGCGTATGTGGAAATGAATTTGTTGTCGTGATATGATGAGAGATGTTAGTGTTTGTGTAGTTTTTGAGTTTTTGTTTTGATTATGTATGTTAGAGATGTTTAGTGTTTGTGTTTGATTTTATTTGTTTGTGTTTTGGTGTAACAGATCTTGGTCCAAAGAAAAATAAAGAGGTTGTAAAATGACCAAAATACCCCTCACGTGACTAGCACGTGAGGCACTTAACTGAGAAAAATTTGCATCGTTAGTCCAAAGGGATGTATTTGTTCCAAAGTTACTAACGGAGGGATGATTTTGTTCCAAAAAAAAGATAAAGGATGTAAATCGGTCTTTTTGCATACCACAGGGATGTATTTTGGACTTTTCTCACTTAATAAGTTTATGTTTGATGAGTTTACATTTTGTGATCATCAAAACATAGAGATATGAATAAGTATTGATAATGTTTTTAGGCATTATTTATATCAACACACTTAACTTTTATATTTTTTATAGAACAAAAAAAGTGCTCTTCCCAAATTAGACCGAGCGATTTGTGACTTTTTTACTTTTGATAAAAAGTCGCAAGTGGCACAAAAAAGTTCGCGCCACGTCTTTTTTTATTCTGCATGTGTAAGCTATAAAGACATGTATTTTTCGAGCAAACTACGTTAAACGACTGTAGTTTAACGACTTGTTTGTGCTTTGAGCGACCTTTTATTTTGTTATTTTCGAGTACAAAAGTCGATCTTTATATAAAGACATGTTATTTTCGAGTGCAAGTGGATCTTCATATAATATTTTTTAATCTTTTTCCCCCACACCAGTCCAAAGTTAAATACGAAAACGAAATGAAAAGAAAATTAACGTGACTCATATGATAAATTAACGAAAGTAAATCCACAACCAAACCAGTACATAAACCACTTCAAAGAATAACCTCTTCTATCCTAATCCCACAGTCAAAACCAACGTTACATAAAACATATTCCTATCTCCAACAAGCCTCAACAAGACACGACATGAAAACAGATCAAGATCTCAGTTTCGTTCTACTCATGAACAGATTGTTGGTTTAGTTAGGTGGTGTTCCCAGAAAAGGGTAAAGATAATCAATCAAGGTACCGGATATTCACTTGAAATCGTGTAATCACTTTTCAATAGAAACTATTCGACCCTATACCTGGGTTACACGAATATCTCTATGGGATAAGACCAAGTGATGTTCTTGTTTTAGGCACAAATCAAGAACCAAATCGTATTCAAGTGTTTAGGGTTTGTGTTCTGTATATCCATGCAGTTATGATACGACCTCTATTTATAATAGAGTTTACTCAAACCCTAGCCCATGGAATTATGTATAATTAACGGCCCATTAATTATACCATAATAGTTTCCATAATAGTAGGAATCAGTGGTTATAAGCTTACCAGCAGGAACAAGCTTACCAGCAGGAACAAGCTTACCAGCAGGAACAATAAGCCTACCAGCAGGAACAGACTTAGCCTACCAGCAGGAACAGACTTATACAAGCAGTAGAATTACTAGCAGTAGAATCATTACTACTGGTAGAAACTCTGCATAACCACTATTGAGTCAGGGTGTTCAGGGACCAAATGGGTGTACACTCCGTACCTCCAAACCCATTACCAGGTGTGAACTCATCCCTCAAGTGTACTAAATTTTCCAACAATCCTCCCCAAATTTAGTTCACTTCCTTTGCATGTAGATTAAACACAAAACAAAACATATGCATAAATGAAAATATCTTGAAGATTGAATTCTCATCTTAGTACATTACACGTTCAAATATTCGAGAATCAGGGTGTTCTAAGAATTGAACCCTTCAACCCATTTGAATACCTGAAGATAAAATACACATACATTTTCAAACACTTAAATACTCCTGACACTATACAAGCCATGTGTCCATATCCAATTCATAAATGTTGTAAGAGCTAAAAGTCCAAAGCTTCCTGAAGCCGCAAAACTTCAACATTTACATAGGTGGTTCCTCTTTATTCATGCTCCTGCTAAGCACTTTTTCAAAGAAAATTAACCATTGAGAAGTAAAGACTTCATCCTCCTTTTCAGCAGGTTCTGAGCACAACCTTGGGATGTAAAATAAAACATGTGCTCCAGTACACTAAATGTTCAGCTTTCCACATTGAACTCAGCTCCCAAGTTTCCTTAGGAGGGAGTTGGGTGTCTTAGCATTCAGTGACTAAGTTGGACTTAAACCCATCCCTTTTGCAGACTTTAAAACTAAGTCTCTAGCCAAACCCTTCGTCAAGTGACCAGCTAAGTTATGTTGAGATTTAACAAACTCTATAGATACCACCCCATTCATGATAAGCTCACGAATCATGTTATGCCTGACACCTAAGTGTCTAGACTTCCCATTGTATATTTGGCTATAAGCCTTTGCCAATGTAGCAGCACTATCACAACGGATAGAAATAGGTGCTATAGGTTTAGGCTACAATGGAATCTCAAGAAGCAAGTTTTTCAACCATTCAGCTTCTTTACCAGCAGCAGCTAAAGCCACAAATTCAGATTCCATGGTTGAACTGGTGATGCATGTTTGCTTCTTGGATGCCCAAGAAATTGCACCTCCACCAAGTAGGAATACCCAGCCACTAGTAGACGAATTGTCTTCAGTGTTACTGATCCAACTTGCATCAGTGTACCCTTCTAATACAGAAGGATAACCAGTATATGAGAGACTATAATCCATAGTTCTCTTCAAATACTTCAGTACCCTCTGAATTGCTTGCCAATGATGAGCACTAGGATTACTAGTATATCTGCTCAATTTTCCCACAGCAAATGCAATATCAGACCTTGTACAAGTCATGTCATACATTAAGCAGCCAATCACCCTAGAATACTCAAGTTGAGATACAGCTTTACCAGTATTAGGCATGAGCTTCTCACTTGTATCCATAGGAGTACTCACTGGAGTACAATCAAAGTAATTAAATTTCCTTAACACCTTCTCAATGTAATGAGACTGAGAGATAGAAATTTTGTTACTTTCATGTTTAATCCTTATACCAAGGATAACATCAGCCTCCCCCATATCCTTCATGGAGAACCTTGATGACAAAAATTCCTTTGTTAGGTCAACTTGATTTTGGTCAGTGCCAAAGATCAACATGTCATCAACATATAGACAAATGATGACTCCTTTACCAGATTCATCAAATTTGCTATATACACATTTGTCAGACTGGTTAAGTGAATAACCACTAAGACTTAATCAGTTTGCACACCTTGTTTTCATTGCCAGGCATGATGAAGCCTTGAGGTTGGTTCATGTAAACCTCCTCATCCAATTCACCATTCAAGAAAGCTGTCTTCACATCCATCTGATGAATAATCAGATTGTGAATTGATGCCAAAGCAAACAACAATCTTATGGTACTGATACGAGCCACAGGGGCATAAGTATCAAAATAGTCAATCCCTGACTTTTGTTTAAAGCCTTGAATGACTAGTCTAGCCTTGAACTTTTCAATAGTTCCATCTACCTTCATTTTCTTTTTGAAAATCCATTTGCAACCCAAAGGTTTGCAACCAGGTGGTAGATCAGCCAACACCCAAGTGTTGTTGCCCATGATGGAGTCCATTTCATCATTTATTGCTTCTTTCCAGAAAGCAACATCCTGGGACTTCATTGCTTCATCAAATGTTTTGGGATCATCCTCAACATTAAAGCAATAGGAGTGTTGGTCAGAGACCTCATTCCTTGTTTCTTCAATTAAATATAATTGAAACTCAGGTCCAAATGATTTTGGAGTCCTGACCCTTGTGCTCCTTCTGAGCTCAGGTTCAGGTTGTTGAACCACAACCTCATCAGGAACCTCATCAGAGATTTATGATACACCAACATCATTGGTTCCATTAGGAATCCTCTGACTTGGTCTAGGGACTGATGAGAATCTATTCTCATCAAAGACTGCATCCCTTGATTCAATTATTGAGTTAATTGAAACAGATTCATTAGGTTCAATAACATAGAACCTATATGCCTTGGAATGCTCAGCATATCCAACAAAGATGCATTCAATGCCTCTTTCACCCAAAGTTTTTAATTTTGGATCAGGGAGTTTCACAACAGCCCTACAACCCCACACCCTGAGATAATTCAGGTTGGGTTTCTTTTTAGTCCAGAGTGCATAAGGGGTTGTTTTGTTCCTTTTGTTGGGAACCCTATTTAATAAATAGCAAGCTGTTAACATAGCTTCACCCTAGAACCCTTGACTCAGCCCAGAATAGGACAACATGGAATTAACCATCTCTTTAAGCACTCGGTTTTTCCTTTCAGAAATACCATTTTGCTGAGGAGTATAGGGGGCCTTCGTTTCATGGATTATACCAACTGACTGGAAATACAGAGTATCCATGTACTCACCTCTCCTATCAGTCCTTAATCTTTTGATTAGAGACTCTTGTTGCAATTCAACCTCAGTTTTAAATACTTTAAATTTATCTAATGCTTCATCCTTAGTATGCAATAAATAAACATAACAATACCTAGAAGCATCATCAATAAAAGTCACAAAGTATTTCTTATTCCTCAAAGAGGGAGTAGAATGCAAATCACATAAGTCACTATGAATCAGTTCCAATATCACAGTTTCACGTTTTACACTTTGAAATGGTTTCTTAGTTATTTTGTTCATCATACAAGTTTTACACTTTTCAGTGTCCATGTCAAATGCTGGGATTAACCCATCCTTAGACATATCTTGCATCCTTTTAAAGTGTACATGGCCAAGTCTAGCATGCCAAAGGGTTGAATCATTCAATTTTGAGGTCGACATAAAAGCAGAATTAACCATATCATGAACAATGTTAAGCCTAAACATCTGATTACATAAATAACCAAAACCAATAAATACACCATGTTTAGACAAAACAAACTTATCAGATTCAATCACTTGTTTATAGCCACAATTATTCAAAACACTACTAGAAACCAAGTTCTTCCTAATATCAGGAACATGTAAAACATTAAACAAAGAAACAATCTTTCCAGAACTAAACTTCAAATCAACACATCCTCTTCCATGCACCAGGGTTGTTGACTCATTTCCCATATGAAGAATAGAACCATCATTCATTGACTCGTAGGTCTTGAACCAGCTTCTATCTTTACACAATGGCTTCACGACTTCTACACTTTGACCTCACAACTTCTATACCACAACTACTTATACAACATCTTCACTACTTACACACAACACTAATCTACAACACACACCTTACATACAAATGAATGAATGATTTACAAACTTTGTTAAACACACAACTTAAGTAACAAAATGATACTAAGTTGTAATACTTCTAATCTTGATTGATAGAAGTATTCTTCTTTTGCACTTGGATGGTGGAAGCTTGGATCACTTGGAAACCAATGCTTAAGATTACATGATCAAAGGTTTATTTAAGATATGAAATGAGATCTACAACAGAAAGTTTTAGTGCAAAAGGGTTAAGAAAAAATCCAGGAGAAGGCTTGTATTTATAGGGAAAAATCTGGACAGCTGGAGCCTACTGGAGCGGGGGCGGTCCCCTTAAATAGGGGGCGGCCCCCTTAATTATTAAGGGGGCCGCCTAGTAAAATTAAGGGGGCCGCCCCTACTGAACGTTGGCCAATTTTGTCCTTTTGTGGGGAAGGTTTTTCTGGAACATTTTAACTGATTTTGGTTAAAAATTTGAATTCATATTTTTATAAAAGATTAAACATTTTTATTTAATGCCAAAAATGTTTTTCAAAAATATATAAAATGTTTTTGATGTTTTATAAAAAATCTAGTTTTTAAGAAAATGTTCCTTTGATCATATAATGCATTAAGCATTAGTTCATTCATACCTTAAGTGATTTTAGTTGTAGAAGTGAATATTTACAACTAAGTACTTGTTTAATTTATAAGTTTATGTTTTAATGAGTTTACATTTTGTGATCATCAAAACATAGAGATATGAATAAATATTGATAATGTTTTTAGGCATTTATTTATGTCAACAATCTCCCCCTTTTTGATGATTACAAAACCTAAACTCATTAAACCAAAAAGTTTATTTTTGGACAAGTATTTAGTGAGTTTACATTCACTTCTCCCCCTTTTTGTAGAATCAAAAAGGTTAAGCCGACAAAATTCAAACGTGAAATTTGTCGGGACGAAAACTCCCCCTTGATGTGTACTCCCCCTCGTTTGGGGGCACCAAGGAATCGATATATGGAATACTTGCAAGAAAAATATTAGAAGCACAAGCATATATATAGCAAAAATAAGCATGCATATAAAGACATTCATTAAAAATGTTGTGTATCAATACACAATCATCCAAGATTATATTCAATCCTACATTAGCTACTAAGTAATGCAATCTACATAATCATTCTAGGAGTACATGATCTTCCATGGGGCTTGCACACAAAATGGTTTGAAAAATTATTTTTGATTAAGCATTGCATATGCTTAATTTGGTGAGAATGAAGGTGGTGGTAGTGTAGTGGGTGAAAATGATGGAGGTTGTGGTCGAGGTTGGTTTTAAGCATGTGTTCAAGGGATGAAAACATGTAGTGTATCTCATCTCTAAGACCAAAGATGATGGTTCGTTTGTGGGTGTGGTGGTATTGGTGATGATGAGAAATGAGCATCAAGAGGTGTTATTGGTGATATGGAAATGACAAGTTGGGTGAATGGAGGTTCTTGAGTAGGAGGTGGAGTTGATGCTCTTGATGGTGGTGATGAAAGGTGTGAGTTGATGTAGTTATTGATGGATGAAGTGGAAGGTATAGATGAAGATGTTGTGCCATGAGTGAAGGGTGTTTTTGATGGTGCATTTGGTGCACTTGGGGATTAACATTGAGGTGGTGGTGATGGAGTTTAGGTGTCTTAGAGATGATTTTGGTGATAGCATGGTGAATGAGAATGGGTGTTTGATGGAGGTGATGGTTGATTTAGGTAAGGTTTGGGCTAATAAAAGGGGTCGCAAGATGCAAAAGAAAACAATAAATTTTACTGCCCAGATGGCCGGTCCCCTTAATTGTAGGCCGGCCCCCTTAAAATTAAGGGGACCGCCTAGGGAATTAAGGGGGCCGCCCATCTGGTGTTTTCCCAGGCGACCAAATTTGAAAAATTTCCAGAAAAGGGTCATTTTTAGGGTGTTTTTGCAGCAAGCTCCATTTGAATCATGTACATCAAGAATGATTAAATAGTGACATAAACATGTTAATTACGCATGCATACATTTAAAACATATTATGAAATAAGCATGTTATTAATCATCAAGCATGTATATATATCATGATATCAAGTATACAAGCAATAAGCATAACAATCATATATTAAAGACAAGAAATAAAGCATTTATTAGTTGAAAATAATTATGTTAAAAACATAATTATTGATACAACACATATTTTGCTTATAGCATGCAATAAGTAGAAAATTTTAAATTGCCTAAGATATTCATTGGACTTGCTTGAGACATGAAAACTTGGATTATTTTGGATGGATGATGGTAAAGAGGAGGTAAAAAAAATGTTGGATTAATGGGGTTGTAAGTTTGGGTGTATGGATGTTGGAGAGAGTGTTGATAGAGGAATTGGAGGTGGAGAGCTTGGACTTGACCATGTTGAATGAGGGTTTTGATGTTGTTCAAGTGGTGGTGTTGGATTAGATCTAGTGAGAAGATACTCAATCCAAGTGAGACGCTCATTTAAGGTGATGGTTTGATTTTGGAGAAAGATGCAACAAGGACTATTGTTGACATGTTTCTCAATTTGACTCAAGTGATGTGGTGATGATGGTAATGATGGTGAGATGGATGGTGATGATGGTAATGATGGTTTGATTTTGGAGAAAGATGCAACAAGGACAATTGTTGACATGTTTCTCAATTTGACTCAAGTGATGTGGTGATGATGGTAATGATGGTGATATGGATGGTGATGGGTTTAAGTTGCTTTGAGCAAGGTGCAAAGCAAGGAGAGCATTAAGCTCAAGGGCTTCCTTGAGTTCTTCAATGAACTTCAAGTGTTGAGTGGAAGGTGATGATGATGGAGAGTGGTTGTTATTTGGTGGAAGTGGTTGTGACACTTTTGGTGGTGGATACATTTGTGAACTTGGGTAGTTATGAGTGAATGAAGGTGAACATATGGATGATTGGTTATGTGTGTGAAAGGGTTCATTAGGATGAGGTTTAGGTGTTGGTTGAGTTTGAACAACATCATTTGTTGGGTTATGGCAAATGTCAAGCTTCCTCCTCCAAATGGGTATTTATGGTGTAGTGATGATGTGATTGTGGAAGGTAAATTTTGGAGGGTGGTTTGTGACAAAATGTGTTTGTGAATTTTGGGGAGTATAGGATAAAATGGGTTGGAAATTGAAGGAGAAATCAGTAATCAGTCACTCCAGATGGCCGGTCCCCTTAAATAGGGGCCGGTCCCCTTAATTTTAAGGGGGCCGCCTGGGTATTTAAGGGGGCCGCCCATCTGCTGACTTCCAGATTACTGGAAATGGGTTTTTGGCATAAATTTGTAGAAAAAGGTTGTGTTTTTGGGTTTAGTTTCAAGCAAGTCCAACTTCTTTCAAGGCAATTTAGGATTTAATAACTCATATATGCTAAGTATATTTATTTAAGCAACTTTATCTAACATGCAAACTACTCATTAAGCATATAACATGTATATACATATATTAGACAAGAAGATAATACATAGCACCAAGTAATTCATAGTATCATACTTAGGAAGATTAAAAGGCTAGTTAATTAATCCTATTGATTATCTATGTACAAGGGAATGTGGAGTTGTGATAGCATGGACTTCTAGACTTGTACCAAGTGAGATCTTTAATAAGTAAACCATGATTTTTCATTTTTGATTTAGTTCACTTATAAGTGTCATATACACAAGTATATATGACATATATGAGATCACCAAACATGATTTAAAGAAATGTTTTTAGCATTATTCAACAATGCTTGAAAGTAGGTTTTATGTGGATGTGAAAAATATATTAATAAGATAGTTTTGGCTTTATTTCAAAGTGTTTTTATGAGGAAAGAAAACATATTTTTCCAATCTTTGGTTTTTGATAAACACGTAGTTATAGACACAAGTTTGGAAGAAAGGTAGGATGGTGAAACATGTTTAATAGAAATGTGTCATAATCTTTTGAAAAATCATTTTTCCAAAATATGAAGTCTTTGCAAATTTAAAAATAAGTCCCATTAATTATAGGTTTAAAAATAGTGGTTTATAAAAGATCTCATGCTCAAGGGCATTGGTTAAGTCTATTGTCATATGCTACCTCTTTCTACATATCCTATGGCATTTAAGCATGTATTATGACTAAATACAAAAATATATCATGTCAGAGTAGTTAGAGAAAAACAAAAGCTATTATAATGACAATGCATTCAACAACTAAACAAATAATTACGAAGGCATGCAGTCAAATCACATAGGAGCAAGTAAACATCTAGAAATTTTATATAAGCAAGATGACATAAATCTAGGAATGAAAAGCTCTAGTGAAAAGCAAAGTTCATACCAGTAAACTATCGTTAGGTATATTTAGGAAGAATAATGTATTCAAGTTGGAGAATGAGTATGAGACTATTACTAGTGGTGCTCAATTCAGGCTAAACACGACCGTTTTTACGGGTTACACACACCCAACTTCTCACATAGAAGCAATTCAACCGTTAGGTCAAATTGAGTTTCTAGTCAATAGATTCTCCAGTAGTCATTCTCTTTTTAGAAGAAATTAAGTTCCTAAATTTACCTATCGAAGAGTACCAAATATGAAGATTGCTTGGTTTACTAACACTTAGGGGGGCTAACTAAAGGGTTTCTAGTTCATTAAGCCACAGAACGAATATAACTAAAGTGTAAAGGCAAAGAAACCTATCAGACTAAGCATATCCTAAGGCATTAATAAGATTATATGCATGAAGTAATTACTTATGAAATTTTAAATAGAGAACTTACCTCACGTCCTAGCTTTTCTTCGTAATGTCTCAGATGATGATCGACGTGTGAATGATAGGTGAGTCTTCAAGATACACAAGGTGTGAAAGTATATCATGGCAAGCTTCTAACACCTTATTTAAACCGAAGTGGCTTGACCCGAACATGTCTTGTACGGATCATGATCTTCTCCTTCGTCTGTGTCACTCCATGATTTTGGATTGAGTTCACTTTGGAGTTGATTCATGTAGTCTTCGTCGTTAATACCTACATTAACAACATTTGAACTAGTAGCACATGTATCTATTTTATCTAAATGTTTATCTATTAAATTTTCTAAGATAACTAATTCATGTACAAGATCAAAATCCTCATCTTTGGCTTGACATTTTTCTTGATGAAAGTTTAAGAGATTTTTCCAAATATCATTTGCCGTTTTACAGAAAGATATTCTTTCATATTCAACTTTCGGCAAGGTTTTGTAAATAATTATTTTAGCTTCATTATTTTTGTTATTCTTTGTTTTTAAATAATCATTTTGAGTTTCAAAATCCGTTTTTGTTTGACTTTCAAAATCCGTTTTTGTTGGTTGAAAATCACCAATCGAAATGACATGCCAAAGATCTAGATCAATTGATTTCACATAAGTTTCAAATTTATTTTTCCATTCAAGAAAAGTATAGTTTTCAAATAGTGGTGGTTTTAGCAAAGATTCCCCTTCTAGATATTTTTCGAATTCCATAGATCGATTCAAGTTTTAAAATACAGTATATTTTAAAGATCTTGATTGACGTGGCTCTTGATACCAATTGTGGAAAACTAGAAGGGGGGGTTGAATAGTTTTATGTCTTTTTAATTTTATTATGAAAACATTTGTTTATTTTTAAAACACTTAGATTCAAGTTTGTATGAAAAATAAAACTTGAACCTTATTATTAGTTATATATGTATTCTTTTAAATTGATTGTAAAAGTTTTGGTTTCTTGAATGGATTTTCAAATTGATCTTTATGTGAAGTCGACCTCTAATTAATACTAGCAATTATATAAGCCTATGTGTATGAAAGTAATGACGATGCAAGTAAAGAAATAAATAAGGTATGGAAAGATCTAACCGAGACACGAGAGATTTATAGTGGTTCGGCTACAAGGACACCTTCCTTGCCCTACTCCACTCCCCGAGCACACCTTGCTCGAGAGTTTTCTTCACAACTTCAATAAGCTCCCTTATGGCGGAGAAAACCGTACACAACTTTGGCTTACACGGGTTTAACGACACAAAGCTAAATGTCGAGTTCTAATCGTAGCTAGAACCAATCTCACAACTTCACAACACAACTTCTTCACAACTTATTCACGACTACTTCACAACGGCTTCACGACTGCTTCACGACATCTTCACGACTTCAACACGACCGCTACGCAACCTCTATGCTGCGGCTTCACGACTTCAACACTATGTCTTCACGACTAAGACTTCACGACTTCAACATGACCGCTACACAACCTCTATGCTACGGCTTCACGACTTCAACACTAGAACTTCAAAACTAGGACTTCACGGCTTCAACACGACCGCTACACAACCTCTATGCTACGGCTTCACGACTTCAACACTAGGACTTCACGACTAGGACTTCATGGCTTCAACATGACCGCTACACAACCTCTATGCTACGGCTTCACGACTTCAACACAAGGACTTCACGTCTTCTAAGCTACGGCTTCACAACTTCTACACCACGGGTTCACGACTTCTACACAACGGCTTCACGACTTCTACACTTTGACCTCACAACTTCTATACCACAACTACTTATACAACATCTTCACTACTTACACACAACACTAATCTACAACACACACCTTACATACAAATGAATGAATGATTTACAAACTTTGTTAAACACACAACTTAAGTAACAAAATGATACTAAGTTGTAATACTTCTAATCTTGATTGATAGAAGTATTCTTCTTTTGCACTTGGATGGTGGAAGCTTGGATCACTTGGAAACCAATGCTTAAGATTACATGATCAAAGGTTTATTTAAGATATGAAATGAGATCTACAACAGAAAGTTTTAGTGCAAAAGGGTTAAGAAAAAATCCAGGAGAAGGCTTGTATTTATAGGGAAAAATCTGGACAGCTGGAGCCTACTGGAGCGGGGGCGGTCCCCTTAAATAGGGGGCGGTCCCCTTAATTATTAAGGGGGTCGCCTAGTAAAATTAAGGGGGCCACCCCTACTGAACGTTGGCCAATTTTGTCCTTTTGTGGGGAAGGTTTTTCTGGAACATTTTAACTGATTTTGGTTAAAAATTTGAATTCATATTTTTATAAAAGATTAAAAATTTTTATTTAATGCCAAAAATGTTTTTCAAAAATATATAAAATGTTTTTGATGTTTTATAAAAAATCTAGTTTTTAAGAAAATGTTCCTTTGATCATATAATGCATTAAACATTAGTTCATTCATACCTTAAGTGATTTTAGTTGTAGAAGTGAATATTTACAACTAAGTACTTGTTTAATTTATAAGTTTATGTTTTAATGAGTTTACATTTTGTGATCATCAAAACATAGAGATATGAATAAATATTGATAATGTTTTTAGGCATTTATTTATGTCAACATCTTTGGACGCATCTGATGATCGAGTAAAATGTTCCCGGCTTTTAAATCCCTATGTATAACTTTAAGCCGGGAATCTTGGTGAAGATAAAGAAGACCTCGAGCAATTCCGTTTATTATGTGGAACCTTTGTGGCCAATCAAGTAATGACTTTCTTAATCCATCTGCATAAATTTGCAACAACTTAGTTTATTAATGAACATTATATCCCTTTGCAATTACAATATATATCATTTTTATTTTCCAAGATTGAAAAAGCTGAGAGCCCAACCAAATATGAAACTGTCCAGACTTTTGTTAGGCATGTATTCATAAAGTAACATTGTCTCATCGCCTTCAATGCAGTATCCCAAGAGCTTCACAAGATTCCGATGCTGAAGTTTAGCAATACAGATGACTTCATTCTCAAATTCGTCAAGCCCCTGCCGAGAGGACTTTGAGAGCCGCTTCACAGCAATCTCTTGTCCTTCTTCTAGCACACCCTGGAGACTAACATATTTACTACATGCTTTTTTGTTGAATGTAAATTTATAGAAAAATTTTATTGATTATCACTCCGTTCACCCCAACTTGTTTAACATGTACTTATTCATATTATTTACCTTGTAAACTGGACCAAATCCACCTTCTCCCAGTTTGTTGTCGTCCGAAAAGTTATCGGTAGCCCTAGAAACTTTAGATAAGCTAAACAACAGAACGTCTATACTTCCCTTCTGGCTTCTACCTTTCTGATCTCTATCAAGAATCGTTACGGTCCTAACTAGAAAATATGATTTGTGGTTCTCAAAAGTTGATCATAAGGTAATTATTTACATGATGTATAGCATACATCTAATATATATAGAAATTCAGATCGATATCACTTGCCTTCTCTTTCTGCATCTGATCTCTTCTTCCTTTTACTCCAAGTGCAGAGTGTCAATATCAGGCCCAAAAAAATCAGCCCAGCTGATATTGACAAACTAACTTTAATAACTAGTCCTTTTTTTCTGTGGAAGCTGGAACGGAGATCTAAGAGATATTACAAAGTTAAAGCAAACAAAACATTGTCAGAATTACAGCAATAAACAACCTATGTCTTTGCTGCTAAATTCCAATGAAGCTGTCCTTTTAGTTTGTAAATCATATCTATCCAACATAAATAAGAGTTGAACACTAACTTGAATAACAGGATGAAACCAAACATCATAATGAATTGAAAATTGCATTATTATTAGTTATGCATGTACTGGCTTACCTGGTAATTCAGAGGCTACCAGTCTAACATAAAGATCTTGCCCGTTTTGTGGGTACACTCGAACATTAACCAAATCACCAAACCATTGCAGACAACCAACTTCACCTGCAGTGATGTTTGGATTTGCATACGCGATGCAAGAGCAATTACGCTTACAAGCTACTTCACATTCATGGAGGTTCATGTTCCCATTATAAACGGCATTTTGTGTGTCTGGCAATTTCATTCTTGAAACCTTTTGGAATCCTTCTTCAGGCCCACAATCCAAGGCTCTACTCCGTTGACATCCACTAGTCCCATTATATGGATTCAATTCTTGTAGGTTTTCACTCTCAAACCCTTTCAAGCAGACACAATTAGGATTTGTAGATAAACTACATACTCCATATGGGCCACATAGTCCATAGTTGTCACAGTAATCCATGGGAAAGGTGGTAGACCGCATCCATTCATGGCTTTGTAAATTTAGCTACGAAGCCTCAAGCTTGCCATCAGGAGTTGCTACTATTCTTACCAAGAATCTGGTGCTATTATAAGTACAGATGTTATACATCTCGTTCTGGTCTACAATCATGTCAGTTTTGTACAGAACATGAGGGTCAGGCTTGTAGTATGGCTGGCCAGCAAATGTGATACCATTATACGGCCCAATTCTTGTTATAATAACAGAGCTTTTCCTAATGTATACTTGAATGTATTTTCCCTTAACCATTAAAAACCGGACTGTACAGTCACCTGGGGAAGGATCTGTAGGGAAACGGTTACACTTTATTAATAAAATCTAACTTACAATAAATAAAATTAACAGTATATAACTAACAGAAAATTAAATACAAACAGAATGTAAGCAAATAAACGATAATTAAATAAAACAATAAACTAATAAAAAGACTTACTAGATCACCAACGGAGATCAGCAACGAAGCACTACAAAGCCGAGGCACGTGTTTGACACGCTTCCCTTAAAACAGATTCGCCGTCTGTTTCCCAGGGTACAACAGCCAAAACAGTAAGTTGTACTGTCGGATTTAACTAAACTGCCAGGAATTTCATCTTAAGAGACGCGTATTCCTTATGTTGGAAATCAATAATACTTATTGATTTAATGTGTGTAAACTTGTGAAA
The DNA here is from genome assembly GCA_021014915.2 of Artemisia tridentata subsp. tridentata. Taxonomy (NCBI): domain Eukaryota; kingdom Viridiplantae; phylum Streptophyta; class Magnoliopsida; order Asterales; family Asteraceae; genus Artemisia; species Artemisia tridentata. The sequence goes on along the minus strand of CP139507.1, from coordinate 140,700,646 downwards.
TTAGGGTCTCTATTTATACACAATAGACTCCCTCTAAGTTTACCCATCCCACCGATGTGGGATTGAAAATAAACTATTTTTCCTCTTTAGTCATGGTACCGAATGACTAACTTTGAGACCCGATATCTCATTCACATCAACTCTATTTTGGACACATAAAGGCTTATTGCGAAGCTCTCTTCGAGGAGAACGCAAACCCACAAACTATTACTTATATATATGACACATACATATAAATAATTGTGTCCAAAGTTGGTCAAAAGTCACTTTTGCCAACCAATTTTCCAACAATCCCCCACATGAATGGAGATCGGTCGTAATACAAAAATTACGATGAAATTCCAATAGTTGAATCTTGCAAAGGATAGGTAGGTGTGACCCTTTGAACCTTCCCTTGTGAAATGCACTTAGCCTTCTAGCTGTCAGTAGACGCGATGTCTTTGAACTGAGCTGCTGTTTATGTAGACGACAATACACTTCACACAAGACTCTCCCTAACATTGTTAAGACCTCATAGTCATGTTCATTATGGTCGTGAATATTTGCCTGGTTCTGCAAGAGCTCTTAGGATTTGCGCCCCCCACAATTCCCTTCGAAGCGACCCCACTTCTCTCTCACATAGGTGATTTCATCTTGAATCATTAAAAACATATGCTTGTGATTTCATCTTGAATCATTATGCTTTATGATTTCATCTTGAATCATAAAAGCCATATGTTTAACCTCTCAACAAGTCACATTTATTATAGGAATGGACTAGGAAGTTACAATGTTAAGTAACTCCCCCATATTGACGTGATTTCTCCCACATTTATATGATTAGGTTGTCCTATTGAACCCAGATCTTGGGATCTCCAGTCAACTGGGTTAGGTTTTCCTTCATATAAACTCATTCCTTTAAGGGCTTTAGTCCCATTCCTTTAGATGACTTACTAACTAACTCTCTGCTTAAGCCTTTCGCAAGCGGATCCGCGACGTTATCTATTGACTTTACATAGTCAATTGTGATAACTCTAGTTGAGAGTAGTTGTCGCACTAATCAATGTCTATGATGGATATGTCTCGACTTACCGTTTTACATTGTGATATGAGCTATGTCAATTTCCAATTGACTATCACACTTATTACAGATGGTCGTTACCGGTTTACACCATCTTGGTATGTCCTCTACGAATAAACGTAGATATCCCGAAGATTCTATAAATTTATCTCAAAAATAAATTTAAATTCCATCATAGATTTCGCTATAAAAGTCTGTTTGAAATACTTTCAAGATTTCCAAGAGATGGCTTCCTACGTAGAGTCCATACATCCACTCTAGTGGATCTAGATTCTTTTATGTAAGAATCCATATTTGCATTACTCTACCATTATATAGCAGTTGGATATCTTCCAAAATGCAATATCATAAGTATCATAGTACTCGTGTAATACTTTTCAAGTGGTCATCACTTGAATTACTCGTATATTTACTAAACCTGGTCATAATCTATAGATCAGGTCTCACACAAGTTATAGACACACAAGACGCCCTATATTCTTTGAGTATTCAAAATAGGCAACACCGCTACCTCTATTTTAAATAGATTTCTAAAGACGTCATTGGAGTTCTAGCTAGGCCGGAATCCCCCACATTGAACCTCTCAAGAATATTGTCCTTATAGTGTTTTTAACTTCAAAACACATCCATCTGGTTTCATATGATCTTAGTTCCAAGAACCATATCAATCAACCAATGTAGTTCTTGTCAAATCTTGACTCCAACATTTCATTAGTGGATTTGTTCATCTTGATATCACTTCGAGTGATAAGTATACCATCTATGTATAAACACACGACTACATATATACCAGTGATTTATTTTTCCCACATACATCCATTAATTTTGAATCCATGTTCTGACATGACGTGGTAGAAAATTTGGATATCATTGTTTGTTAGCTTTTCCTAAGTCGTATAGTGACTTAACAAGCCTACAAACTTTGCTCTCTTGTCTAGGAGCCATGAAACCCTCAGGTTGGTTCATGTAGATTTCTTCTTCTAAATCCCTGTTTAGAAAGCCATTCTCACATACATTTTGGCAGACTTCCAAATTTCTTAAAGCAGCAATAGCAAGTACCATCCTAATAGAGGTTATTCGTGTAACTGACGAATATGTATCAAAGTAAGCTAGACCTTCTCGTTGTCTAAACCCTTTAATTATCAATCTTGCTTTATACTTCTCAATGGTTTTATCGACAACCTTTTGTAGTTGTTAGGTATAAACCATTTGTAGCCTAGTGGTTTACCACCAGGAGGTAAATCCACGAGCTATAATGTATCATTTTTGTAAAATATAATCTATTTCACATTTGATGGCTTTTTTCCATTGAGACCCTCTTGAGGAAGTTACCATTTCTTTGTAAGAAGTAGGTTCATTTTCTACCATAAAAGAAACAAATCAGATCCAAACAATTTTTCGGTTCTTGCCTGTTTGCTTCTTCTAGGTTCAACCTATTCTTCTGGGTTGATCTTGTCTCACATCATGGAGATCATAATCAATCCCGTGTTGTCACTTATCATGAACAACATTATCATCTTATTGTCTCTCATCATGAAGGACATCATCATTTAGTTGCCTCTCATCATGGACAACTGTATCGTCTAGTCTAGATGAACGTCCATTTTTCTCAGATAAATAAGGAAACACCGTTTCAAACAATGAAAGTTTTCCATGATTCCATTATCGTATCTTTGTATATATTCAGATTTTTTGAATCATATACAAATAAATGATAAGCACTACTATAATGAGTATATCACAAAAATATGCAATCCACAGTTTTAGGTCCAATATTTTGAACCTTGGGTGTCGGGACAGATAGACACCCCCCACATTCGTAAGTACTTATAGGATGGTTATCATCCCATCCATAGTTCATAGAACTATCTTCTTTTCCTTACAAGGGATCTTATCTAAAAGATAAGTAGCCGATAGAATCGCTTTCCCCCACATGCCATGGTTTAAACCAAGACTTTAATAACATGGCATAACCATATCTTTTAAAGCACGATTCTTTTCATCCAACAATTTTGTTGAGGCGTATAAGGAGCAATAAATTTGTGTCTTATTCCAATGTTTATCACATACATTTGGAAATGGAGACACATATTCACCTCCGTTATCACTTCGAACCGCCTTGTTTTCGATAATAAGTTGATTCTCAACTTATTTGTATAGATCAATCTTGTCTATATCCTTACTCTCAAGTAAGTATAAATAGCAATATTTTATACTACCATCAACAATTATGATGAAGTACCCGCTAATTACTACCTTAGTAGGCACCGATTCCAAATCACATAAAACCACGTGAATCAAGGGTTCAGTTAATTTCCGGTCAACCTAGTGAAAAGACAATCTTGTCAATTTGGCTTCAACACAAGTTTTACTTTTATAATTCGTGTTCGTTCATTTAATTAAACAATGTATTGAGTTAAAATTTACATGTCCGAGTTGGCCATGCTATACATTTAAAGAATCAAATAAGCTGAATTCATACTCATTTTATTAAAACAACCATTAAAAAAAATGAATTCGGCTTAAACATTTAATGAATGGCATAACCCGTACCGACCAAAATTTTGTTCAAAATGTTAACTCAAGTTTATTTGATTAAATAAAAGAAAGCCAAATTTATTAAGCAACCATCCAGACACAAGATTCCTACGAATCTCTGGCACATACAACGTGTTGGTTCACTTAAGCTCTTTTCCACATGTGAATTTCAACATCACATTTCTTTTTCCCTTGCTATTAGCAGTTGTAGAGTTGCCTATAAATTGCATCTCTCCATTTTCTTCTGCTTTGAAAGAGTTAACCAAACTCTAATCAACATACTCATGGCATGATGCCCAAGTATTAATCCACCATGTCGGATCCCGCCTTGGCAACAATTTTCATGTCATTCAGGCCATTTAACCCATAGTTATGGCACATAAAATCTGAATGCTTTAAAGCTTCTACCGTACACATAACTCGAGTATCGGTCTCCCTTTCATCAAGTTCGGGAGCAGATCCTTTAGATGTCACTCGTGACATTCCAAACATTCTGTTAATATGAGATTCCGTTATTAGTCTAAAACTAAATTTGGAATAATTAACAACTTGATATATCACAAAGTGTTTCTTAACAAAATGATTACATCGAATTTTGTTTAAAACACTACTGTTTTGTATGATCCGTTATACAAAACCGCTTTTAAAGAAGTCTCTCTATTAAAACAATTAAACAATATGGCATATTACATAATGTTTTAAACAAAAACAAATTTGTAATATGATTTTGTCAATCTTCTTTAAGAATATTTTAATAGATCTGTAACACATGGTCTAATTCTACAATGAAACTCGGCAAGGTTTCAAAATAGATTTACTCTTCCAAAAAAACTCAACAAGGTTTCTATAGATCTACTTTCATATGCATAAAGTTTCAAGAACTATATTTAGTTTATAATTAAACTCAACCTGGTTTAAATAAGCTAAACAAGTCAAAGAAACTTATCCACCAAAATATGATAACAGCTTCTATATTATCTGATTTTGTTTCAAACAGACTCATCTTGGGTTCTAGTAATCTAATAAAATATCAACTTGTATTTTATGAGATTTGTTTCAAAGAAACTCCACTTGGTTTCAATGAATCTGATTTCATCATGATTTGCAACCATGTTAGTAATCAGCGCACCAATTATATTCACGAGATTCACTAGGGTCACAAATTATGTTCTCATCAGTTAACTTGTGAATATTTAAACACAAAAACAGTTAAAAAAAAACTGTTAAAACAATATGGTATCTAATAAACTCGACATGGTTTATGTAACTTGTACCAAACATGATTCAAAGAAACACAAAATTGGTTTCAATAAATCCAGATTTAAACAATAAAATACGTAATAAACAAACTAAAAGAAATCAGTTTGAAAAGAAACTCATCATGGTTTCAATATAAACTGATTCAATAAATTGTTTTAAAAATCGTTTATAAATCTGTTAATTAAAATTTTGTTTAGTTATAAAACTGATTTTCAAAGAAACACAATCTTGGTTTCAGTAGAAAAACAGTTTGTATAAAATCTGTTAATTAAATTAATCCGATTTTAATAAAAGTGTTTTAATTCTGTTACACAGAATTTGTTTTAAGATTGTAGGGAAACGGTTACACTTTATTAATAAAATCTACCTTACAATAAATAAAATTAACAGTATATAACTAACAGAAAATTAAATACAAACAGAATGTAAGCAAATAAACGATAATTAAATAAAACAATAAACTAATAAAAAGACTTACTAGATCACCAACGGAGATCAGCAACGAAGCACTACAAAGCCGAGGCACGTGTTTGACATGCTTCCCTTAAAACAGATTCGCCGTCTGTTTCCCAGGGTACAACAGCCAAAATAGTAAGTTGTACTGTCGGATTTAACTAAACTGCCAGGAATTTCATCTTAAGAGATGCGTATTCCTTATGTTGGAAATCAATAATACTTATTGATTTAATGTGTGTAAACTTGTGAAATTAGGGTCTCTATTTATACACAATAGACTCCCTCTAATGTTTACCCATCCCACCGATGTGGGATTGAAAATAAACTATTTTTCCTCTTTAGTCATGGTACCGAATGACTAACTTTGAGACCCGATATCTCATTCACATCAACTCTATTTTGGACCCATAAAGGCTTATTGCGAAGCTCTCTTCGAGGAGAACGCAAACCCACAAACTATTACTTATATATATGACACATACATATAAATAATTGTGTCCAAAGTTGGTCAAAAGTCACTTTTGCCAACCAATTTTCCAACAGGATCATCTGCGCTCCTCCAAGATGTCAGATATGTTTCTTTTCCTGTTACAAAGTTCTTGCCCAACTTCATTCCGGGTAAGTAGGTATCTCCAGGGTGATCAAAGCTTTGCCAAATGTAATTTTCCTTGTTGAGAAGATTTTCAGCAGTAATTACAAAATTTCCCGTATCTAAGAGCTTTGCTATGGGGTTCACATTTGTGCCAGATGCCGAGGAGTTGGATGACCAAGTGATGGCACCACTGCCATTGACAAGGGACAGGTTTCCATTGTTGTCCAATTTAAAAACTCCTGAGGTATAGATAAATGGAGTTTCACGGTTAGCAACCCATACAACCGTCTGAGGTGATGTGGTCTTATACCATATCCCTAGGTATCATTTTTTTGACGTGCCTGGGCTAAAGAAACCTAGCTCAAATCTTTGGTTGTCCGAAATAATGGTCTCACCATCTGTAATTTTCTGATTCGTGACTATTGTGTCTAATGATCTACAAGTCATTAGCATTAGAAAAAAGGTAATCGAAGGGAGTAACATTATGGTTTTGAATTTTATAAATGCTCTAATTCTTTGAATTGCTTTTTCCTCAGAAGTTGAGTACTCTTATGGGCTAAACAATACTAACTTTATTGACTGCAGAGATTTCTTTTTAATCGATTTACCAAGAGCAAAACTTTCTTGGTCAATGCAATGTATAATGATTGTTTACTATGCACAAAGACTTCATAAGTCAACTAATTATGCTTTTTGAATGAGCAAATTAACGTTATTAAGGTGACAACACTAAAAAAAAGTCAAATTCTATTTTTACAGGCCTTATGAAGACGTACCGTGTACTTTTATTACAAACGTGTAGAAATAAGATTTTATCCACGGTTATAGGCGTGCGAAAAACTAACACACTTATCAATGTGTAGTAACAAACGATCACACTATTTAAAAAATATCACGCTTCCAAGCGTGTAACAATTGTTTATAAAAAAAGGTAGAAGACAAATAGAGAGTAGACCATATGATTTTTACACGCTTGTAAGTAGGGGTGGCAATTTCTGACCCGACACGAAACCCGACCTGAAACCGACACGAAAATTAACAGGTTCGGGTTGAGTCTAAATAGATTTTGGGTCGGGTTTGGGTCTACTCATCTAACCCGTTTATTAAACAGGTCAGGTTCGGGTTGTGAATAAATTAAGTGGGTCGACCCGCCAACCCGTTTAAGATTTTTTTCTTAAATTAAAAATTATTTATATTTTATTATACGGGTTAAATGGTTAAACGGGTCGACCCACAAGCCCATTAAACCCGTCTAACCTATTTAACTCGTGTAATGTGGTAACTTTTGTATCAAAAATGGGTTAAATGGGTCAACCCAAAACCCGTTTAACCTTTTCAACCCGTGTAACCTATTTAACCTGTCAACCCAAGTGTATATACGGGTTAAATGGGTCAGGTTCGGGTTATGTGTAAACAGGTTAGGGTTGACATAGCTGACCCGATGATTTAAATGGTTCAGGTTCAGGTTGGGGTTTTCTGACCCGCCAACCTGACAATCCGAACCCGCCAACCCGAACCCGACCCGAATTGCCACCCCCACTTGTAAGTGTAGAGAGTATTTTAAGTGATTTATTTGGCAATATGATGTCTACAAGCTTGTGGGCGAGGATATGTTTATATTATTCTTCCATACTTCTATATGTGTACCTTATATTTTTTTTTGTCCACGCTTCTTCATGTGAACATTTAACTATTTTGTCCATATTTGCAAATGTTGAGATATTTACGCAACATCTGTCCACACACTAAGAATGCGTAAACTTTGATATTTTGAATATTTAAAAACGTTTATTCTTTAGCTGAAAAATATGTAAAATTTGACTATTTGTTGTAGTGCAACTAATAACATATCATCTTGTATGCTCGCAAATGGAATATTCGAAACTAGCTAGTACATCTAACATCTAACTTAAACGAGACATATGTGATCTCTATAACTTATCAATAAGTGAACCATATAAACTCGTTACATTAACTAATTAATTTCATTGATTAAGGGATAAACTTTTTTTTTTTTTTTTTTTTTTTTTTTTTTTTTTTTTTTTTTTTTTTTAACTAGAATGTGTGAAAAAAATTGTCCCGTGTCTTTGTGGTCGTCATTTCTTGTAGAATGTCTGAAAGGATCTGGTCAATCCAGATTGGCTTTTTCTTTGGGGTTGAATCTTGGCAAAGTGGGTCAAGCACTCAAGCTTGTCCTCATGAACTATGAAATGAGGGTATGTTTGACAACAATAGCTGTTGCTGGTGCTGGTGCTGGTGCTGATGCTGATGCTGAAAAAGATTAAAATTATAGATTTTTTTTTTGTAGTGGTATTTGGCAAACCAGCTGAAATTATAAATTAAAAGTGTAAAATGATATAATTGGAGATTATTTTTTGGAAAAAAATTGTAGCCCCCATAATCTTTCATAAATTGGTTCAAGGAGCTTTTATTTTTGGAGATTATTTTGTGTAAAATGATATAATTGGAGATTATTTTGTGGAAAAAAAACTGTAGCCCCCATAATCTTTCATAAATTGGTTCAAGTAGCTTTTATTTTTGGAGATTATTTTTACTATAATCTTTCATAAGTTGTTCAGCCAAACAATGCTACTTTTTTGACAAAAGATTATTTTGTGAAAAAAAACTGTAGCCCCCATAATCTCTCATAATCTGCGTCACCAAACACAGTCTGAATCATGGGTTAGTCAAAAGGTGTTCCAAGTTGACTAAATTAATCAAAATTACTATTCGCTAGAAGTAGAAATTATGCTTCAGAAAAAAAATGCGGATCATTCTAGACTTCTAGTATGGAAAAACTAGTTACGGCTTTTGACCGTGCCAAGCACGACCTGTGTTGGTCCAAATTCGCAATTAAAGTTTGTGAAACAAAAGTAATCTTAAAGTTATGGGTAAATTACACCGATTGTCCCTGAACTCCGGTCCGTTGCCGCATTTGGTCCCCCGTTTCGATTTACTCTCATACGTCGTCCCTGTTTTCCGAAACGGTGACCCGTTTGGTCCCTACTACCCCGTTATCTCTTACCATGGTTACAATGTGTGGTTTGTTGATGTGTTAGCCATGGTTTTTTAGTCATTTGATCTACTTGTAAGTATCACCGTTCGTCCCTAGCACTGTAGCAGCTGCACTTTTCTCCACAAGTGGACTCCGGCTCGTTTATCCAGTGATCATCGAAGTCTCTTATATTAATATACATGTACGACCAATATCTTCCCCAACACAACATACAAAAACAAAAACTTAACTAAGACATCTCAAGTTGCAATAATGGTGGTATGTACATGTGGTCAACAAGCTATGGTGAAGACTTCCTGGACAGACAGGAATCCGTGTCGCCGTTTCTATGGCTATCCAACAATTGTAAGTTTGGTTAGTTGTTGAAATGTATATCAACTTTACACAATGTGTTGTTTATTTACACAATGTGTTGTTTCAGGCTCAAACTGTCCTTTTCTTAGATGCTTCGATGCTCCTATGTGCCCAAGCTCAGTAGAGATTATCTCTGGTTTGTTGAGGAGGATTAACGCTCTTGAAGAAGTTGTTGATTTGTTTGAAGAGCACCGGTCGAAGTACAAGGAATATCTCATCATCAGTTGGGTTTTTTTGTGTTGTATTTTTACTTTACTGCTTGACATCTCTTAATCCATCCACCATCAAGTCTCTTTTGGGTAGTTGTTGTTAGTTTGTGATGGTGGTGGATGTATTTTTTTTAGTATTTTGGTGAAGCAGTAGCTGATAGTGTTTGGTAGCTCAAGCAGAAGTTTGTAATGGTTGTAATGGAATCTAATCAATAACAATGTTTATAACATTTTGGTTTGTAGTATATCTGATCAAGTGAATGTGGGTTGTTATTGTTAGTAATAGTGTTTAGTTGTTCAATGCATAATATGTTTGACTTAAGGAAGTCAACAACCAAAAGTCTGTACTTTGACTTAATAAAGTCAACAATCTGATCTATTTTGATTATTCTGTGTTTGAACAAATCCATTTTCAGTTGTAATCTTACCCATTTTGGCCAAATTGTTGTTTGGAAATGTACATCTGAAGAACATTTTTGTTTGAATAAAAAGTGTTAGACTTTCATTGGGTGGAAATTGTTGAGCATGGTGACCCATTTGACCATAAACTTTGTTTGACAAAATTAAGTCAAAAATTAGCTGAGAATGGTATAGTTTTAAAAGGAAATATATTCCCATTAGCTGAGAATGGTATGGTTTTACATAGGTTTAGTTTGGATCCATGAGTATGGAATGTACACAGCAGTTCATATCAGTGAATGGCTATGTACATTCAATATCTCTTTTGATCCAAAGAATGAGTACATCAGAGTTATCAAGATCTTTGTTATCAGAGTAATGAGTACATCAGAGTTAGCAGTTTTATGGTATTTGGGGTTTTGTCCATAATCAATCCTGCATAATCTGTAAAACCCAAAATTTCCATCCATTTAAAATTCTCATTTTGTCCCTCAAAATTTTCGAATCTACAAGAGCATGCAATTAATTATACGAGAACATTTTACATTTTAACCTAAGTATGAGAATGTAACTATATGTCATTTAGAAACATCACCTTATAATTAAAACTTCACATTATAATTTAACACCTAAAACTATATGTTATGAATATAAATTCAAACTAAGTCCATCAACCCCCCCCCCCCCCAGCCCATTTAAAAGAAAGGATTGGATTGGTATCAATTAGCCCATAAAGAATTCCAGGAAATTTGCAAAATCATATCAATCAAATTTATGTATCATTAATCCCTTCCAAAAATTTTGTCCACTCCTCTCCTATTTCCTCTAAAAAAAATTCGGTATCTCTCCCTCCCCCTCTCTAACTGTACGGCAAAAAGAAAAAAAAAAAACACAAAACCCTGCTTCAATTTTCTCTCAAGAACAAAGGATTCAAGGATTTTGGTTATTGCAAATTCGTGGGTAATCAATTCTAGGGTTCGTTCATCTTCTTTTATCTTGTTAAAAACCAAGGTATCATTATCATTGCTCTTGTTTTCTTCTTGTTCTAGTCGACACAAAGATAATACCATGAATCCGAATTTAATCTCCAAGAAAACCTACTTAGTAATATGTTTAATACACATGTTAATTGGTTTAATATGCTACTAGTTAACCCTAAAATCGTCACATAAAATCATGAATGTTAATGTGTAAAAATTAGGGTTTTTGTGATTTTGATGTTGTTATTTTATGTACTTGTGTGGATGCTATGGTTTTTGGTCTTGAATGATTCATATGAGATGTTTGTAGATATGTTGTTGATGAGGAAATTCTGTAAATATCATGTTTAGTGATCACAAAATTAATTGGATTAAAAGGAAACAAAGGAAATTAGGGTTCATGTGTTGTTTTAATTGGGGCAGCTTGTAGGTCGAATATGTGTGTGTTATAGCTCGAGTTTCATAAGGGTTTAATTATGTATTTCTTCATGTAAACTTAGTTTAATGTCATATTTAAGTTTTCCAATTGGTTTGGAGTGATTTGGAGTCGTATTGGTCATGTTTATGAATTTATGGGATCATGTGTCAAACCTGAGTTTTGGGAACATAAAAATCAGTCGGTGTTTATGAATTTTAGTTTTCAAACCACAAGGAACTGGAAGCTCTCCTTTTACAGGTAGAATATTTGGGATGTAAGGGACTTACTGGAATGTTTACAAATTTTTCTGAAGGGCTCTCATGGGGTAACCAAATGCAAACTTTCTGGGTGTCAGTGCAGTTATTTTTCTGGGCAGGTCTGGGAAAACGATTTTTGGAAGGGTACTATCACTTGGAAATAAAATCTAAAAAAATTACAGTAGGTGTTCAACATGTATAGGTATCTGTGATAAAAATATTAGTTTCCCATTAGACACTTAAGCATGGTTTAAAATTCATAAAAATCAGGACCAGAATGGGATAATTAAAATGGTGCTAGATATGACCTAATATGGATTTGTGTGATTGACTGTTCTGAATGTCGATTTTGTGTGCTTGATAACGTGAGATTATGAAGTTTCTAATACTGAAATTTTGCATGTAAACCTAGCTTAGGGTCATAGGAAAGTATTCCAATTGGTTTTATCGAATTTGAGTTTGATTTGGATGTTTTTCTGAATTTAATGTGATCATATGTTAAAATGTGTTTGCTGAGTTGTTTTTCAGTCATATTCTATGATTTTTCATTTCCAAACCATAGCAGATTAGAAGCCACAAATTTACAGGAATCATATTTCATATGTGGAATACCTCTTGGAATTTTTGTAGAATTTTCTGAAGTCATATGGTTAGGTTGTTAAGTGCATACTTTTGAAGTGTAGCTGCAGTTACGAATCTGAACACATTAATTTAAACGATTTTACAAAGGGTTGTACAATTGATAATAAAATCTGGAAAAATTCCAGTAGACTCCTAAGACATGTGGGCTTCTGTGATAAATTTGTGGATTTTTAGTTTGGGCTTTGATACGTTTGTAAATTCGTTAAGTGGGCTTAATTTTATGATAAAATCAGTTAACAAGTATGCATGTATTGTCTATATGTTCAAGGTGTTTCCTTTGATGCTTAATGCCCAATGCTTGATTCTATTTCGTGTATGACTTGTTAATGATGTTTTGACTTGTGTGTGAATGTGTTAAACCTATTTGATAATCCCGAACCCAAAACCGAATTCAAACTAAATTGGGGAAATCGTGTTAAAAGTTACTAATTGTAGAAAGTTACTAAATATGAAAACCTGTTAAATATAAAAAACTTACTAAATATGAAAAGTTACTAAATATGGAAACCTGTTAAATATGGAAACCTGCTAAATATGGAAAGTTACTAAATATGGAAAGTTACTAAAAATAGAAGAGTAAATTGCATTTTTGGTCCCTGTGGTTTGGCCAAATTGCAGATTTGGTCCCCAACTTTTTGAAAGTGCACCAGACGTCCCCATTTTCAAGTTTTCGTTGCATTTTTGGTCCCTGGCCTCAGTCAAATGACACAAATGCCCCTCTTCTTTTCTTTTTTTATATTCCTTTTCAGTTTTTAACACAAATGGTCCTTGTGTTGCGCAAGGCTTTACAAATTTAGTCCTTTTTTTTCACAATGGTCCTTCTTACAAAAAATCGTCCTTGTGTGGCGCAAGGCTTACACAAATGGTCCTTGAGTCCGTTTTTCTTCCGTTTTTTACATTTTCGTCCGTTTTTCTTACGTTTTTTTTCTGTTTTTGTCCGTTTTTCTTATGTTTTTGTCCGGTTTTCTTACGTTTTTTACGTTTTCGTCCCTTATTCTTACGTTTTTTCCGTTTTTACCCGTTATTGTCCGTTTTTCTTACGTTTTTTCCGTTTTTGTCCGTTTTTATCTGTTTTTCTTACGTTTTTGTCCATTTTTCTTACATTTTTTCCGTTTTCATGCGTTTTTGTCCGTTTTTTCTTACGTTTTTTCTGTTTTTACCGTTATTGTCCGTTTTTCTTATGTTTTTGTCCGTTCTTATCCGTTTTTCTTACTTTTTTCCGTTTTTGTCCGTTTTATCCGTTTTTGTCCGTTTTTATCCGTTTTTTTCCTTTTTTCCGTTTTTTCGTTTTTGTTCATTTTCCTTACTTTTTTTCCGTTTTCTTTTTTTTTTTGTCCCAATTTTTTATTTAGTCCGAATTTTTTTTCTCGTTTTTTTTTGACCAATTTTTTTTTAAAAAATATAAATTAAAAAATAAAAAAATTAAAAAATGTAAGAAAAAACGACAAAACGTAAGAAAAACAGATAATAACGGGTAAAAACAGAAAAAACGTAAGAAAGCGGACAAAAACGTAAGAAAACGGAAAAAATGTAAGAAAAACGGACAAAAACGTAAGAAAAACAGATAAAACGGACAAAAACGGAAAAAACGTAAGAAAAACGGACAATAACGGGTAAAAACGTAAGAAAAACGGACAATAACGGGGAAAAACAGAAAAAACGTAAGAAAAGCGGACAAAAACGTATGAAAACGGAAAAAATGTAAGAAAAACGGACAAAAACGTAAGAAAAACAGATAAAAACGGACAAAAACGGAAAAAACGTAAGAAAAACGGACAAAAACGTAAGAAAAACGGACAATAACGGGTAAAAACGGAAAAAAACGTAAGAATAGGGACGAAACGTAAAAAACGTAAGAAAACGGACAAAAACATAAGAAAAACGGACAAAAACAGAAAAAAACGTAAGAAAAACGGACTCAAGGACCATTTGTGTAAGCCTTGCGCACACAAGGACGATTTTGTGTAAGAAGGACCATTTGTGAAAAAAAGGACTAAATTTGTAAAGCCTTGCGCAACACAAGGACCATTTGTGTTAAAAACTGAAAAGGAATATAAAAAAAGAAAAGAAGAGGGGCATTTGTGTCATTTGACTGAGGCCAGGGACCAAAAATGCAACGAAAACTTGAAAATGGGGACGTCTGGTGCACTTTCAAAAAGTTGGGGACCAAATCTGCAATTTGGCCAAACCACAGGGACCAAAAATGCAATTTACTCAAAATAGAAAGTTACTAATTATAGAAAGTTACTTAATCTGGAAGGTTACTAAAAATAGAAAGTTTCTAAAAATAGAAAGAAACCTAAATCATGTAATCTGATTAAAACGAGCCTATAAGTAACATGTGATTATTAATTGTTAGGTTCGGTGAAGAAGGAGTGACCTTTCCATTCCTCTGTGACCCATCTTTTACCTGGTTGTCTTTCTGAATAAGGTACAGATATTCTGACCTTTCTTATAAGGTTTCTCATGATCTTTCACACCTTCTGATTTACTTAGCTTCTGATTTTGATATGAGCCTTTGCTATGCACCCTTTGATATGAACCTATGATTATGATATTTCTGATGACCTTAGAATCTGTGTCATTACTATGACATTCTGTTTGACCCTTCAGTTTGATACCCGAGCTATCACTAGTCATGGGGGTTCCATGACCATGTCATTGATGCACCAATGGCATGACTCTAGGGTGGTTGAGTGATGTTCCACCCCGTCCCTTTCTGTTATATATATTATGTTTGGCCATTATGATTTTCTGCAGGGATGTATGGATGCATCCTAGATCTGATCTGTTATGTTATATGATATATTTCTGGTGACTGGTGCTGTGTGCAATACACGCCTTTCACATTTCTGGGAGCTAGCTACTCCATTATGTTACTTATGTATTGATGAAGATTATGATATGATGTTATGATATGATATGTTTCTGGGCTCGTGGTAGATTTCTGACAACCCTTACACCTTTGATACATTTTGATATACCTTCTGTTATTCCCCAATGCACCATATTCTGTTTTCTCCATTTCAGTTGACTTATGATATTTGTTCAGATGATCTTGATTTCTCATTCTTTTGACAGATGATATTCATTTCAGCAGGAGCTTGTGCTTCCTTTTCTTTACATTCATATGTTTGATTATTCGTTGTTATATATATCTGTTCACTGGGCTTTTTAAGCTCAGCCGCATTTCTTTTCCTGCGGCAGGTTTTAGGTTGGAAGCTGGGTTTGAGTGAAGAGTGTGTAGGAGCTCTAGAGGACTACCCTGACGATAGATACCCGTTTGCTTTTGGATTAGATTTTGATTTATCTTCAGTTAGATTTAAGCTTGGAGTTGTATTTCAGTTTTAGAAATTATTTTGTATAGAGTAGCTATCATTAGAAAACCTTTGTAACTTTTATGTTTATAAGTCTTTCGCTTGCGTTGTACGATCTGATTTGTCACCATAATGTAGCATTTTAGCCCTTGTCGGGTTGGGGTGTTACAATTATGGTATCAGAGCCAGGCTGCGACTTGTAGTACATAAAACCTTGACCTGTGAAGTTTGGACCCTTAGGCTTCCACTGTAAGAGATTATAAGACAACCCTTGAAGTTTTGCCTTAGGTTTTCCCTGTAGAAACTTTAGTTATGACCGGTGAGGATTGGGTAGATTATGCGATAAGACTTTGATTATTTATCTTTCTTCCGCGCCGCTCTGATTTATGCCTCTGCTTTCAGTTAGGCTCTTATAAGACCATTCGTTCCGGAGACTTAGGAAATTTAGCAAGATACGCAATATAAGTTTAGTGATCACATAAGTTTAAAATGCTTTGAGACTTTTGTAGTAATGCCTTACAGGTTTCACTCTCTGATGTGACCGCATCCTTTGAATTTCGATCTCCGATTCGTTTACGATTCATTTGGATACCTTTTCATTCGTTCAGAGAATTCGTATATGTATGAATCTGATGTGTTCGACACATTCTGTAGTTTCCCTTGCTTTTGCTAAGCATATTAAGGTTCCCTCTGCACTATTAGAATCTGCTTTACTCGTTTCTATTCCTGTGAGAAAACTTGTGATTATCCGTCATGAGTATCGTAATTATCCAGTATGTTTTGAAGGTATTGGAAGATAAGTTCGTTCTTCTAATCTGTTTCCTTTGGGAATGTTTAATTCGATGTTATTTTGAATATGGATTTGTTGACTAAGTATCGAGATGCTAACAACAGTCATATTAGATTTGTAATCTTTGGTGATTTGAGAAACTCGAACTCTGTACCATGGTTCCCAACCTGGTAAATAATTATGATCTCACCTGTTTTAAAAAATTCGTACGTTAATCTGTCGCAGTTATGAAGATATTTCGTTTGATGAAACTCGACTCGAGAGTTATTCGGTTGTTTGAAATTTTCATAATGAATTCCTTAATAAACTATCAAGATTTCCATCTGAGTGTGATCTTGTTCTGATCTGGTTATGAAGTTTGTTTAGTCACGACTCGAGGTAAACTGTGATTGCAATAGGGGCATGTGTATATGATGCAAGTATTATGACGCCTGGCCAGCGTGATAATAGTTACATCATATAACTTGAACTTATTGGGATCATAGAATGTCTTGAGAAGTGCCTGAGATCAGTAAGTTGGTTGATTCAGAAACTCTATTCGTATAAGAGCAATGTTTTTCCTAATTCTGAAACTCCGTATTTTGTGACATCGGTTGAATGGAAAGAATTGAAGGACCAGCTTTTAGAGAGTGGTTTTATCCGTTTGAGTGTGTATCCGTGGTGTACTCAAGTTGTATTCATGAAGAAGGATGATGATAGCATGAAGTTGTGTAGTGATCTCGGAAAGCTGAATAGTATTGTGGTTAGAACCGTTATCCGTTACCTCGAAACGACGATTTGATTAATCAACTCCAGAGTGTGAAGTCTTCCCAATGATGAATTTAGATCTGATAATTTTCAGTTACGTTTAAAGGAGCAAGATGTTCCTAGAATTGCTTTCCGTCTTCGTTTTGATCTCTATGAGTATTGTGATACCAATCGTATTGGCTACTGCTCCGACTGTTCCTATGAACTTGATGAATCGTGTCTTTCATGAATACTTGGACAATTTGTCATAGTATGACATATTGGTATATTCAGAGACGAAAGAGAAACACGGAAATCATCTTGGTATTCTGTGTTGAAGCTTCTACGTCAGAAAAAGCTATATGTTATACCCTCGAAGAGTAAATTTTTGATTGGGATGAAGAATGAGAGGAGAAATTTTGAGAAGCTGAAAAGAGAATTGTTTCTAATCAGAAAAGGGACTTAGCTATTGTCCTTATGCAACACGGGAAGATTTTTGGTACAACTAGAATCGCAAGAAGTGAACTATCCGCCGCATGACTTGGGAGTGATTGGTGATAGGCATGAAGAAGCTCGGGAGCAAGAAACGGTGGAACAAGATCTATGTTAGAAGACTTGAAGGAAGCGGTTAGCAACCCATACAACCGTCTGAGGTGATGTGGTCTTATACCGTATCCCTAGGTATCGTTTTTTTGACGTGCCTGGGCTAAAGAAACCTAGCTCAAATCTTTTGTTGTCCGAAATAATGGTCTCACCATCTGTAATTTTCTGATTCGTGACTATTGTGTCTAATGATCTACAAGTCATTAGCATTAGAAAAAAGGTAATCGAAGGGAGTAACATTATGGTTTTGAATTTTATAAATGCTCTAATTCTTTGAATTGCTATTTCCTCAGAAGTTGAGTACTCTTATGGGCTAAACAAGACGAACTTTATTGACTGCATAGATTTCTTTTTAATCGATTTACCAAGAGCAAAACTTTGTTGGTCAATGCTGTTAGAATTATATAATCATGACTATCATATATAAACAATTAACATCAAAGAACACGTAGCGGAAGCATAAGATACATATAACACATAAATAATTAACCGAATATTAAAGTGAACGTACCTTGATGATTCTAGCAAGAACAAGAATCAAACCGTGCAATATGGATTATGAACCCTAATTAGGGTTTATAGGATTATAAGAATTGCCCCTTACCAATTTTGCAATTCAATCCAAGATTCTTACAATAGTGTGTAAGAATCACGTTCTTGTACACACGTACTAAACCAAACTAAAGTAATGCAAGTTATTAATCACAAAATCAAACCAAACGTTTTGTTTGATGGAAAAAGTCGATCAACCATTAAAGGGTTTAGGATCGATTGGATTTTAAGAACAAGAGAGGAAGAAAACTTTAGGGTTTAGTATAATGCACAAGAGGTAACAAAAACTAAAACCTTAGGTTTGTTTATATAGTGAATGTAACTTGTAGCCTAAGTTGGACTTGGATTAGGAAACCCAAGACCCAACCGATCGGCCCTATTGTTTTAGGGGGATCCGGAACCTTCTTGTCCACTAATTACATTCTAGTCCCTTTCCTTTTCTTATTTAACGACCGTTAGTCACTTCCGTTAAATACTAACGTTCGTTATTTATTTTGTGATAATTAATAATCAAATATAACGTTTTACACTTAATTATTAATCTTTAGTTCTCATACGTAATGTGTGCAATCCCGTGATCTCGAGTTCGATCCTAACATACGACTACTAAAATAATGTCCATAAAACTAACAGCTCCCACTTGGACATATTTTAATAGTGTAATCACATCAGTTAGCGTCTTGCAACACGCCGATCCCTCTAGTACAACTCGAGTAAGGTCTCCTGGAAAAACCTTTTAATGATTCATCATTATTATTATCCTTTTGTTACTATTACTACATTAAATAAAAATATGGATATTATCTTTATTTAGATATTCTGTTTCTCGTTGTTTGTGATTTAGCAAGATTACCAAATCTTCTGAACATATTCAGGGGAGATCTTGGGCGTGCGCACGCAAACATCTTGTCAACCCTACGAGGGGCCCAGCAGTATTAAAATTCAAAATAAATTTGAAGGAACAAATTCTATCTTGACTACAAGCATAACCCATGAACTTTGCAACAATTTCGAAAACAATCCTTATGACTACCAGTTACGTATAGCGTTAAATTGTTCCACAGAATGCACTGCATTCATAACAGTTATCTGGTATCTCAAGTCTGAGGATAACTATTCATGATTTACTTAATAACATCCATAAGTAACATCATGCAGTTGGGATAAGTCCTATATTCAATTCATTGAATATCATGTGAATTTGGTATGACAATGCATCAATATACTTTCAAGTATATTATACCAAAACTCAGATTTGTCTTAATTTAATGATATTCTCATATCATTAATTGACAACGGACGATTTAGAATAACATAAGTTATTCACGGATTCAAACATGCAAATATAGGATACAATCTATTATTAATGAAAACAAACCTACCAAGTACTTTAATTCATTGTAAATAATAATTGCTTAACATCCTTTATCCAAATACTAAATAGATCAATACATGAAAATTCTAGTTGATGAATTATGTCTCAAGCTATGACAATTATACTTGTTGACAAAACATAAATCAACCAACTTTGATCTATCAAAATTTTGAGAATACTTATATCAAGAATTCATCTGGTGAAGTTCTTGTATGTGTGCATTCAAATAATTTGATAATGCCACATAATATTTCATAAAGTGTGTGACATCCTCAATCATCAATTTATGATTTTCCAAACTTTCAAACAATTTTAAAGTTTCAAGTATTCTTATTCTTTATGTATAGTGCAACTATGCTCTTAGTTAAGCATAACTAGTACACATGGCCATTAACAAGGATGAAATCCTACCATGACTAGTATTGAGTGTCGTCTCAATTTTATTAGCATCATTGTATGCAAACAACAATATGCTCTTTAAAATTCCGTAAACTTTAATATCTACTGTGTAATGCCTTTCAAACTTTCAAGTTTGTTGGCTATGACAATTTTCACAACGATTGACAAATTGTTCATCTATAGAATTTTGAAGCTATTCCAGGCTGAGGATGTAATTCTATATCCAAACATATTCTAATTAGAATATACATTACACTAGTTATCTCATAACCTTCAATTAGATATCAACATTGTCATAACATCTTATAACAATTCGTCTATGTAACATGATGTTCATGAAAAATCTTCGAGTCATACTTAGATTTCATTCATGTTCTATCTTATTTAAAAGATATGTATTCATTTAGACATTCTAAATGATATATCATGTTCTATTAGATTTATTTACCGCATATGTTTATAATAATAAACACACATTTCAAGGTTATATGTTTTTCTTCCTAAATCTTTTATATGAAGTTTCATTCCAAATTAAGTCTTAACATTTAACTTATATGGAATGTTACTTCCTATATGTTATCCAACATATATGATTTAAGAAATTAAACATAATACTCCCACTAGCTTTCAGGAATACTTAGGAGTTATCTTATTTTAATTATCAATTCAAAATTTGAATTTAATATTTAAACATAAGAATTATCTCCTAGATGCATGCATTAATTCATTCATGAATTATTGCACTATGTACACTTCCAAAGATTATTATGAATTCAAAAATCCTTTTGATTACTTACCGTCTTCGCTCAAGTAATCACTCAAGAAAGAGTTTGGATATTCCATTGTCAAATTTCATATTCATTAAAATAAATATGACAATTACCATCTTTTTATATTTAATGCGCTTAGATAAGTATATTTAATCATAGTTAATTGCTTAAGTATGATTAATAATCTTGTCATGCATTAAAATATGTACAATATTGTCCATATGATTTCTACACAAAGATTCAAACCACTAGGGTTACCTTATCTTTGAAGAAACTCATCTTCATTCTCTAGTCTAACTATTAAAAATTAAGATAAACCAATATTCCAAAAATTGATTATCTTTATGGACAGCATCTTTAACATTCATAGTATGAGTAATTTACCCAATTCAATATTTGGTAATGCATCATAATATAATCCTCAGCATATTAATCAAATATCTGAGATATCCTTGCGGATCTATGAATGAGAATTCCATCATCTTGAGGTCTATCATTTACATGTTTAGCCTCATCAAGATTTTTACTAGTGTGTTTTAGAAGATTATGTATCTTGTAATTTTATCTTTTCAAGATAAAAAGTCCCACTTGCCTTTTGTAATTTATAGATTATCTATAAATACTTGGCGAGTAGAGCAACACTAAATTGTTCTCTTTTGGGACATTACAAATACGCATTGACAGTTCATTAGTTTGTTAATATCCTACTTCATAAGTTGTTTAACAAATTCAGAACTTCAATTTTAAGACTTAATGTGATTCATCACATTCCATAATATAATGGTGTCTTATTAATCTTCTAGGTTGGAGTCTTATTGAGTATATCCAATCGATACTCAATTTTCTAACCTTGATAACCTTTGGAAGAATAGAAGATGTTGATATAAATAATGCCTAAAAACGTTATTAACATCTTTCGATATCTCTATGTTTTGATAATCACAAAATGTAAAATCATTAAACGAAAGATTATGACGTAAACAAGTATTTAGTTGTTAATATCTATTTTAACAACTTAATCACTTAAGGTATGAATAAACAAATGCCTAATGCATTATATGATCAAAGGAATTTTTTCTTAATCACTAGATTTTTTATAAAATGACACAAACCTTTTATATCTCTTACAAAATTATTTTTGGAAATTAAAGGAAAATGTTTAATCCATAATAAATTTATGAATTCAAATTTAAACCAAAAAAGGCAAAAATGTTCCAGAAAAACCTTCCCAAAAAAAGACAAAGCTGGGCAACGGATATAAGGGGCGGCCCCCTTAATTTGGAAGGCGGCCCCCTTAATAATTAAGGGGACCGGCCCCCTATTTAAGGGGACCGGCCACGCTCCTCTAGCCCCCAGCTTTGCCTATAAATACTGGTTCATTCCTGGACTTTTTCCTCACCTTTTGCACCCCAAACCTTCTGTTCTAAATCTCTTCTTATATCTTTCTAAATCCTTTGATCATATATTCTTAAGCATTGGTTTCTAAGTGATCCAAGCTTCTACCATCCAAGTGCAAAAGAAGAATACTCCTTCAACTAGAGAAGAAGTATTGTAGTTTAATTCAAATTGTTTTGTAGTTGTGTAAAGTATTTGATAAAGTGTTGTGTAGTTGTGATAAGTAGATCTAAGTGTAAGTAAGTAGTTGTGTTGTAAAGAAGTAGTGTAGAAGTTGTGAAGCCGTCGTAAAGAAGTCGTGAAGTAGCCGTGAAGAAGTTGTGAAGAAGTCGTGAAGCTGTTGTGAAGAAGTTGTGAATAAGTTATGAAGAAGTTGTGTAGAAGTTGTGAGATTGGTTCTAGCTACAATTAGAACTCGACATTTAGCTTTGTGTCGTAAAATTGGTGTAAGCGAAAGTTGTGTAAGGTTTTCTCCGCCATAAGGGAGCTTGTTGATATAGTGAAGAAAACTCTCGAGTTAGGTGCTCGAGGAGTGGAGTAGGGCAAGGAAGGTGTCCTTTTAGCCGAACCACTATAAATCCTTTGTCTCGCGGTTAGATCTTTCCATCTCTATCTTTCATTTCATTTCATTACTTTACTTGCATTGTTAATTTAGATCTACTTATATTTGTTCATATTGTTCAAGAGTTGAGTTCACATAAATTCGAATCTAAGTTGTAATACCCAAAATTTAAAAGCATGCAAAATGACGAAAATACCCCTGAACTTAAAATTTCACTTAATAATTATATAAAACACAAATTAAATCCCAAACACTTGGAAATTTACATCATATGAAGTGAAATAATTTTGCTTGAACATTTTATAATTTTACATGTCACAAAATATATGTCACACATAAAAATGTTGCCTTGACCGAAAATGCTTAAGCTTATACATTTTAAGTTTATATGTTAAATGTTTATAAATTAAGTAATAAATAGAAAATCATCAAATAAAAAGAGAAGATATGATAAAATATGTTTGGGCCTTATCACAATCACCTAAGGACCGAAATTTTATGCCCTCTCCTCCCCTTTATACACGTTTTCCCTTATTTAGATAATATACCATTTTCGAAACCCTAAAACACACCAAAACTCTCTCTAACACCAAAAGAAATTCTGGAGGCTGGTGTTTATTTTTCTGGTGATCATCTGAGTCTAAGGAAGGTGGGAAAAATATCCTTGAGGTCGTGGAATCACTGGGTCGATCGTAGGAGTTTCTTGGTGTCGTTTTGTTCTAACGAGAGGTACAAAACTCTCACTCTTGATCCGATCATTCTAAAACATTTCTGGTATTTTTCTAGTACTCTTTACATCGTATATAACTCATATAAAATAGATAACATGAACCATGCACGTTAAGATCGATCGTGGTAATTATATGTATCAAAACGTGAATAAAATCCTAAAATAACTCATACGATTTTTCTGGGCTATGTATATATTTTATTTGGGTCCTATACATGTTATATGATTCTGGAAAAATGATAATTGGATTAATTGAAACTTAAAACAACCTTGGTGAATTTTTGTTCTAATCGGCCATAAAAAGAAAATGGGTTAAAACAAGAAAACATGGATCGAATGGATTAGGGTTTGAGTTTTGATGTTAAAACTGGTCTAATAAATGTGTTTTTAAGGTTTCATTAATGATTGATCATGATTGGTAATTTAGGGTTAGGGTTTGTGAATTAAAAATGCATACTGATTGGAAAGTAAAACTATAAGGGTGTGTTTTGTAATTATCTGAACATGAGGGATATTTTTGTAAGTCAATTTGGACCAGGGGCATGTCGTATAAAATATAAGTTGGGGGTACTATGTGTAAAATTTGAAAGAAAAGGGTTTAATTGGTAAATTGTGGTTCGATTTATAATTAATTAAAATAGAGGGATTAAAAGTGTAAATTCTGGAAACTTGAAGGTGATTCGTATAAATAATGATATAAAGGGTGTAATGTGTAATTTTGAATATTTAAGGGCTTAATATGTAATTATTAAAATATAGGATTCGAATTGTGTTTGTGGAAACAAAAAGGACTTGTTTTGTAAATTTTTGAAACTTAAGGATCATTCGTACCATATATTAAAATATGAGGTATATTCTGTAATTTGGTAAAATATAGTGCTTGGTGTGTAAATATAAATATAGTAAGGGTTAAATTGTGATTTATGTAATTATAAGGTTTATTTTGTAAATTAAATAACTAAAGGGGTATAAATTGTAAATTGCTAAACTTAAGGGATTAAAAGTGTCATTCTAAATAACTTCTGTATTAAATGAGTAAATTGAGATATTTTCATATTAGACCTTTGACTTTGGAATATTTACAATTAAAACCCTAAAATATGGAAAGCCGACTAAAATAAGAAATCTGATTTGAAGAAGATATTAATAATAAGACGACCATGTATTCGTGTAGATTCGCTGAAGATGGAGTTGTTTTCGATCTTGGTATTTTTAGATATGTTTGCACGTGCGGTATAAGGTACAGATATTCTACCCTTTTTCAGTAAGGGTGTCTTCCCTCTCATGACTCATTGATCTTGTTTCGTTTTAAGATTCCCTAAGCCATTGCTATGTTTCCCTACACTTTGGTTCGTTTGTTTGATTCATTTTGACTTTGATGTTTGTAGGATCGAAACATGTTGATTATTGTGGGATTCGGGTGGTCTTGGATAGTGGAAGAACATCTTCATTGTTGAGTTAGAGAGAGAGACTAGAGATAGAGAGAGAGGGAACCTTGAGAGAAAAACCTGGAAATATTAGATTAAGTGTGTGAAAGGTTACAAGAGTTCCAACCCTTCCCAAGTGTGGGAAGGGGTATTTATACTTACTAATATTATGCCCCTAGTGGGCTGTAGAGTGAGCTGACAGTGGGGAAAGCCCCGACCCACTCCACAAATATAACTACGACTAATACTATTAATACTAATATGAATATTACTAAGCTAATATAAATAAGCCTACGAGCTATATAAATTCTAAGTAGATACTCGGGGTGACCGAACCTTCATCTGAATATTTATATTCCTAACAATCTCCCCCTAAGGGAGGTCACCCCGGAAATAATAATTTGACTTCTAGCATTCTGTCTTCTGAACTTGTCTCCATAGCTCGTAGTCTTTGATTCTTCATTGTCTTGAAACATTGTGCATTCAGCAGCGAACTTTTGATGAATGATCTTTTGTCTTGGATGATCTCTGAGCATTCTTTGAAATTACCATCCAACATATGTCTTCAAATCATTCGCTTGCAGTATTGTCTCCATGTGATGTGATATTCTTCGAGCCGACATGCTCACACTATTTATTGTCATGATCTTCAGCATCAGAGTTTGCAGAAGCAGTGTTAAAGGTCTTTTAGGTTATCATGACTTCTCTTGAATACGATGATGATGTAGTGTGAGCATGTGGTGATGGATTGGCATCTTTTCAGCAATCAACTACAACCGCATTCAGCTGCAACCTCAATCAGCTACAACCGCAAACAGCTGCAACAGCAATCAGCTACAATCGCCAGATGTTCCTGCATACGACAGTTAGCAATAAAACGTCCGGTACTTACAGGTTCGGACTTCGAGATTGTTAATAGCATAGTGTGAAAACTCTCTCTAATCCTTACCAAGACCGTTCCTAATCGAAAAAACACAGAGGGCTTTTTAAGATCGAACCGTAGCACATCAACGATTAGGTGAGTCGCTGGAGATCACTCCACGATTGTAGACCGTTAGAAACCGCCGTGACCACTGATGCGCGTGATGTGTCGTTGCGGTTTAGCAGTTTTAATGCCTACTCAAGTTTTAAATTTATATTTAGCCGACTTATCAATAACATACACACTTAACGAGCAGTGTACCCGGTCAGTATGAATATAATGGTAAGTAGAGTGTCGATCACTAAGAGTGGAACGTATTATCTCGTTATTCTAATTAGTATTTTAATATCCTAACGCAAGGGGGTTTCAGCCTGAGAGACTGGCACGATTTGTTTGCAAATAAATAATAAAATAAACCAATAGGCACGAATCAGCAAGTAGCACACACGTACACAGATAAATACTCGAGACAATAAGAGGGCTGTCCTTATGATTAAGTAGATTGTCACTTGTTTTATTGATAGCTTTATATGAAGTGTATGTAGTTAACCCTTTCTCGTTGGTCCTATTCTTATCGGCGAGTAAACCCTTAATGATTACTTATGTCTAAAAGTTATTCCTAAGTGATCAATTTAGTAATAACCGTGGGAGCCACATTATTTTCCGCAGTCAAATGCCCGCAAGCCACTAATAAACACAGAGGTTATCAATGTACTAATAAGTAGTAACCAAAGACATCAACATATAAACTTTAATTGATGGGAAAGCAAGTATTAAAGGGAGTGCAATCTTTCGTTGTCACATTACACAAGCCACCAATCCTGATGAATTAAAGTTTGCTAACACAATAAAACAAAACTACTTAATGAATTAAACACATGCAGCACCTTCTTACAGCTCTTGTATCTTCGTTTGGTGTGTCTTGTGCTGCCTCCTTGACTGAATTCGTCCTAGGGTTCTCCTTGTTCGGTCTTTGGTATTATATGATATGTTTTTGGAATTCGTCTGGTCTTGGGGTATTTATAGTTTCTGTCTGAGGGAAGATGCGGCGCATCTATTAAGTAGATGCGGCGCATTGACATAACTTCGCGTGGGGTCCAAGATTATAATATTCAGGAATATTCGTACACCGCCAGAAGATGCGGCGTAACTCCATGATTAGATGCGGCGCATGTCCTCTTGTATCTTGGATCGTATCTGGTGATATCTTAATAGAGATGCGTCGTATGTAATAGGTGAGATGCGGCGCATCTGGAGCAGATTAGTCTTGATCTTCTTCATTTCAGTAGACTCTTAACTTTATGCATGTTTTGCTCCATAATCAGTCCAAAATCGCTAAGTTTCACCAAATGCTTGTTTTTACCTGAGAATTACAAAAGTAAACGATTAAGTATCAATCCTCATACATAATATAGTAAAGCAAGTCAAATTAATAGGATAAATGATAGTAATAAAATGTTTGGTTGGATAAAGGTTTGGTTGGATAAAGAATAATATAGGGTATGGATAACATTTGGGATATAAATTGGTGTAAAAATGAAAAATAAACAAAACAAATAAATTAAAATCCTAAGTGTGGTTAATCACTATCCCAACCATCCCATGAATAAGACTCATATCATTGAATAACTCACGCTTTAACACTTGAAACACACGCTTTAGGTAGACACGAATTATACTCAACAAGATCTTAATCAAAGAATAAACCTTAATTGGCGTTCCCATAACTGCCAATTCCCATTCAATCCATAGATATAGTACAACAAATAGTGGCCATATGAACCACTTACATAACTTTACATCGTTGGTTTAAAATAAACATCCAACTCTTTTTTCTTTCTTTTTCTTTTCTCATTTTTTCAATTTTTTTTTTTTTTTTTTTTTTTTTTTTTTTTTTTTTTTTTTTTTTTTTGACTTGAAACATAAACATAGATGTGTAAAATTTCACCACATCACTATAACTTTCTTTCCGGCTAATTTTTTCATACTTTTCATACTTTCAGAAATAACGGTAATAGCGAAAGTAGTAAACACACGAAAAATAAACTCAAAGATATACAATATTTACTTTCACTCCAATTGCATTGTGCAATTTCCCGACCTAACCAAAGATAATGAATTACGCACGCGAACACAGGTAATGTAAGGAAACACACTTTGCCTATAGCAATTAACCAACCACGGACTTTAATCTACAGGGTAGGCTAAGGTGTAAGGGTGTAACGAAACATTTTAAACATAGGTGTAAGAAACGAAAGGAATGGCTCTGAGTGTTTTTCTAGGGGTATCTTACTCTAAAAATGAGAGTAACAAAAGGGTTTATACGGGGGTTAACTAACCAATGTAGTTAGCTAATAACACATAACATATAATAGGCTATTTGGGTGTAATCCTAGAAATTTACCAATTTAGACAAGTCATTCCAATTATATAAATAATACTCATTATGGTGGTCTCGAATAGTATACAAGCCAAGTTCTAAAGTTTACAAGTCACCGGCACACTCATAGATTTGTGAATTTTGAAAAATCACAATTTTTGAAAATAACGTCATGTGTGCAGCTATGCAACTTAGATCTTAAACAAAAACATGCTAAAAATTTTTAAGTTTTGATATATTAAGCACATTTTAAGCATAATTTTTGAAAAAGTTTAGGACAAGTAATTGTTAAGTGTTCTAATTCTCCAATCCCCCCACTTAAGTTAAACAACGTCCTCGTTGTTTGTATAAAAGGTTAAAAACTGGAAAATAAAAGAATTAGAACAGAAAACTCCCCTGAGATTTGCTCGGTATGATCCTCCATTAGTATAAGAGCAAAAATCATCTTTCTTGTGGATTAGAACGTCTAAACTTCATACTTGATGTATCCACAGGAAATTCAGGAAACTATAATACCACCAACACTTTAAAACACACCTAAGATAAGAAAGGTTCAAACTTGCATAATACATTAGTAGTTAGGAAAAATAAAACTTAAAAATTAAAACTGAAAATCATCAGGTCAGTCGATGCGCCGTATCTTATGGAAGAAGATACGCCGTATCGAGCCTGGAATTAATACGGATCAGAATAAAGATGCGCCGCATCCTTAACCAGGGATGCGCCGCATTAAAATAGACTGATAAAAAGTTTTAAAGTCGAAAATAAAAATGCAGAAAAATAAAATAAGATATGACCATTGCAGGAGATGGGTCGCATCTCAGGATTGAGATGCGCCGTATCCTCATGCGGGCCTGACTGACTCGACACAGAAAACAGAATAATAAAAATTCTCCGGGTTGTCTCCCGGCAAGCACTTGTCTTTATTCCAGAGTCTTCAAGTTAGACTCACGTTCAGCTCTTTACTCCAATACTTCAGGTTCAAACTCCACCACCTCGTACTCATTATCCTCAATTTTATTATCAAAGTATTTCTTCACACGTTGCCCGTTCACTTTGAATATATAACCATTTTTATCGCATATTTCAATAGTTCCATATGGATACACTTTCTTGACAACGAACGGTCCCGTCCATCTTGATTTAAGTTTACCAGGATACATCTTTAATCTGGAATTAAATAGTAGCACTTTCTCTCCAATAGTAAACGTTTTATCCCCACGTAACCTCGAGTCATGCCATCTTTTAGTTCTTTCTTTGTAGATCTTAGTATTTTTGTAGGCCTCATCTCTTAGTTCATAGAGTTCATTAAGTTCCATGAAACGGTTCTTCGTTGCAGCTTCCATATCCATATTACAATTCGTCAAAGCCCAATATGCACTTTGTTCAATTTCGACCGGTAGGTGGCATGCTTTTCCGTATACAAGACGAAATGGAGTGCATCCCGTTGGTGTCTTATAGGCTGTACGGAATGCCCATAAAGCATCATTTAACTTGTCAGACCACCCTTTAGGATTATACCCAGTCGTTTTTTTCAAGAATTCGTTTTATAGCTCTATAGGTTACTTCAGTTTGACCATTTGATTGAGGATGGTATGCGGTGGAAACCCTATGATATACTCCATATTTTTGCAAGGCTTTTCCCAGATGGTGATTACAAAAGTGTGTTCCCCTATCACTAATCAATGCTTTAGGAATTCCAAACCTAGAGAACAAACTTTGCAAAAATTTAAGTACTACCTTGCTGTCGTTTGTTGGAGATGCTTGCGCTTCGACCCATTTTGATACGTAATCAACAGCAACCAAAATATATTTATTACCTTTAGATTCAGGAAACGGTCCCATGAAGTCTAATCCCCATATGTCGAAAACTTCACATACATGGATATAGTTTTGCGGCATTTCGTTTCTTGATGTAATATTTCCGGATCGTTGACACGCATCACATCCTTTTATATAATCTTTCGCATCCTCCAACATAGTGGGCCAATAAAATCCCGCATCCAGGATCTTTCTTCTCGTGATGACTGGACCGTGATGTCCCCCTGTTGGCCCTGAATGGCAATGTGCCAATATTGCTGCGATGTCATCACCGTCTACGCATCTTCGTATAATATTGTCAGGACATAATTTAAAGGCATAAGGTTCATCCCAAATATACTCGTTAGCGCGAGTTATAAACCTTCTTTTCTCGTCGGATGTTAGCCCTTTTGGAATTTCATTTGCAACAATAAAGTTTATAAAGTCGGCATACCATGGTCCATTATTATTGCTCTTAATTCCTACCATCATAAGGTGTTCATCAGGAAAGTCATCAGCTATTTCCCTTTCGTCAAGCACCTCCATATCAGGGTTTTCAAGTCTAGATAAGTGGTCAGCAGCTAGATTCTCGGCACCTTTTTTATCTTTAATTTCAATATCGAATCCTTGGAGCAATAAAACCCACCTAATAAGCCTTGGCTTGGCATCCTGTTTATTGAACAAATACTTCAAAGCAGAATGGTCAGTGTAAACCATAGTTTTTGACAATATAAGATATGATCTAAATTTATCGAATGCAAAAACTACCGCTAAAAGTTCTTTTTCCGTGGTGGTGTAGTGTTCTTGGGCATTATTCAATGTTTTGCTAGCATAATAAATTGGCTTAAATTTCTTATCTATCTTTTGGCCAAGTACGGCTCCAACAGCATAATCACTAGCATCACACATTAGTTCAAAAGGCAGATTCCAATCCGGCGAAATTATAATGGGTGCAGAAGTTAGTTTTTCTTTAAGTATATTAAATGCCTTTTTGCAATCTTCAGAAAAATCAAACTTTGCATCCTTTAGCAACAATTGGGTCATAGGCCTAGATATTTTTGAAAAATCCTTTATGAACCTACGATAAAATCCAGCGTGCCCTAAAAAACTTCTAACGCCTTTTACGTTAGTGGGGTAAGGTAGTTTGGCAATTACATCAATTTTAGCTTTATCGACTTCTATACCTTTCCCAGAAATTTTGTGTCCTAACACAATTCCCTCTCTAACCATAAAATGTCATTTTTCCCAATTAAGAACAAAGTTAGTTTCTTCACACCTAGCAAGCATTTTATCAAGTTTAAAGAGACAATCATTAAATGAGTTACCGAACACCGAAAAGTCGTCCATGAAGACTTCCATAAAGTCTTCTACCATATCATGGAAGATAGCCGTCATACAACGTTGGAAAGTAGCAGGGGCGTTGCATAGTCCGAACGGCATTCTCCTATAGGCGAAGGTTCCATAAGGGCAGGTGAAAGTCGTCTTCTCTTGATCCTCGGGGGCAATGGGTATTTGGAAGAAACCTGAAAAACCATCCAAAAAACAATAATAATCATATCCTGATAGTCTTTCTAACATTTGATCAATAAATGGAAGAGGGAAGTGATCTTTTCGCGTAGCATCATTGAGTTTGCGGTAGTCGATGCAAACTCTCCATCTGGTAACAGTTCTTGAAGGGATTAGTTCATTGTCGTCATTGAGTACTACCATCATTCCTCCTTTTTTTGGTACAACGTGGATAGGACTGACCCACGAGCTGTCGGAAATTGGGTAGATAAGTCCGGAGTCAAGTAACTTTACGATTTCATTTTTCACCACATCTTGGACTTTTGGATTCAAACGCCTTTGAGGTTGGATAGTTGGTTTGAATTCATCCTCCATAAGGATTTTATGTGTACAAAATGATGGGCTAATTCCCTTAATATCAGACATACTCCACGCTAATGCTCCTCTTCGTTTATATAGTACCTGCAAAAGAGACTCTTTTTCTTTTGGCGTTAAGTCAGATGCAATAATAACGGGTGAATTAGTATTTCCGTTTAAATAAGCATATTCCAAAGTAGAAGGAAGATCCTTAAGCACAGGTTTAACATTATCAATTTCAGTAGCACTAGCGGAATAAACCTGTTCTTTCATTATATCGCTGCTGTCATCAGATAGATGCGCCGCATCGAGGTTTTCGATGCGCCGTATCGCATTACATACAGCATAGTCAGCAGCTAAATTATAATCAATTATATTCTCATCAACTTGATCTTCTATAGCAATTGTGTTTTCTAAATTTTTAAGCAGAAAAGAATCAAGCAAATTATTTTTTAACAATCTCTGAGTAAATTGATTAATCATGTCATTAGAAACATCGATGTTATAGCATTCATCATCATCGGAATTATCTTTACTCATAGATTGTTCCATGTTAAACTCAACCTCATCTTTTCCTATGGTAAGAGTTATTTTTTTTATTAAAAACATCAATCATGGCCCTAGCAGTGGCTAAAAATGGTCGTCCTAATATTATAGGAGTTCTAGAATTTTCAGGCATATCAAGGATAACGAAGTCGATAGGTAATTCAAATTTATCAACTTTTATTAATATATTTTCCGCTATTCCTAATGGGTATTGTATGGACCTATCAGCTAGTTCCAAGCACATCCTAGTAGGTTTTGGTTCACCAAGACCTAATTTATCATACATAGAAGAGGGCATAAGACTTATACTAGCTCCTAGGTCGGCTAAGGCATTTTCAATATGCAAATTTTTAATTTGACAAGGAATAGTGAAACTCCCTGGATCTTTTTCTTTAGACGGAAGTTTGTTGAGCAATGCCGCTGAGCTTCTTTTCCCCATTGTTATGGTGCAAGCCTCTTCGAGTTTAGACTTGTTTGTAAGCAAGCTTTTCAGATATTTAGCATATTTCGGCATTTGCACTAGGGCTTCCATAAATGGTATGCTTAGCTGCAGCTGCTTGAGATTCTCCAGGAATTTCTTTTGATAGGCATCTTCTTTCTCTTTCCTTACCCTATGTGGGAAGGGTGGTGTTGATCGTTTAGGTTCAACAGAAGGTTCTCTTCTAATTACAGGTTCTGGATCAGTCTCTTTTGGTTGCTCTTGCTCAGGTGGTAAAGATTCAGGGGAAATTTTGTTTGTACTGTCATCCTCGGGTGTTTCTCCGATTTGAAAGGTTGACTTTCCGCCTCTAGTTGTAATTCCTTTCAGATCGTGCCTTACCAAAAGAACCTTGTTAAGCACTGTTGACAATTGGTGCACTTCAATTGCCAAACCATTGATCATATTGTTTTGTTCCTTTAGTAACAGCTCATGACTGCCTTTGAATTCAGTGATAAAGTTCCTTGCTTCATGATGTTCTTTTTCATTAGCTTGAGCGATTAGTAGTGCAAACTCTTCCATAGTAAGGTTTCTTTGTGGTCTTCCGAACCAGTATGGGAAAATATCGAACATTGTTCCTGAAAATTAAGAACAAGAAGATTTCAAAGTAAAAGCTTCCTAGTGTAAGGGTAAGTCAGAATATTTTCCGTTCGGAAATTAGAAAAGAATAAAAGTTGCTGATATCTGCAGACGATGCGCCGTATCCAAAAAGTTGGATACGCCGTATCTTAATACGTTAAAATTAAATCAGACTTTATTCAGAAAATAGATACGCCGCTTAGAATTTATGAATGCGCCGTATCGAATTAATTAATCAAAAATCGATATTTATTTAAAATTAAATGCGTCGTATTAACGAAAGTTAATGCGCCGTATTTTCGTTACGTTTAAAAATACGAGATTTTTGATTCAGAAGATGCGCCGTATCGACAGAGATCGATACGTCGTATCTGTTTAATAATTCGCAAACTGTTTTTAATTAAAATAATAGATACGCCGTATCTGCAAAAGCAGATGCGTCGTATGGCGTTAACGTTTAGAAAAAATTTTCCTTAAAAACAGATACGCCGTATCTGCTAAAGCAGATGCGTCGTATTACTTTATCGCTTAGAAAAAATTTCTTATTAAAAACAGATACGCCGTATCTTGGGGAAAAGATGCGTCGTATCGAATTAATTAAACGCGTTGTATTTTATAAAGATTAAACGCAATACGCCGTATCTGAGAGATCAGATGCGCCGTATCGTTTGATTTAGCACAGTACAACGATAGCAGAACAGAAAAAAAATACGAAAAATAAAAACAAATAAAAACACACAAACAAAAATAAAACACACAAAAATAAAAGAAAACAATTAAAACACAATACAACAAGTATGCAAAATAGTACAATGATGCAATTAATCTAATAAAAAGAAAAACCTAATTAAAATACTAATCAAATTAACAGAAAATAACAATTCACTCCCCGGCAACGGCGCCAAAAACTTGATGCGCGTGATGTGTCGTTGCGGTTTAGCAGTTTTAATGCCTACTCAAGTTTTAAATTTATATTTAGCCGACTTATCAATAACACACACACTTAACGAGCAGTGTACCCGGTCAGTATGAATATAATGGTAAGTAGAGTGTCGATCACTAAGAGTGGAACGTATTATCTCGTTATTCTAATCAGTATTTTAATATCCTAACGCAAGGGGGTTTCAGCCTGAGAGACTGGCACGATTTGTTTGCAATTAAATAATAAAATAAACCAATAGGCACGAATCAGCAAGTAGCACACACGTACACAGATAAATACTCGAGACAATAAGAGGGCTGTCCTTATGATTAAGTAGATTGTCACTTGTTTTATTGATAGCTTTATATGAAGTGTATGTAGTTAACCCTTTCTCGTTGGTCCTATTCTTATCGGCGAGTAAACCCTTAATGATTACTTATGTATAAAAGTTATTCCTAAGTGATCAATTTAGTAATAACCGTGGGAGCCACATTATTTTCCGCAGTCAAATGCCCGCAAGCCACTAATAAACACAGAGGTTATCAATGCACTAATAAGTAGTAACCAAAGACATCAACATATAAACTTTAATTGATGGGAAAGCAAGTATTAAAGGGAGTGAAATCTTTCGTTGTCACATTACACAAGCCACCAATCCTGATGAATTAAAGTTTGCTAACACAATAAAACAAAACTACTTAATGAATTAAACACATGCAGCACCTTCTTACAGCTCTTGTATCTTCGTTTGGTGTGTCTTGTGCTGCCTCCTTGACTGAATTCGTCCTAGGGTTCTCCTTATTCGGTCTTTGGTATTATATGATATGTTTTTGGAATTCGTCTGGTCTTGGGGTATTTATAGTTTCTGTCTGAGGGAAGATGCGGCGCATCTATTAAGTAGATGCGGCGCATTGACTTAACTTCGCGTGGGGTCCAAGATTATAATATTCAGGAATATTCGTACACCGCCAGAAGATGCGGCGTAACTCCATGATTAGATGCGGCGCATGTCCTCTTGTATCTTGGATCGTATCTGGTGATATCTTAATAGAGATGCGCCGTATGTAATAGGTGAGATGCGGCGCATCTGGAGCAGATTAGTCTTGATCTTCTTCATTTCAGTAGACTCTTAACTTTATGCATGTTATGCTCCATAATCAGTCCAAAATCGCTAAGTTTCACCAAATGCTTGTTTTTACCTGAGAATTACAAAAGTAAACGATTAAGTATCAATCCTCATACATAATATAGTAAAACAAGTCAAATTAATAGGATAAATGATAGTAATAAAATGTACTTATTTGAGTTCATCAACCACTAAGCGTAATCCATAACGAATTACCGAAGTGACCTGCTTTCAGGGCTGTTTGATGTTGACCCTGGCAGGAATTTCCATTCAATCATTGAGAATTACATTTGTAAATTCCCTCATAAATGTTCTGGCAGATTGCTAAGATCTGCGTAGGACTCTTAAGTTTATAACTGGTGTCCTTAATGTTGAACACCCAGTGTAGAAATAATTCGTGTCCCTATGAGATCTTATTATGCATCTCGTGGCTCTAGACTCAATTGTGCGTTTTGATTTAGTGAGCGGAGGCTGGAGAGAACTGCCACCTTTTCAATATCATCTAACTCGGAGTGAGAGAGACGATAGAAATGTATTGAACTCCGTGAAAATTGAAACAAGAATCCTTTGAGGGACCTTGAGTGGCTAGGGAGGGTTGTGCAGCGTATCACTGGGTCCATGATACTTTGTCTTCAATGCCAGCAATCATCTAAGTGATTCTGACAGCATATGAATTGACCCGGTTTCTGCCTAAGTTGTAAGGAGGGCTTCTTTCTTTTCACCCTTTATCTTTACAATTCTTTTTCATTCTTCAACCCCTTCAGTGCTTACCGAGACTTCATAACTAGCACCTTGTTGGGTTTGTTCCAGTACTAGCTCCATCTCAGTCGGCACTTTTCCCTTATCCACTTTTCTCCTTTTTAATCATACCTAAGGACTTCTACACTAACTAGTGGATTGTCCCTGGGTAGATCCCTCCGGCTTTGGCGGGATCGTGGGAACTTGAGCCTAACCTAACCATCCTTATAACTCCATGCATTAATTAAAATGGTCGGTCTTTGGTATTCATCCACGATTGCCAAACCAAATCTTTGAAAAATCTCTCAAAGTGTTCATGATTCTGAAACACATTTTTGCAAACACTTGAGAGTTTTATATTTTTCAAATGCTCCCCCTCAACATGTGCTCGGTTGATTGTTTTATAAATTTGCACATGTTAGGTAGAGCTCGCACTTTTTGAATTGATCAACTTTCAGTGAACATGACCCATTCGAGACACGCTTACATCACTAGTTAGACTAGCTTGAAATTATTACCCGGCCTGGTCAAGTCCACAGAAAGTTTCTCGAAACGGTACACTCTACTCAGACACATCCTTTTCGTGACACGCTTACATCACTGGTTAGACCAGCTTGAAATTATTACCCGGCCAGGATATGTCCTTTCGATCAATGACAGTATAGGTTTCGTCAATTCATTGGTTAAGTCTGAGTCACGATCTCATGCTATGCCAAATCCTTTTTGTCCATTCGCTCCCCCTCAATATGTGCATCGATATACGAAAGAGTTTAGCACATATGGGAGAGCCTAACGTTTAAGTCCAAAACATCACATTTTCATTAGGTTTCATATTTAAATCACATTCTCTCCCCCGATCAAAAATTTCAAACCTTTCGAGATTTGTGATCCCAATTGATTTAAATAAGTTAGAAAATGTGGGAGAAAATGTGTCCGATTTAATATATTCTGATTATGAGAACATACTACGCTCCCCCTTAATCTAGGAGGGAGATTCACTGCTTATTTTGCACAAATTCGACAATTATGACACAAATGATATTGACCTTTTTGCGCAGATGATGTAATCACCCGCTTTTCTGAGTTAGTAGTCAACATCAACTATCCATCCACCAACAAATCTTTCGCAAATGTCGTTGATCCCCACTTGGCGAGACCAAAATAGATGAATGGTGGTGGCGGTGATGACGGTGTTGTTGTTGTTGTTGCTGCCGATGTTGTTGTCGTGGTGAATTCCGAGCCAATCAATAGATTTTGAACGTCTGATCAAATGGTTAGAATGGGAACTGGTACATTCATTTTGGCTATGGAATCTACATAAGAATATCAACACAGATATACATACATACAGATACACTATTCCTAAATAGCTACCCTTCAGCAGCTTGCCACATTATAATACCAAGTTCATCTTATAATCAAACCACAATCAGGAACTACGTCAAACCACTATCTAGCAAGAAAAGCAAATACCAATCATGCACATGGCAATTCACACAGATATCAATATTCAACTCAGGAACTTAGGAACATGATTCTAATATGATAGCACTATACCTAAGCGATTCCTGAGAACATATGCACAATATCAACAACAATTAAGCAGCAGAGACAAGCAACATTTGAGACTCATTCACTTAGATCATACAGATGTCAGTGGAGCATTCAAGAACATCAAACGCATCGGGTTTTCTAACTTCTTTCAGATTTTGATTTTTAATGTATCTAGGGGATTAAACGAGGATTCCAAAGAGATACAAATGAACCTTCTAGTTATATGAAGCTAGGATACTATAAGCAAGTTGCACATAATGTCCTAAACTTTCTAGCAACTAACACACTTGGTCATTTGATATATTTAAGCAATTTCCTCTTCAACTAATACCCCATTAACTGCAAAACCTTTTCTAAGAATCATGAGTTAATCAAGAAACCCGTTTGATGATATAAAATTTGAATTCACTCTCCCCCTCAATCAATGACCTAGTTAAAGATTTGTAGTCGTTGATTGAGTGACAAATTTTATGCATAATCCAAGTATAAAAGAATTTCAGGCAACACATAATCACCAAGTGTCTCACAAATAATTTTCAGAAGAATCATTGAATGAAAACTATTTGTATACAAAGAAGATTTCTCTTCTTTTTCAAGAAATGATGCACTGAAACGTACATCAGATCGAAGAAACATGGATATAAAGTAATCCATGCCCAGGTGAACATCACCCAGTTGGAGGAACAACCGTCTTTTTGGCGACGTGCTTTCCCCAGTATGAAGCGCGGGTTGCTATCTAAAGTAATAGCAAGCCATTTAGACATGTTTTAACCATCCATTTTAACTTCTGCTCAAGCTTCATTTAAAGACCCGTGCCATTATTGAATGACATTTCTAAGTCCGTAAATGTTATCGATAAACAAAAGACATGCCTAGGTGAAACTATTTTTGGTCTTTTCTATTTTTTTTTTAAATTTTTATGGTTTTTCTGATTTTAAGTTTCTCTATTTACAATTAGCAAGATTTCTATATATCTATTTACAAAATGGTATAAGATATGAAAAAGAATGTAAGAAGCAAAATATATACAAGGATACTAACCGAAAACCATTACTCCTCAGCATCCTGAATCTTTTCCGCTTCCATCATTAAACTTGCTGAAGAGTAACGTGAGCACATTAAATCAGGGATTAATTCAGACTTTTCACTCTCCCCTAATTAGTGCTCTCCCCCAATCTGATAACCTTTCTGATGAACACCCATAATAGGAAGAAGACTTTGGATGAACGCCCATAATATGAAGAAGTCTTTTGATAACCAAATGCATGCCGTCTTTAGTCTTCTAACACCCCCGTCCTTGAGTAACGCCGTCAAAAACCTTGGGCATCTTTTCGTTAGTTTAAGTTGAGCCTCAACTGAAATCTAGCTTAACCCCACAACTCATCAAACAAGAACTGTCATGAGGTTAAGCTAAACCACAAATTTAAGCCCAGTAACAACTTGATTTCAGCTTAACCTCACAACTCATCAAACAAGAACTGTCATGAGATTAGGTTAAAATCAAGTTGGACCTACCCTTAAACTACAGAACAACTTAAACCTAACTTAACTCCACAACTCATCAAACAAGAACTGTCATGGGATTAAGTTAAATATCAAGTTGTAAGAAAAGAACTCAACATTTTTGAATGTAGAGAAGACTGTAGACTCGACCTTCTTCAAGATTGCCCAATGTGGAGGAACAGAATACCAATCATCTTCATCTCACCAAATGCCTTCCAGTAACCTTACATATAACCCATCAGCCCGCAGCATACACATGAGATGATAACACCCAACAAAGAACCAAGAGTAGACTGACGACTCGACCTTCTTCAGTCTTAAGTATAACACCAAAGTAACAAGTTAAACCACTGATCATCTATAGTATGTATCCATCCTTGGATATTAAGCCCTGATCACGTGAACCTGTTGTGCGTCTTTGATGTACACATTCTCTCTCCCCTGATGGTTACGATTAATCAGCACATAACGTAGCAGTGAAACAATAATACCAAGGTAACAAGTTGAACCACTGATCTTCTCTGCGGTTATCAACACCGGAATAACTTCAACTCAGAAGTAGTATAAAGCCCGATCATGTGAACCTGTTGTGCGTCCTTGGTGTACACATTTCTCTCCCCCATGATGGTTACGATTAATCGGAATCATCATCATGATGTGTACATGTAGCCTAATGACGTATACATGAAGCATTGACTAGAAACCCTTTGTTTACTGATTGTATCAGCCCGTGAGAAGATGTCGATTAGCATTCCATGACCATGTTCTTCAACACCTTGATAGACGGAAGAAGTAGTGTTGGAGAAACATGGTTTGCACGACTCCTGAACTGACGTATTCAGGAGTCGTATGACCATTTCTCAATCATCAATCAACATGTAGAATAATATTCACCCTCCCCCCCCCCCCTCAAAAATTGCATATGCTTGCCAACTGCAATTATTTGATGATTGAACTAGTGAATATTAATACCATCAACGGTAAGTAGCTCCACTTGACGGTTCTTGAAGACTGACATGTTGTTTATTCACCCTTTCCCCCCCTCAAAAATTGCATATGCCTGTCAACTGCAATTTTTGGTTGAATATGTGAATAAAAGTATACTCCAATAAGCGCCGATCCACTTGAAGATTGAATAATCACGGAAAGAGCATGAAACTTGTTGATGAGAATGGCCATAAATAAGAAGATTCCTCTTCTTTTGAAGATAAAGTGCACTCAAGCGTACACTTTTCTTTTCTTTGAAGAACGAGGCCTGCACTGCTGTGTACAGACGTCATAACATTGAAGAACGAGGCCTGCACTGATGTGTACAGACGTCATTATGTTGAAGAGCGAGGCCTGCACTGACTTGTACAGACGTCATCTCTCTCTCTTTACTTCTTCTCTCATCTAACTCGTTACCAACCCCATTATCATTCTGTAGGCTCTAGAACGTGACCACTGATGGAGAAAACCCAATATGATGAACTTGATACTGAAGTAATATAACCCGAACTTGTGACTTAAACTTGTACTAATGTGTGACAAAGAGCGGTGTAGAGACTTCGTGCAACATCGAATCCCTAAGTACTCTATACTCTTCAACCAACCAACCATCAAGTATAAGACGTACATCACCTCTTGGATATCCACAACTTCGTGTGACACTGAGCACTACAACGTGACTCCTTAAAGTGATAGTTATTTTGTAATAGAGAGAAAGAAAAAATAACCAGATATCCAAGTCCTCGTCATTGTAAACGTTGAAAGCTCGAACAAGGATCTCGAAGAATCTTCATCCAACCTCCCCGATATCTTCAGATACTAAGTACACGCACCCATGAAATTTCACTTCAGACTCAAATAAATAATAATGAATTAACGCCGTAGTCACATCTCGTCTTTTAAATGCCCCGATCTAGCCCTTCATGGTGTTTTAACTGAACTTTGATAATGGTTTTAACCCGATCATGTTCAAGAGCGCGTAACCCATCATCACGGGATTTTACAAATCTATGATTTAAACCGAGAAATAAGTTCCTTCGCGGGATTTTACAAAACCAAGAAGAAACCGTGAGACATTACCAGATTGAATGTGGCATGACTGATTTGGTTTTGGTGAACACCAGTTTGGGTAAGAATATCTTGTGAGAATTAGAGATCACATCACAACTTTTAGAACCTTTGTCCAACTATCCAACCTCGTACACAGACTAGTGACCACTTGATGAAGGAAACCCGATATACCAATACTGAAAACTGAAGTAGAAGTCCCCAAATTTGTTACTTAAGCTTGCACTAATGTTGGACGAACGGTGTAGAGAATTAATGCTCCAAGCAGATCTCTAAGTGCTCAATACCTAACCAAAGTATGAGACATTAACACCTCTTGCGATTATCGACATCGTCATTGACATGTGACACTGAGTACTCCAATAACTCTTAAGTGATAGTTACCCCAACTGCTGGTAACTAGATAACCCAAGTCCTCAACTTATATCTTAAGCACGAGCAAGTTATCATTGAAATCATGCATCCAACCATCCCCGACTTCAAGATAATATAAGTAGACGCCTTCGTGAAATTCAACTTCAATCTCAAATAAAGAATACCAAATTAACTTCGTGATCATCTTGTGTTGTTGACTAGTCAAAGGGAGAAGAAACATGCGCTAATTCTTAGCAGTGCCCATGACTCATAGTCAGTCCTATCAAACAAAGCTATCTGACCCAGCTACTTGGATGTTATCAGGTGCAGTGCTTGGAATAGTTGTCGTATAACAGTAAGTATCAAACCTCTGAAATCTTAGGCAATTTGCTAAGACCCAAACCACTTGAAAGCTAAACCACTGAAACTGGGACCGCTAAGATTCAAACTGCTGGAGACTGAACCACTGAATCCTGAATCGCTACGATCTAACCCGCTGTAACCGGAACTGCTAAGATTCAAACCGCTGGAGACTGAACCGATACGATCTGACCCGCTGTAACCGGAACCGCTCAGATTCACACCGCTGGAGACGGAACTGCTAGGAAACTCGCACTAATTCTCCCCCTCAAAA
This sequence comes from Artemisia tridentata subsp. tridentata, assembly GCA_021014915.2. Lineage (NCBI taxonomy): Eukaryota > Viridiplantae > Streptophyta > Magnoliopsida > Asterales > Asteraceae > Artemisia > Artemisia tridentata. The sequence goes on along the minus strand of CP139507.1, from coordinate 140,658,365 downwards.
AGAGCATGAAATGACCTTTTTGCCAAAGCTGAGAGTCCATGATGTTTGTGAATCTGTCAGGTACAATACATGGAAAGAGACAAATAAAACTGCTGCAAAGAAGATGGTGATTAAGACTCTCTTGTAGTAACCCCTTGCTAGTCTCCTCATCAATGGTTTAGCAGATTAACAATTCATTGAAGCTCGTAATATGCCAAAACCGCTTGATGAAATGTGTTTAACTTTAGAGTGAGTAAAAGGTTAAAACACGTCTCTAAACACACCACCTCCTGTCTTTAAGTGTGACCACCTCTTGAGAAGATCTTGTTCTGCAATCCCATTAGAAGCTTGAGAAACAACGATCTCTTGATGAAGCTTGATAAAAGACAAATTCGCGACTTATACTTGCACTAAATTTGTGATTTAGAACCTATATTGAGCACAACAACGTAACTCCTTTAAATATAGGTAGTGATATATACCCAACCTTCCATCCTTTATTGTATATATCCACTTCTTGAACATCCAAGTCTAATCATCTTAAATACACTCGAGCAAGGGTCATCAAACATCGTGCATCCATCCACCCCGAGATGTTTGTGACACTAAGTACACCAACCCGTGAATTAACAAACCAATCAAGTTACCATAATTTCCCAATTCCTGCCGATCTTGAAGCAGAAACTTATCCCGAAAAAATAGTCAAACCCCGTAAGTTTAATTTTGTCTAAATCCAAGTCCCGCCTACTTGTCCAAAATTAATTTCACGGGATTTTACAGCTCTTGAGATTTAAACCGAGAAATAGAATCTTTCGCGGGATTTTCTAAAACCTACAAGAGAAACCGTGAAATCAACCAGAATACCCAAGAGTGAGGTGCAATACCAATCTTCAAAATTCAAGTCACAGAAGTCAAATCACAACTTGATCAAATTGAAACAGGGCAAGTCACAGATTGTCAACTTGCAACAAGTCAGATTGCAATCAACCAAATCACAATTAGTCGAATCGCAAGTGTTAACTCGCAACGTCAAATCACAACTGGTAGCATCACAATCAGTCGAGTCACAACAAGTCAAATAGCAACTTGTCAATTCGCAATTAATCAAATTGTAATTAGTCAACTGTAACTCAAATTGCAAATATCAAATCGCAGGCTCACTCAAATCGTAGGCATCACAAGGACAATGCTGACAAACTTACAACTCTATAATCACGATGACATTCATATACCCAGATACAAGCCGTGACGTGTGAATCCTTGTAAAACTTTGTACCACCAAAATATACCACACCCTTTATCAAATATTATCAAAAATTTGTGTATCCTAAATTTAAATTTGGATAACCAATTTTGATAGACCATGTCAGCATATTTCGGCCCAATCCATAACCACACCAAATTCGTCCATTGTATAATCATTCTCGGCCCATCTGTTTGATATAATACCCGGCGGCAGTCCATGCCTAATCAAAACAAAGACCGGTACAAAGAAAATAAAGCCCATTGATTAAAGAAAACAAAGCCCGGTACCCATTAAGGATAGCAATCCACTCGGCCCATGTCATGAGATAATACCCGATCCAAATCTCCCTTAACCCTAATATTTCGGGTATTTAACTCCCACATAACACATAAGTCAAACCCTAATCTTAATCTTAAACAAATCCGCCTCTCTCATCATTGATTCACACAGCCACCAATTCACAAAATTAGATCTGGAAAAAATAAATCGTCCCTTATATGATAATTCATTTCTCCCATCTGCCTTTCATCCAACTGCTACTCATCTTATCTCCCAAATCAACCTTGTCTTCCCCTTGTATCTTCGAATCAGACACAACAACGATAAAAGGCATCAAGATCTTTGAAAGGTTTAAGGTAGGTTCCTTATCTGTTGTTGTTTTTATGAACGAACGAAGGAAAAAGAGATAGCATAATTGTTATATTCTTAATCCCTGTTTTGATTCGTATATTGAAATTGAGGCAAGGCTTCAAATATGATCTATGATGATGTTCTTCCTTTCGATTTGATCGACCTTTAATGGTTTGATAATACTTTGAGTTATGCGAAATGAAAGAAACTGAGATCACTTGATATTCATTACTTATTCTCTTCGAGTCATAGTTGGGATATGAAGTGTCGATTGGGGTTTAGATTAGATGTTGAGTCGTTTGATGTTGTGAATGGGATGGTTTTTGTTTGGCAATGGAATGAAACTTAGTTAGCAGTCTACGAGTGTTATTTATTTATGCACTGGTCGTAGCTTAGTTTTGGCTGTGTTATGGTCAGGGGGGTCTTCTGCTTCAAATTACGTTGACTCTTGATTTAGGATAGTGATGTTGCTGTAGTGAGGTTAGTTTAGAGTTGGTTTTGTGTTGGATTGGTTGTGGCTGAGGTTCAAAGAGTCTGTGGTTAAGTTTGGTTTAGTGGTCATAGTTTGTTAATCTGCTTCATCTCCTTTCTTTTTCTATGATTCGGTTTGACTTTACTGGTTTGGTAGACAAACCGCATCCATGAACAGATATACAAACCGCATCCATGAACAAATAGACAAACAGCATCCATAATCCATGAACAAATAGACAAACAGCATCCATAATCATACAGACAAACCGCATCCATGAACATTCATACAAACCGCATTCATGAACATATAGACAAACCGCATCCATTGACCAGTCAAAGCTGTCACTTTCACCCTTTCCCTAAAAAACCGGATCTGGTTTTTTTCTCTTTCATCAAACCGCATCCAAGAACATATGCATAAATGACTTGTTAATAAACTGATAAAATTAAGATTAAACCATATAAATCATAGTATAAATCAGTTTATAACTCTAACAATATAAATCTTGCAATCAACCACAGATTTGTCTTGGAAGTATATGTCTTTTCCGACCAGATTCCGACCATAGATACCGACTATCAATGCTGACCAGTTAGAGACCATGATATTCAGGAACAGAAAGTCACAATGTATAGCTCTTGGACACAACCACTCATTTAGATACAAAAAGAAATAGATACGGACCAGAAACATGATGATTTGGACTTATTGACTGTTAAATATGGCAGATTAAACACACGAACCACAAAGTCAAACTAATGTAACAAGCTGAAAATAGCTTAAAAAAAATAGCTTAAAACCGAGAGTCAAACCACAAAAATCAACACAACTACCAACCTTGGCTCTGGTACCAATTGTAGGATCGAAACATGTTGATTATTGTGGGATTCGGGTGGTCTTGGATAGTGGAAGAACATCTTCATTGTTGAGTTAGAGAGAGAGACTAGAGATAGAGAGAGAGGGAACCTTGAGAGAAAAACCTGGAAATATTAGATTAAGTGTGTGAAAGGTTACAAGAGTTCCAACCCCTCCCAAGTTTGGGAAGGGGTATTTATACTTACTAATATTATGCCCCTAGTGGGCTGTGAAGTGAGCTGACAGTGGGGAAAGCCCCGACCTACTCCACAAATATAACTACGACTAATACTATTAATACTAATATGAATATTACTAAGCTAATATAACTAAGCCTACGAGCTATGTGAATGCTAAATAGATGCTCGGGGTGACCGATCCTTCATCTGAATATTTATATTCCTAACAATGTTCGATATGACCCTTTTCGTTTTGAGCCTCTATAATGATCCATTTGATATTCGTTCGTTACCTTGTGTTATTAGTATTCGTATCACTTGATGCTTCGAAGGTTCATTTGATTTTGGTAACTAGATGTGAAAACCTTTTTAATTATATCATGGAAATGCTTTGAGGAAAACTTATTTTAAAATGATGTTTATGAAATATGCGATACCACTTTTATTTGGAATCTTACTAAACTTTTATGAAAATTACTTTTAAAGACTACTTTTGTGAAAATAGTTAATAAAGATCATTTTTGATGAAAATCATTTGATAAAGATTTCTTTAAATGAACCAGTTGATGATGAACCTTTGATCAGTTCGTTTGGATGCATTTGACTTTGATATTGGATATGACCGTTACCATGAACCTTTGATATTTGGACTTTGACTATTTGAACCTTTGCTATGATTTGGACCTTTGACCTTTGACCCTTCAGTTTGATACCCGAGCCAAGTTCGTTTCCTAGCCATGAAGGTAACATGGCCGTGTCATTGATGCACCAATGGCATGACTCCAGTGTGTTCGAGTGATGTTACACACCGTCCCCATATTGTTCGTTGCATGCACATTATATTTATTATGGCCTATATTATTGTTCGGGGGGGCGTATGGATGCATCCTAGGTTCGTGTTCGTATTAGTGGATTTGACATGATTTGATATTATATTATTGTTTGGTGACTGATGTATGGGTGCAATCCACGTCTTTCACAAGTTCGGGAGTTAGCTACTCCATTTGAAGAATGAGGACACCCCTCATATTATCTGATTATCTGAGAGGTCTCCCCTCTATATGATTATGAAGACATGGTTACTATATTTGATTTGTGTTCGGGCTCGTGGTGGATTACTGACCCTTTCCCTTTCTTACTTTGTACTCTTTGACTATACCTTTGTAAACCCAATGCACCAAACTATACATGTTCGTTTCCTTTTGCTTTCGTTTTCGTTTATATATATCTGTTCACTGGGCTTTTTAAGCTCAGCCGCATTTCTTTCCCTGCGGCAGGTTTTAGTTGGAAGCTGGGTATGAGTGAAGAGACTTTTGGACTTAGAAGACCTTGATAGTTATTCTGAAGTAGAGACTATTAGAAGGATTTGCATTTGCAGACTTAGTATTTAGCTTTTGTTCCTTTGTAGCCTTGTATATTCAGTATTTCATTTGTAACCTTGTATTACTGTTGATGTATGCTTTGTTTTGATCTGATATGAAACCATTATTATGACATCTTTACCCTTATCGGGTTGGGGTGTTACAATTATGGTATCAGAGAGACAGGCTGCGATTCGTAATACATTTACCCTTGGCCTGTGTAAGTTAGGACCACTAAGTTTTCCCTGTAGGTGCTCGTAAGACAACCTTTGAAAATTTGCTTTAAGATTTCCCTATAGGAACCTAAGTTTTGACCGGTGAGGAATGGGTAGACTATAAGGCATTTGCTTAAATATCTTTGCTTCCGCATCACTCTGATTCGTGCCTTGCTTTTGGTTAGATCATGTTGATATCACTTTTGGGAATTGAAAGCTTATGCTTTGCACCACCTAAGATTTGAAACCTAATTAAATCTTGAAAGCATTGAGAATTGCATAGTAATTGCCTGACACTATTTGATCCTTATCTTCAGATTTTGACTCTGACCTCTGATCCTTTCGTTAATCATTTTGATGCCTCTTCGGGCATTCTGAGAATCTCCGTGGCGATGACGTACTTGATACATTTTGTTATTTGTCTTTTGCTTTGATAAACGTTTATGAATCTTCCGACACTATTTGATTTCATTTCACCCATCTCTATCCCTATGAGAAGTCTTGTGGTGTGCAACCACGAGCATAAGAATGTTTCCCTCTCACTTTTGAATGATAAAGATTTGATTTGTGATTCGTCTCTCTTTGGATAGTTAACTTCGATTTTATTCTGACAATGAATTGATTGATTGATCATCCAAATATTGACAACTATCCCCCTATGTCTCATCTTTGGCGTTTGCAACAATTTTGAACTCCCTACCATGATTACCGATTGTTAAACCCTTTGCTATCTCTATTACTCTGAAGACTCGTGTGTTATTTCCGCGGCTATGAAGTTTTTCCTAGGACCCATTTCATACACCAGTGAATGAACCTTATCTTGAGAGTTACTTGGCACCCTGAGTTTTCTGAATATGATTCTTGATCGAATCACCAAATTTTCCACCGGAGCGTGAAGTAGGATTTAACATGTTACCGAGAGATTGTCTAGTCACCGAGCGAGGGTGTCTTCCAGATGTGTCCGGGATCATACCAGTTGGTTTGAACAACCGGGAAGAGCAGCAACCGAAGACCAGGAAGTAAGTTTGCTTCAGTGTATCTTCTGGGCGTGTTTTAGTTTCGTTCGCGATAACGAAGGATGGTGACTGGAGTTATGTATTGATTACAGGAAGCTGAACCGTATTACTGCTAGGAGCCAATATTCCTCCACCCTGAAACGGCTATGTGTTTGTTTAATTTTAGAGCGCGAAGTTTCCTTCTGTTGAATTAATTTTCTTCTTGGAATCGCCTTCCGTATTCGTAAACGATTGCTATGACGGTTAGTGACGCTAATGGCATTAGCTAAAGCTCTGATTGTTTTGCGAATTTGATGAATGATGTTTTCTCGTGTGTACTTGGGCAAATGGTCATTGTATGGCTTAATAGTACGTTCGGAAACGAGGAAGAGCATGAAAATTATCTTTGTACTTTGTTAGGAAATTCGTCGATCATTGTTCATTCTGAGAGATTGATATTTGTTGAGACAACGATGATCTTAATTGAGGATACCTCTTTAAATCCCGCAAGTTTTGAAAACTATCACCAAGTGGTCAAGACCGATAACAGGATGGAGAACCGAAACCTTTGAGCTTGCAGAAGAACTCTGGATGATGTTTATAATTTATGATACCATTGAGAAATTTTGTGAACCGAGAGAAACAGCTTAGTTGATTGAGAATGGAATTTTGGAAAAGCTGAAATAGGAAGTAGTTCCCGTACCTTCAGCGGAACGAATTTTGGGGCATTCCAGAAAGAGACTCGGTTTTACTCCCTTACGGCACAGAAGGTTTTGTGTATGCATCAAGACAACTAGAAGCGCATCAGAAAAATTACTTCATTGTCTGACCTGGAGTTGACAACAACGGTGGCTACCCTGAGGAGTGAAGACATTCCTTACAAGGCAGAAGTGTTGGCGATGCAGAAGAAGAAATTTTAGTCGAGATGGCGAACCTAGTGCTGATGAAGACATGCAGTCTCATTTCCCTATTCATCTTGGTTGTACTAAGATGAATTGAGAGCGAAAGCAGACTGGATGATGAAGAGATTTAAAGATCGTGCCAGAAATCCACGTTACTCCATCACATTCCAAGAAGAACTGCAGGAGGCTTGATGAACCAGACAAAAGTACACGATTTTGGTTTCACTCCCCGATTGATGGACAGACGAAGACAAATTAACCGGACTTGAGGAGATTGGATGTGTTGAATGAACGGATTTTTGAAACAGACCCTTTATGTTTGGAAGAATTGATTCTATGAAGGCCGAAGGTTTTGACGACTAACTTTCATTTCCGTTGACCCTCTTAAGTTTCGTTATATCGTTAAAAGATCCTCTTATGATTTAAGTTCCCTAGAAGCATTTCAATTCGTGTTTATTTTTCGTATGTTCGGTGATGGCTTTATTTTGAGAGATTTTGGCGAATTGTGGAAGATATGATGCTTGTGACGGCGTACCTTACTTTTGCTAGGCAATCTGGGATTTTGATATTCTTGCGAATAGTTTTGTTTTCCCTCTTGACTATGACATTTGATTTTGTTGATTTTGGGAATGTAGAAGTACTAGGTAGATTAAGATAGGTGGTTTTGCTTACGACTTGAGATAAAGTATGACCATCATGGGGGCATATTTATATGATGCCAGTATTATGACGTCTGGCCAACGTGATAATACTTACATCATATAACGTGCACTTGTTGTGGGCATAGGATATCTTGGGGAGTACCTAAGAAGTTTAGAATTTGATCTCCGTTGGATTATCCGTGATTAGTGACACTTTAGGTTCATTCTACCTATGCGTATACTTTACCTTCATTCATTAGATACCTGGATGAATTTGGACTCTCGTTTTGCATTCTGTTGTCCTCGGTCATAAATCTTGAACTCTTTGTAGATCTCTCTACTGATGACACCGTTAATTTGATTTGAATTCCTGTTCGTATTCCATATGCGCTTTCCAAAAGTTTCACCTATCATCCATTTTATGTTGCATGGACCTTTTGTTTTGAATCAACCCAATTTGTCTCCTCCTGAGAATTTGAACCCACCTCGTTTTGATTTGAGTCATGAGAAACTATTTGGTCTGAAGACCTTTTTGGAAGGACCGCCCTGGACGTGAGAATATTTGTGACGATCTTTTGCGACTTGCTATGACTTCGTTTAGCTTTGCGACTTCAATTTTCGAGGACGAAAATTTTTTTTAGAGGGGAAGAAGTTGTAATACCCAAAATTTAAAAGCATGCAAAATGACCAAAATACCCCTGAACTTAAAATTTCACTTAATAATTATATAAAACACAAATTAAATCCCAAACACTTGGAAATTTACATCATATGAAGTGAAATAATTTTGCTTGAACATTTTATAATTTTACATGTCACAAAATATATGTCACACATAAAAATGTTGCCTTGACCGAAAATGCTTAAGCTTATACATTTTAAGTTTATATGTTAAATGTTTATAAATTAAGTAATAAATAGAAAATCATCAAATAAAAAGAGAAGATATGATAAAATCTGTTTGGGCCTTATCACAATCACCTAAGGACCGAAATTTTATGCCCTCTCCTCCCCTTTATACATGTTTTCCCTTATTTAGATAATATACCATTTTCGAAACCCTAAAACACACCAAAACTCTCTCTAACACCAAAAGAAATTCTGGAGGCTGGTGTTTATTTTTTTGGTGATCATCTGAGTCTAAGGAAGGTGGGAAAAATATCCTTGAGGTCGTGGAATCAATGGGTCAATCATAGGAGTTTCTTGGTGTCGTTTTGTTCTAACGAGAGGTACAAAACTCTCACTCTTGATCCGATCATTCTAAAACATTTCTAGTATTTTTCTAGTACTCTCTACATCGTATATAACTCATATAAAATAGATAACATGAACCATGCACGTTAAGATCGATCTTGGTAATTATATGTATCAAAACGTGAATAAAATCCTAAAATAACTCATACGATTTTTCTGGGCTATATATATATTTTATTTGGGTCCTATACATGTTATATGATTCTGGAAAAATGATAATTGGATTAATTGAAACTTAAAACAACCTTGGTGAATTTTTGTTCTAATCGGCCATAAAAAGAAAATGGGTTAAAATAAGAAAACATGGATCGAATGGATTAGGGTTTGAGTTTTGATGTTAAAACTGGTCTAATAAATGTGTTTTTAAGGTTTCATTAATGATTGATCATGATTGGTAATTTAGGGTTAGGGTTTGTGAATTAAAAATGCATACCGATTGGAAAGTAAAACTATAAGGGTGTGTTTTGTAATTATCTGAACATGAGGGATATTTTTGTAAGTCAATTTGGACTAGGGGCATGTCGTATAAAATATAAGTTGGGGGTACTATGTGTAAAATTTGAAAGAAAAGGGTTTAATTGGTAAATTGTGGTTCGATTTATAATTAATTAAAATAGAGGGATTAAAAGTGTAAATTCTGGAAACTTGAAGGTGATTCGTATAAATAATGATATAAAGGTGTGTAATGTGTAATTTTGAATATTTAAGGGCTTAATATGTAATTATTAAAATATAGGATTCGAATTGTGTTTGTGGAAACAAAAAGGACTTGTTTTGTTAATTTTTGAAACTTAAGGATCATTCGTACCATATATTAAAATATGAGGTATATTCTGTAATTTGGTAAAATATAGTGCTTGGTGTGTAAATATAAATATAGTAAGGGTTAAATTGTGATTTATGTAATTATAAGGTTTATTTTGTAAATTAAATAACTAAAGGGGTATAAATTGTAAATTGCTAAACTTAAGGGATTAAAAGTGTCATTCTGAATAACTTCTGTATTAAATGAGTAAATTGAGATATTTTCATGTTAGACCTTTGACTTTGGAATATTTACAATTAAAACCCTAAAATATGGAAAGTCGACTAAAATAAGAAATCTGATTTGAAGAAGATATTAATAATAAGACGACCGTGTATTCGTGTAGATTCGCTGAAGATGGAGTTGTTTTCGATCTTTATATTTCTAGATATGTTTGCACGTGCGGTATAAGGTACATATATTCTACCCTTTTTCAGTAAGGGTGTTTTCCCTCTCATGACTCATTGATCTTGATTCGTTTTAAGATTCCCTAAGCCATTGCTATGTTCCCCTACACTTTGGTTCGTTTGTTTGATTCATTTTGACTTTGATGTTCGATATGACCCTTTTCGTTTTGAGCCTCTATAATGATCCGTTTGATATTCGTTCGTTACCTTGTGATATTAGTATTCGTATCACTTGATGCTTCGAAGGTTCATTTGATTTTGGTAACTAGATGTGAAAACCTTTTTAATTATATCATGGAAATGCTTTGAGGAAAACTTATTTTAAAATGATCCCTTTCTTACTTTGTACTCTTTGACTATACCTTTGTAAACCCAATGCACCAAACTATACATGTTCGTTTCCTTTTGCTTTCGTTTTCGTTTATATATATCTGTTCACTGGGCTTTTTAAGCTCAGCCGCATTTCTTTTCCTGCGGCAGGTTTTAGTTGGAAGCTGGGTATGAGTGAAGAGACTTTTGGACTTAGAAGACCTTGATAGTTATTCTGAAGTAGAGACTATTAGAAGGATTTGCATTTGCAGATTTAGTATTTTGCTTTTGTTCCTTTGTAGCCTTGTATATTCAGTATTTCATTTGTAACCTTGTATTACTGTTGATGTATGCTTTGTTTTGATCTGATATGAAACCATTATTATGACATCTTTACCCTTATCGGGTTGGGGTGTTACATAAGTCTTCAAAAGTAAACAAAGTTTTTTATAATAAATTAAAAAGACGTAAAACTATTCAACCCCCTTCTAGTTTTCTACAATTGGTATCAAGAGCCACGTCAAACAAGATTTTTAAAATAAATTTAATTTTAAAACTTGAAACGATCTATGGAATCCGAAAAATATTTAGAAGGGCAATCTATGCAAAGACCACCCCTATTCGAGAGTGATGGTTTTCTTTATTGGAAAAATAGATTCGAAACTTATGTGAAATCAAAAGATCTTGATCTTTGGCATGTTATTACCTATGGTGATTTTCTCCCTATTCAAAATAATCCTTTAACTAAAATAGATGAAATTGTACCTTTTGAAAAACAAAATGATGATTTGAAAAAGAAACTAGCAAAAAATAATGAGGCTAAAATGGTAATTTATAATGCATTACCACGCAAAGAATATGAACGAATTTTTATGTGTCAAACCGCAAAAGAAATTTGGGATTCTTTATTAATCACTCACCAAGGTAATAGTCAAGTCAAAGACAACAAAATAGATCTTCTTGTTCAACAATATGAACAATTTACAATTTCTGAAGAGGAATCTATTGATAATGCATTTGCTAAATTTAACACTATTATCACAAGTTTAAAAGCACTTGATGAGACTTTTTCTAGTAAAAATTGTGTAAGGAAATTTCTTAGGGCATTACATCCAAAATGGCGCGCGAAGGTCACGGCTATTGAAGAATCAAAGAACCTGATGACGTTGTCGCTTGATGAACTTATCGGCAACTTGAAGGTCCATGAAGAAATTATAAAGAGAGACTCGGAAACGGTTAAGAGCAAGAAAGATCAAATCAAATCTCTTGCGTTAAAAGCCAAAAAGGAACTTAGTGATGATGACGATTCAAGTGACTATAGTGAAGACGAAGAATATGCAATGGCCGTAAGAGAGTTCAAGAAATTTTTCAAGAAACGAGGAAGATTCACAAGACAACCACGAGATGAAAGAAGATCGCTTCAAAGAAATAGGAATGATAACTACGGGAAAAGAAAGTGCTTTAGATGTGGAAGCCCAAACCATCTCATTGGCGAATGTCCAAAGCCACCGGGTTATGATTACCAAAGCGCCTTTGTTAGTGGAGCATGGAGTGATAGCGACAAAGACGAAGCGGACAAAGCAAACGACGAAAAATGTCTTGTAGCTCAAGCTACCGATGAAATATGTCTAGGAATAAATTTGGAGCCCGACGAATGGATTAAGGATAGTGGATGCTCGAAGCACATGACGGGGAATCGCAAGCTATTTTCCTCCTACAAAGCATACAACGGAGGTAATGTTATTTTCGGTAGTGACTTTCGTGGAAAAATCATTGGCAAATGTACGATTTCTCAAGACTCCCTAACTATTGAAAATGTTGAGCATGTAGATAATTTAACATACAACTTGCTTAGTATAGGACAAATATGTGATAATAAGTGTAGGGTTACCTTTACTGATAAAGATAGCGAAATAGTTAAGGACGGAAAGGTCATAGGTAGAGGAATTAGGAAAGGTGGTGTTTATGTCATGAAACTAGGAAATAAACCGGAAGATAAAATATGTCTAGCAACCTTAGATGAAAACTCTACATTGTGGCATAGGAGATTAGGTCACGCAAATATGCAACAAATACAATCCCTAGCCTCTAAGGAATTAGTTAGAAATTTGCCAAACCTAAGATATGATCAACATTTTTGCGATGCTTGTAAAATTGGAAAACAAGCACATGCTAGTCACAAAGCTAAGAATATAGTCTCCACTACTAGATGCCTAGAATTATTACACATGGACCTTTTTGGTCCATCCGCTATGCGGAGTTACGGAGGTAACCGTTATACCTTAGTAATTGTAGGCGACTATTCACAATACACGTGGACTAGATTTTTAAGTGATAAAACCGAAGCCTTTAATAAGTTTGAAATATTTAGTAAAATGATTCAAAACAAATTAGGATGTTCTATAGTATCTATTAGGACGGACCATGGTCGGGAATTTGATAACGAAGTGTAGTTCGGAAAATATTGTGATTTAAATGGAATATCTCACAATTTCTCCGCTCCTCGCACTTCACAATCAAATGGGGTAGTAGAAAGAAAGAATCGTTCCTTACAAGAAATTAGTAGAACAATGCTAAATGAACAATCTATACCACAAAAATTTTGGTGTCACGCCGTAGATACATCAACATATATAATAAATAGAGTCTCAATTAGGCGAATTTTAGGAAAAACCCCATATGAGTTATTAAGAGGTAGAAAACCTAATCTAAATTACTTTAGGGTATTCGGGAGCAAATGTTTTGTTCTCAATACAAAAGATTATCTTACTAAGTTTGACCCTAAGTCGTACGAAGGAATTTTTCTATGGTATTCACAAAATAGTAAATCTTATATAATACTTAATAAACACACTATGAAAGTAGAAGAGTCATTGAATGTAACATTTGATGAAACTCCACCACCACCTAAAACATTGCCTCTAGAAGATGATGACCTAGTTGAAGAAGAAGCTATTGAGGTTAGTAAAACTAAACCCTTAGGTGATGATAATGAAAATATAACACTAGGAGAAAACAAAATAGTAAATGTTAAGGAATCTAAATCACACCAATTAGATAATATAATAGGAAACCTAAATCAAAGAACTCTTAGATCACAAGCTCAAGATAAAAATAACTTCTTTTGTTTCCTCTCAACAATAGAACCTAAAAATATAAATGAGGCTTTAAAAGATGAAAGTTGGGTTATTGCTATGCAAGAAGAACTAAATCAATTTAAGACAAATGACGTTTGGGAACTAGTCCCAAATCCCATGAACATGACCATCATAGGAACTAAATGGGTATATAGAAATAAGTTGGATGAAAATGGAATTGTTACTAGGAAAAAGCTAGGTTAGTTGCCCAAGGTTATAATCAACAAGAAGGAATTGATTATGACGAAACTTATGCCCCCGTAGCTAGATTAGAATCTATAAGAATACTCCTTGCCTATGCATGCGCCCTAGACTTTAAGTTATTTCAAATTGATGTGAAAAGTGCATTCCTTAACGGTTTTATCAATGAGGAGGTATACGTGGCACAACCTCCAGGATTCATTGACTTCGCAAAACCTGATTATGTTTATAAACTCAAGAAAGCTTTATATGGACTCAAACAAGCTCCTAAGGCTTGGTATGATCGATTAAAAGCTTTTCTTATTAAACATGATTACTCCATGGGAATGGTAGATAACACTCTTGATGCGCGTGATGTGTCGTTGCGGTTTAGCAGTTTTAATGCCTACTCAAGTTTTAAATTTATATTTAGCCGACTTATCAATAACACACACACTTAACGAGCAGTGTACCCGGTCAGTATGAAGATAATGGTAAGTAGAGTGTCGATCACTAAGAGTGGAACGTATAATCACGTTAATCTAATCAGTATTTTAATATCCTAACGCAAGGGGGTTTCAGCCTGAGAGACTGGCACGATTTGTTTGCAATTAAATAGTAAAATAAACCAATAGGCACGAATCAGCAAGTAGCACACACGTACACAGATAAATACTCGAGACAATAAGAGGGCTGTCCTTATAATTAAGTAGATTGTCACTTGTTTTATTGATAGCTTTATATGAAGTGTATGTAGTTAACCCTTTCTCGTTGGTCCTATTCTTATCGGCGAGTAAACCCTTAATGATTACTTATGTCTAAAAGTTATTCCTAAGTGATCAATTTAGAAACAACCGTGGGAGCCACATTATGTCCCGCAGTCAAATGCCCGCAAGCCACTAATAAACACAGAGGTTATCAATGCACTAATAAGTAGTAACCAAAGACATCAACATATAAACTTTAATTAATGAGAAAGCAGTTTTAAGGGAGTGCAATCTTTCCGTTGCCACATTACACAAGCCACCAATCTTGATGAATTAAAGTTTGCTAACACAATAAAACAAAACTACTTAATGAATTAAATACATGCAGCACCTTCTTACAGCTCTTGTATCTTTGATTTGGGTGTGTCTTGTGCTGCCTCCTTGACTGAATTCGTCCTTTGTTCCTACTGTTCGGTCTTCGGTGTTAGGGTTTTGGAACTCTGTAATTCGTCTGGTCTACGGGGTATTTATAGTTTCTGTCTGAGGGAAGATGCGGCGCATCTAAGGAGTAGATGCGGCGCATGTACTTAACTTCGCGTGGGGTCCAAGATTATAATATTCAGGAATATTCGTACACCGCCAGAAGATGCGGCGTAACTCCATGATTAGATGCGGCGCATGTCCTCTTGTATCTTGGATCGTATCTGGTGATATCATGATAGAGATGCGGCGCATTTCGAGAGTGAGATGCGGCGCATCTGGAGCAGAATTGACTTGATCTTGCCCATGTCAATAGACTTTCACTTTATGCACGTTTTGCTCCATTATTAGTCCAAAATAGCTAAGTTTCACCAAATGCTTGTTTTTACCTGAGAATTACAAAAGTAAACAATTAAGTATCAATCCTCATACATAATATAGTAAAACAAGTCAAATTAATAGGATAAATGATAGTAATAAAATGTACTTATTTGAGTTCATCAAATATCCCCCCACTTGAACTTTACTTGTCCCCAAGTAAACCTTAGAATTTCTCTTATGAAAATGTATCCTAAAAGGTATTAGGATTTATTTTTATATTTAAGCATGTATTCGTTTATTTCATAATCACACAACTAAACACTTAACGAATTAGAAGTAAAATAAAATAAGTCGATAAAATCAAATCTAATCGTTTAACTGTCCAGTCGCGACGAATGTTCTATCATAAGCTTGGCAAGTATACACATCTCCACCACTAAAGCTAAGGAATAACAAGTCTAAAGCGGTAAAAAGGGTTTTTAGGCTTAAGGGTTAATTATTCTCTTTTCACTATCGATTTCAAATTCCAGAAAAGGCGACAAAATCACAAATACATGATCGAATCCACGAACACGATACTTGCAATTGCTCAAATCCTTAACTCGAATAGGCTAAAGATAGGTCCAAACTTCACCAATAATAATATATCAAAAAGGGCGACAAAATCATAAATACATAGCCGAATCCACGATTACGATACTTAAGATTGCTCAAATCCCTAATCTCAATAAATCAAAGGTTTGGTTGGATAACGAATAATATAGGGTATGGAAAACATTTGGGATATAAACTGGTGTAAAATGAAAAATAAACAAAACAAATAAATTAAAATCCTAAGTGTGGTTAATCACTATCCCAACCATCCCATGAACAAGACTCATATCATCGGATAACTCACGCTTTAACACTTGAAACACACGCTTTAGGTAGACACGAATTATACTCAACAAAATCTTAATCAAAGAATAAACCTAAATTGGCGTTCCCATAACTGCCAATTCCCATTCAATCCATAGATATAGTACAACAAATAGTGGTGATATCGACCACTTAATACAAAACTTTACATAAGTTGGTTAAAATAAACATCCAACTTTTCTTTCTTTCTTTTTCTTTTCTCATTTTTTCGATTTTTTTTTTTTTTTTTTTTTTTTTTTTTTTTTTTTTTTTTTTTTTTTTTTTTTTTTTAACTTGAAACATAAACATAGATGTGTAAAATTTCACCACATCACTACAACTTTCTTTCCGGATAATTTTTTTCATACTTTTCATACTTTCAGAAATAACGGTAATAGTGAAAGTAGTAAACACACGAAAAATAAACTCAAAGATATACAATATTTACTTTCACTCAATTGCATTGTGCAATTTCCCGACCTAACCATAGATAATGAATTACGCACGCGAACACAGGTAATGTAAGGAAACACACTCTGCCTATAGCAATTAACCAAACCACGGATTTTAATCTACAGGGTAGGCTAAGGTGTAAGGGTGTAACGAAACATTTTAAACATAGGTGTAAGAAACGAAAGGAATGGCTCTGAGTGTTTTCTAGGGGTATCTTACTCTAAAAATGAGAGTAACAAAAGGGTTTATACGGGGGTTAACTAACCAGTGTAGTTAGTTAATAACACATAACAAATAATAGGCTATTTGGGTGTAATCCTAGAATTTTACCAATTTAGACAAGTCATTCCAATTATATAAATAATACTCATTATGGTGGTCTCGAATAGTATACAAGCCAAGTTCTAAAGTTTACAAGTCACCGGCACACTCATAGATTTGTGAATTTTGAGAAATCACAATTTTTGAAAATAACGTCATGTGTGCAGCTATGCAACTTAGATCTTAAACAAAAACATGCTAAAAAAAATTTAAGTTTGATATATTAAGCACATTTTAAGCATAATTTTTGAAAAAGTTTAGGACAAGTAATTGTTAAGTGTTCTAATTCTCCAATCCCCCCACTTAAGTTAAACAACGTCCTCGTTGTTTGTATAAAAGGTCAAAAACTGGAAAATAAAAAGAATTAGAACAGAAAAACTCCCCTGAGATTTGCTCGGTATGATCCTCCATTAGTGTAAAAGCAAAAATCATCTTCCATGTGGATTAGAACGTTAAAGCTTCATACTTGATGTATCCACAGGAAATTCAGGAAACTATAATACCACCAATACTTTAAAACACACCTAAGATAAGAAAGGTTCAAACTTGCATAACACATTAGTAGTTAGGAAAAATAAAACTTAAAAATGAAAACTGAAAATCATCAGGTCAGTCGATGCGCCGTATCTTATTGAAGAAGATACGCCGTATCGAGCCTGGAATAATACGGATCAGAATAAAGATGCGCCGCATCCTTAACCAGGGATGCGCCGCATTAAAATAAACTGATAAATAGTTTTAAAGTCGAAAATAAAAATGCAGAAAAATAAAATAAGATATGACCATTGCAGAGGATGCGTCGCATCTCAGAATTGAGATGCGCCGTATCTTCGTGCGGCCTGGACTGACTCGACACAGAAAACAGAATAATAAAAGATAAATCCGGGTTGTCTCCCGGTAAGCACTTGTCTTTATTCCAGAGTCTTCAAGTTAGACTCACGTTCAGCTCCTTAGTATCGATCATTGACTCCCACATTGCTTACGTAGGATCCATTTAGCGACTAATTCGTCATGTATATATTCAGGTCCCAACTTCAAAACTCCTTTATAGAATCCTTCCATCAGTTGATACGGGTACTCAATTCCTCTCTTCATGTCATCATTACTAATAAAAAGGAATGGAGAGAATTTGTAGCAGACCCTATTAGTAGCATGTTTAAATCCAGGGTGAGTTCGGGGCATCATATAAGTGATAACGTCGCTTCCACATTGAAAGGTGATCTTTCCTTCAAATCGTTTTGCATTAATAGTGATCTCCCTACAAAATGGTTTTCCAACAATCACGTCACCCATATTGCTGTCACAATAGGCATTCATGTCTTCAATAACTACGAACTCAGTAACAATAGTGAAGCGTCCAACGAAGATCGGGACATTAATGAAGGCTCCAACTACATTCTTTCCTTTATACTCCTTTTTATTTCTCATAATAGAATTGTAAAAGCTTCTAGACATGACATTGATTGATAAAATAGGAAAGAAATTGGCGTCAATACACTTGTACCCAATCATGCATGGGAATTGTAAATTGTAAGCACAATTGGTGTTGATCCTTCTACCGTAATCCCAAGAACCATCATATCCCTCAAATTCATCGTAGTTTCTAGTAGTAATAACGTTGACTCTTGGACTATCCACAATTTCTCCTTCTTCTAACTCAGATTCAACATCAACCATGAACAGGTCATTGGATTCCAACGGTCCATTAAGGTCATTAAGTTCAATGTAGTCCCCATCGTTATGTTCGGGTGATTTTTCATGCACTAACACTTCATTCATAAAATTGGCCTCGAAGTCGAAGTCAATTAGTTCACCGTATCCTTCCATTATCTTTCTGAAACAATCACGAAAAGCATCAGTAGGGTATGCTCGAGAAAGTAGTATATCAGATAATTAATAACGAAAACGGAATACGAAAAATTAAAGTTACTGATATCTGCAGACGATGCGCCGTATCCAAAAAGTTGGATACGCCGTATCTTATAATCGTTAAAATTTAATCAGACTTTATTCAGAAAATAGATACGCCGCTTTAGAATTTAAGAATGCGCCGTATCGAATTAATTAATCAAAAATCAACTTATCTAATTAATATTAAATGCGTCGTATTAACGAAAGTTAATGCGCCGTATTTTCGTTACGTTTAAAAATAAAAGATTTTTGATTCAGTAAGATGCGCCGTATCGACAGAGATCGATACGCCGTATCTGTTTAATAATTCGCAAACTGTTTTTAATCAAAATAATAGATACGCCGTATCTGCGAAAGCAAATGCGTCGTATGGCGTTAACGTTTTAGAAAAATTTTTTTTATTAAAAACAGATACGCCGTATCTGCAAAAGCAGATGCGTCGTATTACTTTATCGCTTAGAAAAATTTTCTTGTTAAAAACAGATACGCCGTATCTTGTGGAAAAGATGCGTCGTATCGAATTAATTAAACGCGTTGTATAAAAAAAAAATTAAACGCAATACGCCGTATCTGAGAGATCAGATGCGCCGTATCGTTTGATTTAGCACAGTACAACGATAGCAGAACAGAAAAATACGAAAAATAAAAACAAAAATTAAACACACAAACAAAAATAAACACACAAAAAATAAAAGAAAACAATTAACACACAATACAACAAATATGCAAAATAGTACAATGATGCAATTAATCTAATAAAAAGAAAAACCTAATTAAAATACTAATCAAAGTAACAGAAAATAACAATTCACTCCCCGGCAGCGGCGCCAAAAACTTGATGCGCGTGATGTGTCGTTGCGGTTTAGCAGTTTTAATGCCTACTCAAGTTTTAAATTTATATTTAGCCGACTTATCAATAACACACACACTTAACGAGCAGTGTACCCGGTCAGTATGAAGATAATGGTAAGTAGAGTGTCGATCACTAAGAGTGGAACGTATAATCTCGTTAATCTAATCAGTATTTTAATATCCTAACGCAAGGGGGTTTCAGCCTGAGAGACTGGCACGATTTGTTTGCAATTAAATAGTAAAATAAACCAATAGGCACGAATCAGCAAGTAGCACACACGTACACAGATAAATACTCGAGACAATAAGAGGGCTGTCCTTATAATTAAGTAGATTGTCACTTGTTTTATTGATAGCTTTATATGAAGTGTATGTAGTTAACCCTTTCTCGTTGGTCCTATTCTTATCGGCGAGTAAACCCTTAATGATTACTTATGTCTAAAAGTTATTCCTAAGTGATCAATTTAGAAACAACTGTGGGAGCCACATTATGTCCCGCAGTCAAATGCCCGCAAGCCACTAATAAACACAGAGGTTATCAATGCACTAATAAGTAGTAACCAAAGACATCAACATATAAACTTTAATTAATGAGAAAGCAGTTTTAAGGGAGTGCAATCTTTCCGTTGCCACATTACACAAGCCACCAATCTTGATGAATTAAAGTTTGCTAACACAATAAAACAAAACTACTTAATGAATTAAATACATGCAGCACCTTCTTACAGCTCTTGTATCTTTGATTTGGGTGTGTCTTGTGCTGCCTCCTTGACTGAATTCGTCCTTTGTTCCTACTGTTCGGTCTTCGGTGTTAGGGTTTTGGAACTCTGTAATTCGTCTGGTCTACGGGGTATTTATAGTTTCTGTCTGAGGGAAGATGCGGCGCATCTAAGGAGTAGATGCGGCGCATGTACTTAACTTCGCGTGGGGTCCAAGATTATAATATTCAGGAATATTCGTACACCGCCAGAAGATGCGGCGTAACTCCATGATTAGATGCGGCGCATGTCCTCTTGTATCTTGGATCGTATCTGGTGATATCATGATAGAGATGCGGCGCATTTCGAGAGTGAGATGCGGCGCATCTGGAGCAGAATTGACTTGATCTTGCCCATGTCAGTAGACTTTCACTTTATGCACGTTTTGCTCCATTATTAGTCCAAAATAGCTAAGTTTCACCAAATGCTTGTTTTTACCTGAGAATTACAAAAGTAAACAATTAAGTATCAATCCTCATACATAATATAGTAAAACAAGTCAAATTAATAGGATAAATGATAGTAATAAAATGTACTTATTTGAGTTCATCAACTCTTTTCAGGAAAAAGAAAAGCCCAAATCTCATCATTGTCCAAATATATGTCGACGACATTATATTTGGATCGACTTGTCAGGATATGTGTGATGAATTCGCCAAAATCATGCATGATGAGTTTGAGATGAGTATGATGGGTGAACTAAATTTCTTTCTAGGATTACAAATAAAACAATTAGAAGATGGAATATTTTTTAATCAAAGTACATTAAGGAGATGCTTAAGAAATTTGGATTAGAAGACTCTAAGCGTATGAAAACACCGATGTCTACGGAAGTAAAACTCACAAGAGATGAAGAAGGTGAGTCCGTAGAAAACACTAAGTATAGAGGGATGATAGGTAGTTTACTATACCTAACGGCAAGTAGACCGGATATCATGTTTAGTGTCTGCCTTTGTGCTCGCTTTCAATAGGATCCCAAAACCTCTCACCTAGAAGCGGTTAAGCATATCTTCCGATACATTAAAGGCACTATACACTTAGGATTATGGTATCCTAAGGGATCCGGCATAGAAACCATCGTCTATGCGGATTCGGATCATGCGGGAGACTACGTGGATAGAAAGAGCACTAGTGGTATTTGCACGTTCATGGGATGTTGCCTAACATCTTGGTTTTCGAAGAAGCAAACCGCTCTTGCTATTTCTACTACAGAAGCCGAATACGTAAGCGCTGGAAAGGCATGTCAACAAGCACTATGGATGAAACAAGCTCTCGTAGATTATGGCATTAGGTTAGATAATGTCCTAATTATGTGTGATAACAAAGGTGCTATAGATTTAAGTAAGAATCTCGTTCAACACTCTAGGACTAAACATATAGAAATACGTCACCACTTCCTTCGCGATAACGTTCAAAAAGGAAACATATCTATAGAAAAGGTTGCATCGGAAGATAACATAGCGGACATATTCACTAAACCCCTTAAGCGCGAACTCTTTAACCACTTACGTTTAGGCCTAGGAATGATGGAACAAATTGACTGAATTCTCTGCATTTTTGGTACATTTTTTCAGATGGGCGGACCCCTTAATGTTATAAAGGCGGCCCCCTTAATTATTAAGGGGACCGGCCATCTGTCTGACAATTTTTTTTTCTCTTTTCTTCCTTTCTTCCTTCCTCTCATCTGTGTCTAGGAATCTGTTTTGCACAAACTTAAAGATTGGGAAACATTTTTCTTTTGCATGAACATATTTATATACAAAACCCAATCTACTTTCTTCAAATTATTCTCACATCTAGGAAAACACATGAAAACCATTTTCCTTACATTGTTGAATAATGCTAAAAACATTTTTCTTTCATGCATAAAATCTCACATGAATTGTCAAAATATATAATCTAATATATATATTTGATATTCATAAATTGAGCAAAATCAAATCAAGGAGACTTTGGATTGTTTCTTAGGAAATTTTTACATTTAGGAGTCGAAACAATCACATCTCCACATTTGTTGCATATAGGCACACACTAGAACAAAATTGCTAATCCCATCTCCACATTTGTTCCATTACCAATTCCTTGTTAGTTTCTAGTGCCTTTGTTCTATTATCCTTGCCTTACATGATTTCTAGTTTTAACATTCTTGATTGCTAGATATAATTTGCTGCTTGCTTACTTGTTTAACTAATATGTCTTGCATGCATAATTATTAATATATTACATACTTTCTTGCCTCAAAGAGTGGGACTTGCCTAAAACAAAAAACTCAAAACATAGCCTTCCTTACCTATTCCTGCAGAAAAACCCATTTCTGGAACTTTGAATACCATCAGACGGGCGGCCCCCTTAATTAATAAGGCGGCCCCTTTAATTATTAAGGGGGCCGGCCCTAATTAAGGGGACCGGCCATCTACAGGTAGAGTTCACAGAATCTTTTTTTTCTGCTTTCTAGCCCATTTCATCCTACTCTTCCCTAAATTCACAAACTGTAACACCCCCAAAATATCGCAGCGGAACGATAGTGTCATTGGGATGCTACATCAGGGCACAAAGTACAAGTTATAGAAAACGACCTCTAAATGAGACGTTTTGAAAAGTTACCATTCGAATAGATAAAAGTCATAGTTTTCAAGACAAAAGATCCCAAAGTAGAATAACACATAAGTTTTTAAAAGTGTATCGAATGGTAAACGATAAAAGCGAAAGTCTCCAAAAGCATGCCCTAAGACTCTCTGCTCCAAGCACCTGCTATCGCCTTACTAACCTGAGATAAACATGCTTAAAAGTGTCAACACAAAGGTTGGTGAGTTCATAGAGTTTAGTGTAAAATGAATTGCATTTAAAATGAAGATTTTTCCAGCAAAGGCATTGTAAATCCACTCAGTTCCAAGCCTTGCCCATTCAAGACTTGCAACCTGTGTGTTCACAACCCACTGCTAATGTATAGTATGATCAAGTCACATGTGTATACGATATATGCACGCTTAATGTAAAGTATAGCCTACTGAACCTCACGACAAGAATAAGCAAGCATGCTTCATAGCTGGATTATATTCACCCAAGGCCATGAATCGTAGGCAAGGGGTGGGGGTGTCAACCCGATAGTACTATCAATACCTCTCCGTCGGCTCCATCCAGGAGTTAAACAGTGGTGAAAGAATATAGCGTATAGAATAGTTTTCCACATTAAGTCATATATCGCAATAAAACTACACATCATGTTTAAGTGTATAAAAGTATAGCATAGCATATGAGTAAATCGTCTTGAGTAGTAGCAAACAGTTTAAGCATGTATCTCCCCCAAAGAGTTTAAAACAAGTATTAGAGAGTAAAAGTGGGGCTATGAAACTCACCTGATATGATGATACAACAATGCGATGAATATGAGATGAACGAGACAACAAGGCGCGAACACTAGCCGCAACCTAACATGAATGAATATGATCTACTTAGATGATGTAGTGGATGTTCATGCATATGTAACCTATACCACTCGTACTTTGAAAATAATAGTTATCGTCGATAAGTAATGTTTTTCCAAAACTTGGTAAAAATGTGTTCAACTTGTTACGTCAAAACTAGTCGTGTAATAATGTGTATAAAACGTTTGTGTTAGTCTCGGCGTTTTGAAAACCTTGGTATGTCTCATAATAGTCGCGTTAATAAACCTTTGATCTTACATGTTCCAACGGGTAAGAGATACGGCTCTCCATGGTTATTACTTGAAAAATATAGTTCCTAGTACGTAATTATATTTCCATTAAAAGCTGTCAACAATTTGTAGTATTTATCGAAGTTTAAACGCGTGTATCTTGGTCGTTACTAGCTCGTTTTCTACGTTCTTTATATCCGTGGTTTCGTATTAACATGTACTAATATATTTTCAGTAGCTCGGGTCATCTAGGTCTCGTTAAACGCCTCAGTTTGTCCGTCGAAAATCGTCCAACAGCACGCTATTTTCAGAAAATTAGTTTTCGTCGTTAAACTTTGAAAAATCATATCTCCTTCGTTATAAGTTCGTTTTTATCCCCGTTTTCGGCCATAGTTTCGTCTCGGAATGTATTTTCTAAATCTTTGGTCCAAAATTACCCACAACCTACTGAGTTGGCCACGTTTACAAAATAAGGACAGTAGCTATTTTATAGTTTCAAAAATGGGTTTTCCTAGTTTGTATCTTGTCCAAAACCATCCAATCTACAACCAAACAACTCTCAATCCTACCATACACCTTCTTAGGGTGTCATGGGTCCCTAAACATCATCATCCAAGTTAATCTATCAAGGATCTACATACTTTCCATTTCTAGAGCTCAAAAGTTATAAAAAGTGTAAAAAGAGTGGTATAAACTAACATATACATGTAGATCTTGTATAAAAATGATATGAACATTATATTAACTTGGTAAAATTATGAATATGAGTTTTGACAACTTACTTGAAAGATTAGTGATAAAAAGATGATGAAAACCTAAGAAACCTTTGAGTTTGTATTTCAAAACCCAAAAAGGAATACTAGATGGACTTGATTATGGATGGATCTTGAAAGTTTGATGTTTTCTTCCTCTTGTTCTTGTCTTGCCGAACACACACACACACATATAGAGATGAGAGAGTTTTCTTGAGATATTATGAAAAATGAAGTGTATTATGGAAGTTAAGTAGGTATATTAGACAAGATATGATGGGCATTAATTGAGATAGGAAGTTTGCAAGTTGTGAGGTGTTTTGGGGGGTGTGAGGCCGGCGCACAAGGAGAGAAGGGGGGGGGGGGGGGGCTCTTTTGGATTAAACCTTGTGATGATTACATGTGTTTAGAAGTTTAATTTAATTAGTTTTAGGTGTAACCGGGTACCGTGTTTGCTAGAAATAAATTTTAACAGAGTTAGTCGGGACTTAATAAAGTCATAAAAATTACAAAAATATGTTGGGTACAAATATTGGGTGTTCGGGTAATTATCGTTTAGTTTTTACAAAAACCGTCGTAATTATATTAAATGTACGATATAAATTAAATAAATTCGCAAAATACCGGGTAAATGAATTTTATAATTTTCTTGACATTAAAATGAGTATAAAATATATCGGGACCATCGTGGGGATTGTCGGACGTGTTAGTCACATTTATTGATCGCGCGTTAACGTTTTAATTAAAAGTAATTATACGTAAAACGTCAAATGTAACAAAAATATTAATTTGATAAACCTACGAGTGGAATAGTATGAAAATGTCATTATGATGATATGTAGACTATTCCTAGTCCGTATGCAGTGTCCCTACTAATGATGCATGAATTCGCAGCTAAACCCAACCGGTTACGCGAATACGAATACCCGTAAACCACGTTTACGATGAAATGAATGATGGACATGAATAGTGATTTGTCGAGGTTAGGAAAGTGACCTGAAATTACGGGTTGTGACAGTCTCCCTCCCTAAAAGGAACTTCGTCCCGAAGTTCAGCTCATTCGTTCCACATACGTGCCTAATAGTCTGATTCGACAATGCAAACTTTCCCAAACTCGAGCATAGCCCTCAAAAGACCTCCTTTGGTTAATCCTTTAGGTAACCGATTTTTACTTAATCCCACAACTCATCAGACAAGAACTGTCATGCGATTAGGCTAAATCGGTTTGAGTGATGACTTGACCTTTAGCTTGATTTTCGCAACTCATCAGACAAGAACTGTCACTAGAATCAAGCTAAAAATCAATCTGTATGAATTCAACATTCTTTGAGAGGTCTTTTGAAAGATTGGCTCGATTTTGGAATTGCTTACACCCATCAAATCACTACTACCAATATAACTAAGGTTGACGATGCTAGGTCTCAGATTAGTCGATGTTGTGTATAAGTCCGATACTAAAACTTAAATGCTACGAAAATAAGATAGTTGTTCAAGAGAATGTACCCGTCATGCTATCGTGGACGTGTTGGGTGACAGGATTTCCTAAGAAGTAAGCTCTGCCACGTGCGGGTGGAATCTCAATGGCCTCATCTTGTGGCCCTTCAATTGCTAATGCTAAGTTTGGACGATTGCCTCCTTGGTTAAGATTTCTTTTCAACTTAGGACAGGTATTCCGAAAGTGATCTGGGCTGTTGCACTCATAGCACGTCCTCTGGTTGTTCTTCATGTTGCCCACATTCACTAGTGTCCCACACTGACTCGCAAAATGGCCCAACTGGTTGCATTTTGTACACACACGGCAAGGCACAGACTTCTGATGATGATAACTACATTTTGCACACTTAGGATGTAGGCCTTCATACCCTCTCTGACCAGGACTAGTTGCCGCAAAGGTTCTTGCCTTCTTGTTGTCAGCTATCGTGCCCACTTGCTTGTGCGACTCGCTTGTTCCCTTCCTTTTATCACTGTTCCTCAAGCTTCCATTTCTAACCATTTCATCTGTCAGAGTCCCTGCTCTCAATATTGCACTTTGAATTGTAGTAGGCTCAGTTGTTTTCACCATCCCGCGAATTTCTGGAACAAGGCCATATATGTACCTCTCGATTCTCTTGGATTCGGGGGTAACCAAGTGAGGAACTAGTTTGGCTAACTCATGAAATCGATCTGTGTAGTCTGCATGACCAGCCCCTACCATAGAGTGATGATAAAGTTCATCCTCCAGCTTCTGCATCTCGTTGTCCGGGCAGTATTCCTCCTTCAGTAATGCCTTAAAATCGTCCCATGTCATACCTACAGCTGCCTCTCTACCCCTAGCTTGAACCTGCGTATTCCACCATGTCAATGCCTTTCCTGACAGCCAGCATGCGGAATACTTCACCATCTGATGTGTTGCACAGTTACTAATGTCGATCACCGACTCCATCTTTTCGACCCATCGAGTATATGCCAACGCGCCTCCTACACCATTGAAATCTATTGGTTTGCATGCTGTGAATTCCTTGTATGAGCATCCAGTTCTATTGTTGTTGCTGCCATTACCATTCTGGCCTATACCATTGGTGTGGTTAATTCCGCTTTCGTGGTTTCCCAAGTTACTCATATGATCGCCAACTTGAGTGACAATAGTAGGAAGAAAGTTTTGAAGTTGTCGAGCGATGATGGCCTCAAAATCAGGATGTCCACCGTCGTTGTTATCATTGTTTTCAATGCCGCGACCACCTCCTCTACCTCCACGTCCACCAGTCCTTCCACCTCTTGGGGTTGCGCCTCCTCGGCCAGAGCTACGAGTCACTCTCCTTGGTGCCATGACTTTTCTGCGAGGAAGGACATTTAGTGAACGTCAGAGATGAAGGAAAACCGTTGATTATCCAAAGTCTATACTTAACATCCTCATACCGAATACTACGCCGCCAGTTGTTTCCTAAGTTGTGCCAACACCGATCTACATAAGCATAGTCACATGTCCACGTGGGTCGTGAAGCATTTATAATTATGTTGGCCACCACAATTATAAATGTTTCCTTTCACAGGTGTACATGTCACCAGGCACACATATCTCAGTGATAGACGCTGCTTAAATGGGTATCTAGGGTATGTCACGTTCAGTACAAAGGATTCTCCCTTAGGTGCTAAGGTCACTGGGAAGTCTAGTATCTAACGGTTTCTCAAGAGTATCCTCGAGAGAACTCCCATCCTCGGGCAAATCATCAAATCTCTATAGCTAAGTAATAACCTTTATTTAACTCGGTCTCATGTCTCATCAAACAAGAACTGTCACAAGATCAAGTTAAATAATCAGTTATTACCGAGCTCTATATTTCTGATGACTCGACTAGAGTTTGGGACTTCCCCATCGGTACCATAAAATATCTAATACCGTAGGTCTAGACAAAAAGTTATCAGCAAGCGTACGTGTATGCAAAGTGCAAGGCGATAGGGAGGAGAGTCTAAATGTATGTAGTTATAGTCTAGGTTCTAAATGCAACCTAGTTCTCTATAACCAAGTCTCTGATACCAATCTGTAACACCCCCAAAATATCGCAGCGGAACGATAGTGTCATTGGGATGCTACATCAGGGCACAAAGTACAAGTTATAGAAAACGACCTCTAAATGAGACGTTTTGAAAAGTTACCATTCGAATAGATAAAAGTCATAGTTTACAAGACAAAAGATCCCAAAGTAGAATAACACATAAGTTTTTAAAAGTGTATCGAATGGTAAACGATAAAAGCGAAAGTCTCCAAAAGCATGCCCTAAGACTCTCTGCTCCAAGCACCTGCTATCGCCTTACTAACCTGAGATAAACATGCTTAAAAGTGTCAACACAAAGGTTGGTGAGTTCATAGAGTTTAGTGTAAAATGAATTGCATTTAAAATGAAGATTTTTCCAGCAAAGGCATTGTAAATCCACTCAGTTCCAAGCCTTGCCCATTCAAGACTTGCAACCTGTGTGTTCACAACCCACTGCTAATGTACAGTATGATCAAGTCACATGTGTATACGATATATGCACGCTTAATGTAAAGTATAGCCTACTGAACCTCACGACAAGAATAAGCAAGCATGCTTCATAGCTGGATTATATTCACCCAAGGCCATGAATCGTAGGCAAGGGGTGGGGGTGTCAACCCGATAGTACTATCAATACCTCTCCGTCGGCTCCATCCAGGAGTTAAACAGTGGTGAAAGAATATAGCGTATAGAATAGTTTTCCACATTAAGTCATATATCGCAATAAAACTACACATCATGTTTAAGTGTATAAAAGTATAGCATAGCATATGAGTAAAATCGTCTTGAGTAGTAGCAAACAGTTTAAGCATGTATCTCCCCCAAAGAGTTTAAAACAAGTATTAGAGAGTAAAAGTGGGGCTATGAAACTCACCTGATATGATGATACAACAATGCGATGAATATGAGATGAACGAGACAACAAGGCGCGAACACTAGCCGCAACCTAACATGAATGAATATGATCTACTTAGATGATGTAGTGGATGTTCATGCATATGTAACCTATACCACTCGTACTTTGAAAATAATAGTTATCGTCGATAAGTAATGTTTTTCCAAAACTTGGTAAAAATGTGTTCAACTTGTTACGTCAAAACTAGTCGTGTAATAATGTGTATAAAACGTTTGTGTTAGTCTCGGCGTTTTGAAAACCTTGGTATGTCTCATAATAGTCGCGTTAATAAACCTTTGATCTTACATGTTCCAACGGGTAAGAGATACGGCTCTCCATGGTTATTACTTGAAAAATATAGTTCCTAGTACGTAATTATATTTCCATTAAAAGCTGTCAACAATTTGTAGTATTTATCGAAGTTTAAACGCGTGTATCTTGGTCGTTACTAGCTCGTTTTCTACGTTCTTTATATCCGTGGTTTCGTATTAACATGTACTAATATATTTTCAGTAGCTCGGGTCATCTAGGTCTCGTTAAACGCCTCAGTTTGTCCGTCGAAAATCGTCCAACAGCACGCTATTTTCAGAAAATTAGTTTTCGTCGTTAAACTTTGAAAAATCATATCTCCTTCGTTATAAGTTCGTTTTTATCCCCGTTTTCGGCCATAGTTTCGTCTCGGAATGTATTTTCTAAATCTTTGGTCCAAAATTACCCACAACCTACTGAGTTGGCCACGTTTACAAAATAAGGACAGTAGCTATTTTATAGTTTCAAAAATGGGTTTTCCTAGTTTGTATCTTGTCCAAAACCATCCAATCTACAACCAAACAACTCTCAATCCTACCATACACCTTCTTAGGGTGTCATGGGTCCCTAAACATCATCATCCAAGTTAATCTATCAAGGATCTACATACTTTCCATTTCTAGAGCTCAAAAGTTATAAAAAGTGTAAAAAGAGTGGTATAAACTAACATATACATGTAGATCTTGTATAAAAATGATATGAACATTATATTAACTTGGTAAAATTATGAATATGAGTTTTGACAACTTACTTGAAAGATTAGTGATAAAAAGATGATGAAAACCTAAGAAACCTTTGAGTTTGTATTTCAAAACCCAAAAAGGAATACTAGATGGACTTGATTATGGATGGATCTTGAAAGTTTGATGTTTTCTTCCTCTTGTTCTTGTCTTGCCGAACACACACACACACATATAGAGATGAGAGAGTTTTCTTGAGATATTATGAAAAATGAAGTGTATTATGGAAGTTAAGTAGGTATATTAGACAAGATATGATGGGCATTAATTGAGATAGGAAGTTTGCAAGTTGTGAGGTGTTTTGGGGGGTGTGAGGCCGGCGCACAAGGAGAGAAGGGGGGGGGGCCTCTTTTGGATTAAACCTTGTGATGATTACATGTGTTTAGAAGTTTAATTTAATTAGTTTTAGGTGTAACCGGGTACCGTGTTTGCTAGAAATAAATTTTAACGGAGTTAGTCGGGACTTAATAAAGTCATAAAAATTACAAAAATATGTTGGGTACAAATATTGGGTGTTCGGGTAATTATCGTTTAGTTTTTACAAAAACCGTCGTAATTATATTAAATGTACGATATAAATTAAATAAATTCGCAAAATACCGGGTAAATGAATTTTATAATTTTCTTGACATTAAAATGAGTATAAAATATATCGGGACCATCGTGGGGATTGTCGGACGTGTTAGTCACATTTATTGATCGCGCGTTAACGTTTTAATTAAAAGTAATTATACGTAAAACATCAAATGTAACAAAAATATTAATTTGATAAACCTACGAGTGGAATAGTATGAAAATGTAAATATGATGATATGCAGACTATTACTAGTCCGTATGCAATGTCCCTACTAATGACGCATGAATTCGCAGCTAAACCCATCCGGTTACCCGAATATGAATACCCGTAAACCACGTTTACGATGAAATGAATGATGGACATGAATAGTGATTTGTCGAGGTTAGGAAAGTGACCTGAAATTACGGGTTGTGACACAAACATATTCTGTCCTAATCACCCCAACAATTTTATCCATCCTTAAATCACAATCAATCCTCCACTATAAATAACCCCATTTCTCACCATCCTCACTCATCTCATCATGTCTTCTCCCATCAACCCAAAACCAAAAACCTTAAGGCTAGCAAGGATGACCATAAAACCCGGGTGGAAAAGAAAAACTCACCCTCACAACAAGTCCATCTCAACAAATGGTGTGACTAGACAACCAACACCTCCATCCTCATTTATTCCCAACTACTCTCCAAGATCTCAAGCTCATTCCATTGAACTTTTTCACAAACCCTATCATGTTGACCAAACATCCACATTCATTCCAAACTACACTTCTAAACCTCAAACCAACTTCAATGAAACCTTCGAAAATCCTCATCATTTTGGTCAAACATCAAACTTGACCTCAAACCACACACCCTAATTTCATCCATTCCCACCAAATGACCAAATCCACATTCCCACGGAAAGGCAAAAGTTTCATGAAGAGATTAACCAAATCCACGACCTTAGTGATCTCCTTGCCATGCACCTTGCACAACGCAACAAGGGACAACCTCCATCCTCACCCTACTCAAATTGCTTACCCCACTCTCTTAACTTGGATCAAGTTACAAACCACACCCACTATTGCCCTTGTTGCATCTTCCTTCAAAAACAAATTCTCCACTTGAGTGAAGATA
Organism: Artemisia tridentata subsp. tridentata; assembly: GCA_021014915.2. Classification (NCBI taxonomy): domain Eukaryota; kingdom Viridiplantae; phylum Streptophyta; class Magnoliopsida; order Asterales; family Asteraceae; genus Artemisia; species Artemisia tridentata. Next base: position 140,626,537 of record CP139507.1, on the reverse strand, counting down.
TTTCTTGGATCGAATATCTACTCACCCGTCCTCATCCTATTCCTCCCCTAACCCGATATAACATCATTAGATCCACTCCATCCGCTCCATTTCCTTCACCATCAAATAACTAAGTCCTATTCACATGCTTTCCGCCCCAAAATAAAATCCCTCACCCTTTTGTGTCGCAAGCAAGTCCAATCGCTCTCTTTGGCAATATTAGGACCATTAGTGTCTTTTACTTATGTTGTAACCCTTATGTTTTAAGCATATTGTGTGATGTAATGATGATTCATGTGTTATACCTGATCATCTTGAATGAATGAATAAGATTAGCTGTTCGTTCTAAATATTTTTTTTGCTATGCATATATATGTCTTGTGTTCTTAACTTGTTTTTGCAGCCAAGATTTCCATAGCTCGTCTCCTTGGTGCCCTCGAACGAGGGGGAGCACACATCAAGGGGGAGTTCTCGTTCTGACAAATTTCGTATCTAAAACTTGTCGGCATAACCTTTTTGATTCTACAAAAAGGGGGAGAAGTAGATATAAACTCACTAAATACTTGTCTAAAAATTAATTTTTTAGTTTAATGAGTTTAGATTTTGTAATCATCAAAAAGGGGGAGATTGTTGATATAAATAATGCCTAAAAACGTTATTAACATCTTTCGATATCTCTACGTTTTGATAATCACAAAATGTAAAATCATTAAACGAAAGATTATGACGTAAACAAGTATTTAGTTGTAAATATCTATTTTAACAACTTAATCACTTAAGGTATGAATAAACAAATGCCTAATGCATTATATGATCAAATGAACTTTTTCTTAATCACTAGATTTTTTATAAAATGACACAAACATTTTATATCTTTTACAAAATCATTTTTGAAAATTAAAGGAAAATGTTTAATCCATAATAAATTTATGAATTCAAATTTTCAACCAAAAATGGCAAAAATGTTCCAGAAAAACCTTCCCCACAAAAAGACAAAGCTGGGAAACGGATATAAAGGGCGGCCCCCTTAATTTGGCAGGCGGCCCCCTTAATAATTAAGGGGACCGGCCACGCTCCTCTAGCCCCCAGCTTTGCCTATAAATACTGGTTCATTCCTGGACTTTTTCCTCACCTTTTGCACCCCAAACCTTCTGTTCTAAATCTCTTCTTATATCTTTCTAAATCCTTTGATCATATATTCTTAAGCATTGGTTTCTAAGTGATCCAAGCTTCTACCATCCAAGTGCAAAAGAAGAATACTCCTTCAACTAGAGAAGAAGTATTGTAGTTTAATTCAAATTGTTTGTAGTTGTGTAAAGTATTTGATAAAGTGTTGTGTAGTTGTGATAAGTAGATCTAAGTGTAAGTAAGTAGTTGTGTTGTAAAGAAGTAGTGTAGAAGTTGTGAAGCCGTCGTGAAGAAGTCGTGAAGTAGCCGTGAAGAAGTTGTGAAGAAGTAGTGAAGCCGTTGTGAAGAAGTTGTGAATAAGTTGTGAAGAAGTTGTGTAGAAGTTGTGAGATTGGTTCTAGCTACAATTAGAACTCGACATTTAGCTTTGTGTCGTAAAATTGGTGTAAGCGAAAGTTGTGTAAGGTTTTCTCCGCCATAAGGGAGCTTGTTGATATAATGAAGAAAACTCTCGAGTTAGGTGCTCGAGGAGTTGAGTAGGGCAAGGAAGGTGTCCTTGTAGCCGAACCACTATAAATCCTTTGTCTCGCGGTTAGATCTTTCCATTTCTATCTTTCATTTCATTTCATTACTTTACTTGCATTGTTAATTTAGATCTACTTATATTTGTTCATATTGTTCAAGAGTTGAGTTCACATAAATTCGAATCTAAGTCTTTAAAAGTAAACAAAGTTTTTTATAATAAATTAAAAAGACATAAAACTATTCAACCCCCCTTCTAATTTTCCACAGAAGATATAGTTATCTTTAATCAAAAAATACAACAAGAGTTTGATTTTCCTAACTGAACATACATAAACATTATGTATTTCATTAGGATTAATATTGTAAAATAATCTTACAATATGTAAGATAAATATATTTCGTTTGGCTTATCTATTCACCAACTAAGTCAGCTTAATGGTATAATAGAATTTCCAAGCCAATTGCATGCTATATAACATAAGTACCTTTTGACCAAGTCACTTCATGTCCATGTCTTAACAAGAAGACATAAACTGTTATAATCCCAATATACGTTATAAATCATTGATCAATCTCAATGACTTCTTGTATATGTCTTAATTAAAAAACATAACAAGTTAACGTCTTACTTTATTATAAGTCTTGTAACAATTAAAAGACTTCATGTTTATATCTTTACAATGAAACATAAACATGTTTAACTAAAGTAATTATGTACACCATCTCTTGGTTTCAATAGTAATTTCTAGTTAATTTATTACTTCACTTATTTATGTCATTCCAAAATTACATAAATCTTCAAATTGAAGTAGTATTAGATTACTTCATTTATTTTATGTTATTTCAATAATACATAAATATTTAGTTTGAAGTAGTCTCATAATCCTTATTGACACTTGTTCTAATAGGTATCTAATTTAGGAACTTGCAAATTAACATAGTTTCATTACATCAGTTGATCTGCTAGTAACGAAAGTATGAAATTTACCTTTCCATTTGTAATTGATGAAGCGAAAAGTGTACCACTTTTAAGGGGTCATTTAAGCCCTAAATCGTATTTATTTGATCAAATATTGCCCTAAATCGTTCCTTTTGTCATTTTAGGTACTTTGGAGAAGAAATCTGGAAAAGGAAGCATAAAAGTGAAGAAAACGACAAAGTCTCAAAATTATGCTGGAAAGTACCTTTGACGGCGTCAGGTATTGGTCCAGACGGCGTCATGGCTTGGCAAAAGTGGTGGATATGAAAATTACTCATGATAAGCCAGAGAATTTTGCATGAAAAATCTGACGGCGTCACCCTTTAATGTGATCAAGGTCGTCACGGCTTAAGTTAAAGAGGGACGGCGTCAAGCCCATTTCTGACGGCGTCAAGCCTTGATAAGCCAGAAAGGATTTTGGAGCACTAAAGAGGGACGGCGTCAGGAAGGCCATCCGGGAACCCTAAAAGCGGCGAGGTGACGGCGTCAGGATCCATAACGTGACGCCGTCAGCCCTTAAACTCTATATATAGTTTTGCAATTTTTTGTCATTAGTGTGGAACTTATTGTGTGTAACTTTGGAGGAGAAACCCTAGACGAATTTCTGCCATTTTTAAGGGTTTTCATACCCTTGGATCTCCCATGTTTAATTGAAGATAAGTGATTATTTAATCATTCAATATGTCTATGTGTTGTTTGATTACATCTTGTTCTTGTCTTTTGATTAACATGCTAGGCTAGATTTATCTTGTGTTTGCTTAGATCTAATGAAACCTAGCTATTGATTATTGGTTATTAGTGTGTTATTAATTGTATTGGATGATTGTTCATCGATGTTAGGCTTAAAAAAACTGGCTAACTTCCTATTCGGTAACTTGCTTGAACGTCTTAAGAAACATGAACCAATGCGTACTAAGGTTTTTATGGTTGTATTTAATGCATGAGCGAATTCTAGTGATCCCATGTTAGGAGCTTCTTAGCCGGCTCGACATAGGAGTGAAGTAGGAGTTCATAGAGTTGGGGAAGTACGTACGCCACCCCACGATTGGTATTAAGGAATACACCCGTCATCCACGCAATTAATACACACTAATCAACCGGTAAAAGATAGTTAGGGAGTAAGGAAATCTAAGTAAACACATTTCTCTCCATATAAGTTTTACCAACCTTTTCATTTTTGTTATTTTATTTTATTTGCATTCGTAGTAATTTGGGTTAGTTGACTAGCAACTAATTCCGCCCACTCCTTCAAACCCGAGATTTTACTTGCTTTCATAAAAATATAAAAAAAATACAAAAAATAATCTTCCTTCACCCTTAGACCTAATTAGAGTAGTTTTTCATACCTAACGAACACTATTCCCTGTGGAGAACGATCAATCCCCCGTACTTACCACTACACTATACTACATCGGTCAGGTACACTGCCTGGTGGGGTTGTAAGCCTCTTGAGATCCCTCGAGAGGTAAAACCTGTTGTAAGGTCGCAAAACCACGCATCAAGTTTTTGGCGCCGCTGCCGGGGAATAGTTATTGTTTAGGTTGAATTTTTATTTTATTAGGTCTACTCACTAGATTCCTTTCTAGTGAGATTTTTATTTTATTTTTCTAGGTTTTCTTTAGTCTATCTTTTTCTGCTCTATCCATTGCTCAAATCTTCCTTGGCCATCATGGTAAACGAAGGTCTCTCCAATCTTAGAGTCACCAGGAGTCGTAGTTCACTAAGAGACCTTATTCCACCCTACGCAGAACCTGAAAGGGAAATGCGAAGATTAAGGCGACTCTTTGCAACACCCGAACCATCCACGATCAATTTTGATGATGCTCTCTCCGAGGAAGAATCCAATCTTCACTCTACACCTCCTAGCCCTCAAAACAATCACGATATGGAGGTTCCCGAAAACCCAATCCCTAAATGCCTCAAGGACTACTCTTCTCCCACCCCTCGTGGTTTTTCCAATGCTATCGTTTTTCCAAATGAACACACGAATGGGGTCTTGCGTGCAACCGATATTTGGCTTGTCCAAAGTGTATGCAAGTTCCACGGATTGAAAACTGAAGATCCAATCCAACACATCAAGGACTTCCTGAAAATAGTGGATACCCTCCATACGGACGGGGCCACTAGAGATACCTCTCGGCTGCGATTCTTCCCCTTCACCCTTTATGAAAAAGCCGGAGACTGGTATAACCAACTTCCCTCCGAGTCCATTTTCACATGGGAACAGCTTATCTCAAAATTCTATGAGAAATTCTTTCCAATAGGAAGAACTTCGGCATTAAGAGACGAAATCTTCCGCTTCCATGTTGGACCAGCTGAACCCATTCACGAATCCTGGATCAGATTCAAAGATCTAATTAGACAAGTCCCTCATCATGGCATTGAACTCTGGCTTCTTGTCCAAATCTTTTATGACAGTGTCCCTAAAAGCGACCAATTTGGCATTAATAATTCGGTGAAAGGAAAAATAGCCAACCTAAGCGCTGAGGAAGGATGGGATAGAATTGAGGAATACGCAAATGATCAAGACGATGCCTGGGACGAACCCGATTCGATCATGAGCGTTTCCAAGATCATGAAAGAGCCTCCTTTTGCTAGCCGGATGAGTAGATTGAATGATCAAGTATCTTATCTTGACAAGTCACAACCGACTAAACGGTTATCAAACCCATACTTGATCTGTGACCAATGTGGTGGCCCGCATGAAGTGGAGGAATGCGGGAATGATACCACCACCGAACGAGTATGCTTGTCAAGCCACGACATCTTCGATGATCCTTCGCTCTTAACTTTCTACCAAAACAATGATTTTACCCCTTGGGGAAATCTTGTGAGAGAAGAGGGAGGAGGAGAATATCCTGACTACAAGGTTAGGAGCACTTTTGAGGATGATCTTGGGCATTTCACGCTTGAAAAGAATCTGCAACTAAATGGTCTCGACAACCTCATCAATAGCCAGCAAAACGACATGAGGGCCAAATTCGCAGAACTCAACGCCACTCTCGACGGCCTTGGCGAACCTCAAACAAATCAAAGAGATCCCTTACTCGCCATCACCACTCATGCTGGAACAACTACTAAGGATCCACCTTACCCAGCTCAACAATCTAACGTCATGGAACCCAACACTCCTCATGAGGAGGAAGGTAATGTGGACGATGAAAATCCCGAACAAACCTCTCCGGTAACTCCCTCTCCACCTACTCCCACCAAACAGCCCATTAAAGTCCCATACCCGTCCCGCCTCAAGAATCAAAAGGTCGAAAATGATAATAAAAGATTCTTGTCATATTTGAAGGATTCGGTCGTCACCATACCCCTTCTCGATGCATGTTACCATATGCCCAAATATAGTGCATACTTCAAGAAGCTGCTAACCAACAGAAAAGGGCTCGAGGGTCTTATAACCTTAGGAGAGGAATGTTTTGTGGTGACTCAACGAGGGCTACCAAAGAAGGTGGACGATCCAGGTAGTTTCACCTTGCCCTGCTCAATTGGATCTCTTTCAGTCAAGAATGCTTTAGCCGACTTAGGAGCCAGTATCAATCTTATGCCGCATTCTATGTTCCTCAAATTAGGGTACTCTGGATTGAAACCAACCCGTATGAACATCCAACTGGCCGATAGATCAGTCAAATACCCCTTAGGAATATGTGAGAATGTGCTGGTTAAGGTAGGGAAGTTCAAATTTCCAGTTGACTTCGTCATCTTAGAGATGGAAGAAGATGACCTAGTGCCCATCATTCTGGGGAGGCCATTCCTTGCAACTGCTCGTGCTGTTATTGATGTTCATGACGGCAAACTAACCTTACGAGTGGGGGCCGATAGCTTAACCTTCGACATCAAGGACACAATGAATCTTTCTCTCAAAGCAGATAATCAGCTGTATTTCATCGGAGAAATCAATGAACTATCCGACGAGATTGACAATTGTATAGATGAACAGGTGGAAGCTGGTTGGTTGCGAGATGAAGCTTTCTTACCCATCTTAGAGGAGGAGAGGACTATGGATGTGAATGCAGTCTCCTTCTATCCCAGACAAGAAATCGAACCGCTTGAGCTTCGTAAACCCGAGAACAAACTTAAACCTTCCATCATCGAGCCACCTACGTTAGAACTCAAGGAACTCCCAAACAACCTTGAATATGCTTTCCTCCAAGGAGAAGATCAACTTCCGGTAATCATAAGCTCTTCTTTGAAAAGTGAACAAAAGGATAAACTCTTAGAAGTTTTAAAAAAATATAAAGGAGTTATAGCATGGAGTGTAGCCGATATCAAGGGGATTGACTCTACCTTTTGCACGCATAAAATCCTCATGGAGGAGGATTATAAACCCACCGTGCAACCTCAAAGGCGAGTAAACCCCAACATAAAGGAAGTCGTTAAAAAGGAAGTCATTAAGCTCCTTGATGCAGGACTAATTTACCCAATTTCGGACAGTCCATGGGTAAGTCCTGTACAGGTTGTACCAAAAAAGGGAGGAATGACGGTGGTAATGAACGATAAGGATGAGTTAGTGCCTCAACGAACAGTAACTGGATGGCGTGTGTGCATCGATTATAGGAAGTTGAATGATGCAACCCGAAAGGATCATTTCCCTCTCCCATTTATCGACCAAATGTTGGAAAGGTTAGCAGGGCATGAGTACTACTGCTTCCTAGATGGGTTCTCAGGGTATTTCCAAATCCCTATCGCTCCTGAGGACCAAGAAAAGACTACATTTACATGCCCTTATGGCACCTTCGCCTACAAGCGAATGCCCTTTGGACTATGTAACGCCCCCGCCACTTTCCAGCGCTGCATGACAGCAATCTTCCATGAGTTAATGGAAGACAGCATGGAGGTCTTCATGGATGACTTTTCGGTCTTTGGAAACTCTTTTGATCACTGTCTAGCTAACCTTGAGAAAATGCTCAAGCGCTGTGAGGAGACTAACTTGGTACTAAACTGGGAAAAATGCCACTTTATGGTAAAAGAAGGGATTGTGCTAGGGCACAAAATTTCAGGAAGTGGAATTGAAGTGGACCGGGCAAAAATTGAAGCTATCTCCAAACTTCCCTATCCAACAATGGTCAAGGCAATCCGTAGCTTCTTGGGTCATGCTGGTTTCTATAGGAGATTCATTAAAGATTTCTCAAAGACAGCTAGACCAATGACTCAGTTGCTCGTGAAGGATGCCCCATTCGACTTCTCTCAAGAGTGCACGGATGCGTTCGATCGATTGAAGCAGGAACTCACCCAAGCTCCAATTATGGTCACCCCTAATTGGGAGCTACCCTTTGAAATCATGTGCGATGCTAGCGATTATGCTGTTGGAGCAGTATTAGGCCAAAGGCTTAATAAACACTTTCAGCCAATATACTACGCTAGCAAAACCATGAATCCTGCCCAGGAAAACTACACTACCACTGAAAAGGAATTACTAGCCGTGGTATTTGCTTTTGATAAGTTTCGCCAGTATCTTGTCCTTTCTAAAACGGTTGTTTTTACGGACCATTCAGCTCTTCGATATCTTTTCACTAAACAGGATGCTAAACCGCGGTTAATTCGTTGGATCTTACTATTGCAAGAGTTCGATATAGAGATTCGTGATAAGAAAGGAGCAGAGAATCTTGCGGCTGATCATCTCTCTCGTCTCGAAAACCCCAGCCTCGCTGAATCTGACAAGAGTAAAATTCGGGAGTCATTTCCTGAAGAGCAGCTCATGTCAATAAATGATTCTGAACCATGGTATGCGGATTATGCTAACTACCTGGCAAGTAGAGTCATTCCTGAGCATATGAGCAGGCATGAAAAAAGGAGGTTCTTCAATCAATTAAAGTACTACTTTTGGGATGAACCTTTCTTATTCCGAAGATGTCCGGATCAGGTAATCAGGCGTTGTGTTTCGGAAAAGGAGGCTGTCAGGATTATGAAAGAATGTCACGCAGGTCCCTCTGGAGGACATCACGGAATGAACACTACTGCACGAAAGGTCTTCGACGCGGGATTCTATTGGCCTACAATATTTCGTGATGTGAAGGGAATGATACAGACTTGTGACGCGTGTCAAAGAGCTGGGAATATCTCTAGGAGGGATGAAGCCCCACAGAATTATATACAAGTTTGCGAGGTTTTCGATGTTTGGGGAATTGATTTCATGGGACCCTTCCCATCTTCAGGAGGGAATGAATACATCTTAGTGGCCATTGATTATGTTTCGAAATGGGTGGAAGCACAAGCCCTTAGGACTAACGACGCTAGGGTGGTCATTCATTTCTTAAAAAAATTGTTCGCTAGGTTCGGAATTCCGAAGGCTCTTATTAGTGACAGGGGAACCCATTTTTGCAATTCGCAAATGGAGAAAGTTATGAAAAGATATGGAGTCTCTCACCGATTCTCCACCGCTTACCATCCTCAAACCAACGGTCAAGTCGAAAACACTAATAGAGCCATAAAGAGAATATTAGAGAAAACGGTCAATCAAAACAGAAAAGATTGGTCTTTTAAGCTCGATGAAGCTTTGTGGGCATTTCGAACCGCTTATAAGACACCTATCGGGACAACCCCATTCCGTATGGTATATGGCAAGGCATGCCACCTTCCAGTAGAACTGGAACACAAGGCATATTGGGCACTTAAGGCTTGTAATTTGGATTATACGGTTGCGGGAACACATAGATTCTTACAGCTCCAAGAGCTCGATGAATTGAGACTAGAGGCTTATGAATCTTCCATTACATACAAAGAAAGGGCAAAAAGATGGCATGACCAGCGGATTAAGAGACCCAAGGAGTTTTCGGAAGGAGACAAGGTATTATTATATAATTCTCGCTTAAGGCTATTTCTGGGAAAACTTAAATCTAGATGGTATGGACCTTTTACTGTAAGGAGCTCCTCTAAAACCGGAGCCGTTGTGTTAATTGACGACGAGGATAGAGAATTCACTGTGAATATACAACGAGTTAAGCATTATCAAGAGAATGGTAATGAAATGATCAATGAGGAAGACATAACTTTTGATGAAGAAGTCACGTAATGTACGGAGACTTTGAGTCTAGCTACAAGACTCATTAATAAAGAAAAGCGCTTCTTGGGAGGCAACCCAAGCTTTATTTGCTTTGTGTGTTTATTTCTTTGTTTGTTTGATTTTATTTGTTTCCGTATGTGTGTTTAATTTTTATTCTTATTGATTCATGTTCAAAAAAACTAAATTGTGAAAATGCTTTATTTTGTTTTTAACTTCGTCTTAACTACATATAAAGGTATTTTGCAAAAGTTAAGTGTAAGGGAAATCCAAATTGGTTTATTAGAACAAATGAACATGAATCGTAATAATAATAAATTGACATACATATTAGTATTTGTTTGAGTCAAATGCTTGTATCGAGTCAATGATGTTTTGCAGGAATTCCAGGAAGTAAGGTATAGGTTTTTCCAAAATTTTTTTCGGAAACTTAACATGAGAATTCTGTCAGATCATTTCTGACGGCGTCAGGCTTTACAACCTGACGGCGTCAGGTTTTAATTTTCTGAAAATTTTGAAAGTTTTGTTTTCATAAAAAGTTTTTATTAAATCTCTAACTTATAATCTCCAGGAATCTGCAAAACTATCATTCCACAAGCATTATATCCTTATATATAGAATTTATCCCGCCGATGTTATGCAGGTCTTCGTGTTTGTTTTCTCAGGTTTAACAGGTTATTTTGGACAAGGAGATGTATGTGGAATCAAGCTTTTGGTGATGCATTAGTCTTGGAGCTTTTACATTCTCTTGGAAGAAGATTTAACCCTGTTACTTCATTATCCACCGAGCGAATCAGGGGAGTATTTGATTTCATTCTTTTACTTTATGCTTTTACATCTTGTTATTTGAACATTGGGGACAATGTTCATCTTAAGTGTAAGGGGGGGGTAAAAGTACGATACTTTAGAAAATGCAATTGCACTTGATTTTTGTTTGTTTGATGGTAGATGTGTAATAAAACTGAGATAAATACTTGTTAGGGCAATTTTAGTGCCAAATTTAAAATTTTTTACAACATTTAGGAGTGAAACTTTGATCTTAATGAGCGTCTCATGGATAGGAGTTATATGACTAGCACAAAAACCGTACCACTAAAAAAATTTTCCACCCCCAAATATGTGAGGTTCGCCCCTAGAATTGGTAGGAAAAGCATTTATGCTATGATGTGTGTACCGGTAGCACTTAGATTCTAGAACTTGCGTTAGGACCATTCCAAGGCCACAAGTGAGACTACATTCGTGTAGTTAGATTTACTACATGATAAGAGGCATTAGGATTAACCCATTGTTTTACACCTGTGTTTTTGTTATAATTACTTTGGCTACATTGGTCAAGTAATTCTCCCACACCCTTTGCGTTGTACCCATTTTTGGTACACGATACCCCTAGTACACCCCTCAGAGCCTATCTTTTTGTTTTGACCTTTAAGCATTTTACTTAAAGGAAGAATTTGTTACACCCCGCTAAAATGTACACCCAAATCGCCTTAGCCTACCTTGTATGCACTCATTTTTAGTGCATTATTGTGACAACATTTGTTTAAACCCAAGTTAATTATCTAATTGATTACATGGTTGCTAAGTCGAGTCATATCCTTGTACATATTGTTTTGGGACGATTGGGACTCATGGGTAAAGTACTAGTGTAATGGAGTAATGGGGAAGAACATCATTTATTACCCCCGTATGTGCTAAATATTTTAAAAGTACTCCAAGTTTTTCGATTATCTTAATTCGAGTCATTAGAATAGTTATTTGTAAAGTTATGTAAAAGTTCAAGTGTAAGGGGAATGCAACGCCCCTATGATGTATTATTTTGGATGGTAGGGCAAGAGTGTATGAAAAAAAAAAATCAAGAAAAATACAAAAAAATGAGAAAAAGAAAAATAGAAAAAACATACGGACTACCATCCCGTTTCATTTTATGTTTGTTTTATGTTTTTGTTATTTTGTTTTTAGCTTAAGATTGAGTCGAGTCTTGGCTTAGCAACATTGTATAGTACATGTAATTGATCAAGATCTTTAACTCGCCACCAGTAAAATATCCTTTATCCAACAAAACCGTGTTTTCCTTTTCCCTACACCTAACGTTATAACCCATGTAAAAGCCCTCTTTGATAGTTTATCTTAGGTGCTTACGCCTAGTGGAGGAGGTTTTCGATCCTTTCCCAAGCCTATGGTAATCTATTTGCTATGAAAGGTAGTGAGAGATATTATCCGTTTTCATTTATGAGATTTATTTTGATGACACCTGAGAGATGTGAGTATCTAAACACTACTTGTGAGGTGCTAGTTTGTAATCTCCGTGCTTATTATGATTAAAGTGGAACGACTATTTATTGTAATTACTTTTATATTAGTGTTAAATGACCCCTAACTTGTATTTTGATTAGAATAAAAGCGCATTTGCTTGAGGACAAGCAAATCTCAAGTGTAAGGGTATTTGATGAAGCGAAAAGTGTACCGCTTTTAGGGGGTCATTTAAGCCCTAAATCGTATTTATTTGATCAAATATTGCCCTAAATCGTTCCTTTTGTCATTTTAGGTACTTTGGAGAAGAAATCTGGAAAAGGAAGCATTTTGGACGTTTTTGGAGCATAAAAGTGAAGAAAACGACAAAGTCTCAAAATTATGCTGGAAAGTACCTTTGACGGCGTCAGGTATTGGTCCAGACGGCGTCATGGCTTGGCAAAAGTGGTGGATATGAAAATTACTCATGATAAGCCAGAGAATTTTGCATGAAAAATCTGACGGCGTCACCCTTTAATGTGATCAAGGTCGTCACGGCTTAAGTTAAAGAGGGACGGCGTCAAGCGCATTTCTGACGGCGTCAAGCCTTGATAAGCCAGAAAGGATTTTGGAGCACTAAAGAGGGACGGCGTCAGGAAGGCCATCCGGGAACCCTAAAAGCGGCGAGGTGACGGCGTCAGGATCCATAACGTGACGCCGTCAGCCCTTAAACTCTATATATAGTTTTGCAATTTTTTGTCATTAGTGTGGAACTTATTGTGTGTAACTTTGGAGGAGAAACCCTAGACGAATTTCTGCCATTTTTAAGGGTTTTCATACCCTTGGATCTCCCATGTTTAATTGAAGATAAGTGATTATTTAATCATTCAATATGTCTATGTGTTGTTTGATTACATCTTGTTCTTGTCTTTTGATTAACATGCTAGGCTAGATTTATCTTGTGTTTGCTTAGATCTAATGAAACCTAGCTATTGATTATTGGTTATTAGTGTGTTATTAATTGTATTGGATGATTGTTCATCGATGTTAGGCTTAAGAAAACTGGCTAACTTCCTATTCGGTAACTTGCTTGAACGTCTTAAGAAACATGAACCAATGCGTACTAAGGTTTTTATGGTTGTATTTAATGCATGAGCGAATTCTAGTGATCCCATGTTAGGAGCTTCTTAGCCGGCTCGACATAGGAGTGAAGTAGGAGTTCATAGAGTTGGGGAAGTACGTACGCCACCCCACGATTGGTATTAAGGAATACACCCGTCATCCACGCAATTAATACACACAAATCAACCGGTAAAAGATAGTTAGGGAGTAAGGAAATCTAAGTAAAAACATTTCTCTCCATATAAGTTTTACCAACCTTTTCATTTTCGTTATTTTATTTTATTTGCATTCGTAGTAATTTGGGTTAGTTGACTAGCAACTAATTCTGCCCACTCCTTCAAACCCGAGATTTTACTTGCTTTCATAAAAATATAAAAAAATACAAAAAATAATCTTCCTTCACCCTTAGACCTAATTAGAGTAGTTTTTCATACCTAACGAACACTATTCCCTGTGGAGAACGATCAATCCCCCGTACTTACCACTACACTATACTACATCGGTCAGGTACACTGCCTGGTGGGGTTGTAAGCCTCTTGAGATCCCTCGAGAGGTAAAACCTGTTGTAAGGTCGCAAAACCACGCATCAGTAATCTAGTCCAAGCTCTCACATGACATTCATTAAAACTTCAAGTGTTCTATAAATTAGATGTGATAAAGTCACATTAGAACATTAGTCTCTTACCTTACAGTCAAGAGAATCCTTTAAATCATATTCCTATGTGTTGTTCCTTGCACACAATAAAGATTTCTCTCACTTGTGCAAGGAACAACATCATGTATCAGATAAACAACACGTCACTCGTTTGTTTATGTGATCAATATGATTGTGTCATAGATATTATCATAATAAGTAGATATAGAACCACATTGTCTAGTAAGGAAACGTACATGAATATCCTTAAAAACACAAGTGTCTACTATTGGAAAGTAATTATCTCAAGACATTCTAGAGATAATCTAGGTTACTACCAAGATAACAAAGCTTGTAGCTCCCACTGAATTACAGATCATTACAATAATTCATTATTCAGTAATTACAACAAAATGCTCCCACTGGATTTGACAACATTATAAGTGTTTCATAACTAATAAAAGCAAATAGTGTGCTATTTACTTTCCTACACCTTTGAGAAAACCCATACGTAACAATTACTTAGGTACTAAAGGAGTCTATTCTACTTTGTAAATGATGGACTATCCATCAATGCAATTAACTTGAAAAAATTGGGCGTGCAATTTCTTCCTTAATAGGTCTACCATCCCCACAATGGTATGTAGCACCTTTAAATGGTCAAAACAAAACAACTAGATAAAATATACTAGTTTGTCTTTTACCATTTTGCGGTAATAAGTCTAGCTTCTAATTGAATAAATAATAAAATGTGCAATAATCTTAACTATTAAAGTTTGCTATGAGTTATTGCTTAGAATTTAGACAATTCTAATTTTCCTATCATATTCTTCTCATTCATGAAAAAGAATATGATTAAGTCTCACGCTTCACCCATGGAAAGGAGACTAGGTTATCCTTTTAGTAAAATTGACTCTAGCCAAAAACCCCTATGGGTGTAGATCAATTTACTAATAAAAGAATATCTCACGTTTACGGTTTAATGTTGCATTAATACATTAAAGGAATTTACAAAATTCAATTTTAGTATTTTCGATAATACAATTTTTCAAGAAAATAAAATACCCAAGGAAATATTCATATAACCATAGTATTTTCTTGAAAACTAGGATCCAAATTATCATAGTTTCATTACATCAGTTGATCTGCTAGTAATGAAAGTACATAATAAGGTAATCTGTCGTACAATAATTGGCAAACAATTTCCAATTCCTAGATCTTTATGGGATTTATATTGGCAAACAATTTCCAATATAAGCATGTTTCATCCCCATCTTATGCCTTGAGTCCAAGCTCTCACTTAACTCAATTTAAGTCGTCTAATTAAAAAACTGTAAATCACCATAATCCCATTACATCAGTTGATCTGCTAGTAATGAGAGTATGAAATTTACCTTTCCATTGAAATTTAGTCCAAGCTCTCACATGACTAAATAACAACTTCAAGTGTTCTTTAACTAGATGGCATTGACTTAATTTTAAAGGGTACTAAATTTTGATGTGTCAATCAAAATATGTACGAAGAAGCATGCATACATCTTCGTATCATAAGTGTTTCAAAACCTTTTTACCAATTATAAGATAAGATTTCAATCAACAAAGTTTTAATTGAGGTATTGGGTTCACCAATCAAAGAATTACCTACAATTATCGCCCACTATATCCTACTACTACATGAGTCAAAAGACCCAAGTTATTCGGATAATTACCACAAAAGTGGCACGTGGAATTGAGGTCAATTCACCTTTAAGGTGATTTTGTACATAAAATAGCTTACTTGGTAGCTCCAATTTGACGCACAAAGGAGCGAAGAGACAAACGTCCGCCCGAAGGCTAATTAAAAACACGTCTCTTTCGGATGACAATTTAATGTCAAGCCTCCTTATACCCCTCTTATAGTTTGTCAAAACTGGGTGAGCCGTTCAAACTATTGGTACAAAACTCAACAATCAATCAAAAGTTTATGATTTTAGTTTTAAAAATTATGTAATAAAGTATAATCTTGCTAGTCTTGCCTGGGAGCAAATTACCGTGCGAAGCGAACCACTATCGGCACATAAGACTTTACAAGATTCATAATTTATTACCTATGTTTCACCATTATTTAGTCCATTTAATTTTTATTAAAAAATACCCTTTTTGCTTAAAACATGTCGAATAATTAAACAAAAACAAGTAATTTTAAAATAAAACAACTAAATAATACACATAACTTAACAATTAATTATGTAAACATGTAGCCACATGCAAATTAATTCAATAACCTATTAATAATCAATCTAGGTTTTAATATGTATATATATAACTAAGACTCCCATTAGTTTTCGAGCTAATGGTACCAATGGACCACATACACCAAATAATTTGGTTGCGTAAGTCCTAATAAATATATATACCACATTGCACATAATTGATTACTTAATTAATTGGAGTCTTCCCCAATTCAACATCTATTAATTAACTTACATGTGAAAACAAATAAATCATTCATGAATCCATGCCAAACATGCACGTTTGCATGGATTCTACCTAACAATTAGCATATTGCACTAGGATCACTTTACAACACATAAACATGTATAAACCTAGGGTTTCTAATCAAATTAATTAACCAAACACAAACCCTAAAAAAAATAGGCAATCGATCCATAAAAAAAATTAGGGTTTGAGTTAGAAAAATTAAACCATAAATCGACTACATGTATAAACCAAACAAGATTTGTTTTTTATGTGATTTCGGTAATTAATTACATGTTATAACGGCTCTTGATGCCACTGTTAGAATTATATAATCATGACTATCATATATATAAACAATTAACATCAAAGAACATGTAGCGGAAGCATAGGATACATATAACACATAAATAATTAACCGAATATTAAAGTGAACGTACCTTGATGATTCTAGCAAGAACAAGAATCAAACCGTGCAATATGGATTATGAACCCTAATTAGGGTTTATAGGATTATAAGAATTGCCCCTTACCAATTTTGCAATTCAATCTAAGATTCTTACAATAGTGTGTAAGAATCACGTTCTTGTACACACGTACTAAACCAAACTAAAGTAATGCAAGTTATTAATCACAAAATCAAACCAAACGTTTTGTTTGATGGAAAAAGTCGATCTACCCATTAAAGGGTTTAGGATTGATTGGATTTTAAGAACAAGAGAGGAAGACAACTTTAGGGTTTAGTATAATGCACAAGAGGTAACAAAAACTAAAACCTTAGGTTTGTTTATATAGTGAATGTAACTTGTAGCTCAAGTTGGACTTGGATTAGGAAACCCAAGACCCAACCCATCGGCCCTATTGTTTTAGGGGGATCCGGAACCTTCTTGTCCACTAATTACATTTTAGTCCATTTCCTTTTCTTATTTAACGACCGTTAGTCACTTCCGTTAAATACTAACGTTCGTTATTTATTTTGTGATAATTAATAATCAAATATAACGTTTTACATTTAATTATTAATCTTTAGTTCTCATACGTAATGTGTGCAATCTCGTGATCTCGAGTTCGATCCTAACATACGACTACTAAAATAATGTCCATAAAACTAACAAATGCAATGTATAATGATTGTTTACTATGCACAAAGACTTCATAAGTCAACTAATTATGCTTTTTGAATGAGCAAATTAACGTTATTAAGGTGACAACACTAAAAAAAAGTCAAATTCTATTTTTACAGGCCTTATGAAGACGTACCGTGTACTTTTATTACAAACGTGTAGAAATAAGATTTTATCCACGATTATAGGCGTGTGAAAAACTTACACACTTATCATTGTGTAGTAACAAACAATCACACTATCTAAAAGATATCACGCTTCCAAGCATGTAACAATTGTTTATAAAAAAAGGTAGAAGACAAATAGAGAGTAGACCATATGATTTTTACACGCTTGTAAGTGTAGAGAGTATTTTAAGTGATTTATTTGGCAATATGATGTCTACAAGCTTGTGGGCGCGGATATGTTTATATTATTATTCCATACTTCTATATGTGTACCTTAGATTTTTTTTGTCCACGCTTCTTCATGTGAACCTTTAACTATTTTGTCCATATTTGCAAATGTTGAGATATTCACGCAACATCTGTCCACACACTAAGAATGCGTAAACTTTGATATTTTGAACATTTAAAAACGTGTATTCTTTAGCTTAAAAATATGTAAAATTTGACTATTTGTTGTAGTGCAACTAATAACATATCATCTTGTATGCTCGCAAATGGGAATATTCAAAACTAGCTAGTACATCTAACATCTAACTTAAACGTGACATATGTGATCTCTATAACTTATCAATAAGTGAACCATATAAACTCGTTACATTAACTGAAAAAAATTGTCCCGTGTCTTTGTGGTCGTCATTTCTTCTAGAATGTCTGAAAGGATCTGGTCAATCCAAATTGGCTTCTTCTTTGGGGTTGAATCTTGGCAAAGTGGGTCAAGCACTCAAGCTTGTCCTCAGGAACTGAATCATGGGTTAGTCAAAAGGTGTTCCAAGTTCACTAAATTAATCAAAATCACTATTCACTAGAAGTAGAAATTGTGTTTCAGAAAATAAATGCGGATCATTCTAGTATGGAAAAACTAGTTACGGCTTTTGACCGTGCTAAGCACGACCTGTGTTGGTACAAATTCGCAATTAAAGTTTGTGAAACAAAAGTAATCTTAAAATCATGGGTAAATTACACCGATGGTCCCTGAACTCCGGTCCGTTGCCGCATTTGGTCCCCCGTTTCGATTTACTCTCATACGTCGTCCTTGTTTTCCGAAATGGTGACCCGTTTGGTCCCTACTACCCCGTTATCTCTTACCATGGTTACAATGTGTGGTTTGCTGATGTGTTAGCCATGGTTTTTTAGTCATTTGATCTACTTGTAAGTAGGGGTGTCTGTAGGGTCGGGTCAACCAGACCCGAACCCGAACCCGATCGGGTCGGGTCTAATCGGGTCAAAAAATCTAGTTGGGTTGATTTGACCCGAACTCGATAACCCGATAGTGTTATCGGGTCGGGTTCGGGTTAAATAAAAAATATTATCGGGTTATTGGGTCAACCCGATAAGACCCGACAATTTTAATTATTAGATCTTATTTTAATTATTAGATCTTAATTATCACGCATGCTAAACATGTCATCTAATCCATATTTGTAGAGTGATCTAGTTACTAATATAGTGATATACTTATATAAACTAATGAGTAAGGATACACTTTCTGACCAACTCCCTGAAATGCAGGCTCCAATACTTTGCTAGCCATATTGTAGAAATCTTGCTTTATATGTTAACTTGTTTAAACAATGACAGAGAACAAGGAGATCCAAGCTTACCTGCAACCATGCGGTTTCAATCAATAAGTCAGTATAAACATTGAAGTTGCATTTGGGCATGGCAACAACCGGCAATAACTATATATATCTATGTTATTTAAACAAATTAAACAATATAACTGATCTAGTTTCTCACATATAGATTTTTGTGTTTTCTAGCACTCGTCAGAAATTCATTTCAAGTTCATTTGAATTGAAACTACCATTTGGAATCATGCATTAGTCTTTTCATGACTTCGTCTTAAAAACTTTTCATGATTGCCCTTTCATATGTTGCTAAAAGTGCACAACAACACAGTGGCGACATTTACTATCGAGTCACCCGATAACCCGAATCACCCGACCCGACATAACCCGACCCGACTACCACTCGAACCCGATAACCCGAATCCTTATCGGGTCGGGTGTCGGGTGAGTTTTTAAAAAATCCAAACCCGACTCAACCCGACCCGACAGACCCGATAACCCGACCCGATAACACCCCTACTTGTAAGTATCACCGTTCGTCCCTAGCACTGTAGCAGCTGCACTTTTCTCCACAAGTGGACTCCGGCTCGTTTCTACAGTGATCCTCGAAGTCTCTTATATTAATATACATGTACGAGCAATATCTTCCCCAACACAACATACAAAAACAAAAACTTAACTAAGACATCTCAAGTTGCAACAATGGTGGTATGTACATGTGGTCAACAAGCTGTGGTGAAGACTTCCTGGACAGACAGGAATCCATGTCGTCGTTTCTATGGCTGTCCAACAATTGTAAGTTTGGTTAGTTGTTGAAATGTATATCAAGTTTACACAATGTGTTGTTTATTTACATAATGTGTTGTTTCAGGGCTCAAACTGTCCTTTTCTTAGATGCTTCGATGCTCCTATGTGCCCAAGGTCAGTAGAGATTATCTCTGGTTTGTTGACGAGGATTAACGCTCTTGAAGAAGTTGTTGATTTGTTTGAAGAGCACCGGTCGAAGTACAAGGAATATCTCATCATTAGTTGGGTTTTTTTTTTGTTGTATTTTTACTTTACTGCTTGACATCTCTTAATCCATCCACCATCAAGTCTCTTTTGGGTAGTTGATGTTAGTTTGTGATGGTGGTGGATGTATTTTTTAGTATTTTGGTGAAGCAGTAGCTGATAGTGTTTGGTAGCTCAAGCAGAAGTTTGTAATGGTTGTAATGGAATCTGATCAATAACAATGTTTATAACATTTTGGTTTGTAGTATGTCTGATCAAGTGAATGTGGGTTGTTATTGTTAGTAATAGTGTTTAGTTGTTCAATGCATAATATGTTTGACTTATGGAAGTCAACAACCAAAAGTATGTACTTTGACTTAATAAAGTCAACAATCTGATCTATTTTGATTATTCTGTGTTTGAACAAATCCATTTTCAGTTGTAATCTTACTCATTTTGGCCAAATTGTTGTTTGGAAATGTACATCTGAAGAACATTT
This sequence comes from Artemisia tridentata subsp. tridentata, assembly GCA_021014915.2. Taxonomy (NCBI): domain Eukaryota; kingdom Viridiplantae; phylum Streptophyta; class Magnoliopsida; order Asterales; family Asteraceae; genus Artemisia; species Artemisia tridentata. The sequence goes on along the minus strand of CP139507.1, from coordinate 140,606,130 downwards.
TTGTTTGAATAAAAAGTGTTGACTTTCATTGGGTGGAAATTGTTGAGCATGGTGACCCATTTGACCATAAACTTTGTTTGACAAAATCAAGTCAAAAATTAGCTGAGAATGGTATAGTTTTAGAAGGAAATATATTCCCATTAGCTGAGAATGGTAGGGTTTTACATAGGTTTAGTTTGGATCCATGAGTATGGAATGTACACAGCAGTTCATATCAGTGAATGGCTTTGTACATTCAATATCTCTTTTGATCCAAAGAATGAGTACATCAGAGTTATCGGGATCTTTGTTATCAGAGTAATGAGTACATGAGAGTTAGCAGTTTTATGGTATTTGGGGTTTTGTCCATAATCAATCCTGCATAATTAATCTTGTATTTCCCTTTGTTATCATTGCCACAAATTTCTCTTTGTAGAAATGATGAACATATGCAGAAATGATAATCCATTACCAATAAAAAGACTGATCCGATCAAAAGAAAGGTTGCTATAAATGCAGAGCTGAACATATGCAGAAAATTTGCATAAATGATGAACATATGTAGATCCATTACCATATTCTACACAATTGTAGTCTATCATTAATGATAGACTACAATGATAGACTACAATTGTGTTCTTCTAGATATCATTAAGAAATGAAGAAGAACTATTTCAAAAGCAGGAACTCTAAATGATAAAGAAGAAGAGATTCGAACTTGAGAAATGTAGATTTGTTATTGATAGAATGTGTTGTTACAAGATAGGAAAGAGTTACAAAATCATAATTGGTTTACAATGTACTACTAACATGTATTTATACAAGTGAAATGATATTGAAATGATTAAGGCGGGAAATTCAGTTATTGTTAGTTTGTTGACTTTTTTGTGTTTGACTTTTATGTTGACTTTCTTTGACTTCTATTTTGCTCCATATCATTGCCTTCCCCTTCAAATGTTACTTGTCCACAAGTAACCAAGCATTGAGATCAAAGCTTGGGAACCTAGCAGCTATGTCATTATACAACTCCCATGTTGCATCTTCTACTGTACCATTGACCCATTCAATTTGAACATAGACTGTTGCAGCATTACCTTTCTTTGCCATTCTTCTGTCCAATATAGCATATGGTTCTAGGGAAACTACCCCATTTGTATCACACACACGCAGTGTACAGGTGTGTTTGGAGTATCTCCTCTATAGGCTTTGAGTTGAGATACATGGAAAACTGGATGGACTTGAGTGTTAGCAGGCAATTCCAGTTTGTATGAAACTTGACCAATCCTTGTCAAAACCTTGAAAGGTCCATAGTATCTGGGAGAGAGCTTGTGATGCTTGTTTTGCCTGAGAGTTGATTGTCTAGAGTGTTGCAGTTTTAAAAACACCCAATCTCCCACATTGAACTCCCTCTCAGTCCTTCTTTGGTCTGCCATAACCTTCATTCTATCTTGTGATCTTTTCAAATGAAACTTCAACAAATGTATAGCAGCCTCCCTTGTAGCTAAAGACCTGTCTACTGTTTCTACTGCACTATCTCCTTTGTTGTAAGTGATATGAGTAGGTGGCTTTTGTCCATACACAACTTGGAAAGGAGTGGTACCAATGGAAGTGTGATAGGAGGTGTTATACCAATACTCTGCAAGGGAAATCCAATTGAACCATTCTTTAGGTTTGTCACCACTCATACATGTTAGGTAACACTCAAGACATCTGTTGACAACTTCAGTTTGGCCATCACTTTGAGGGTGGTAGGCTGAACTCATGTGCATGCTTACTTGCAGCATTTTAAACAACTCCTTCCAAAACCTGCTTAAGAAAACTGTATCTCTGTCACTCACAATCACTTTTGGTAGGCCATGGAGTTTGTAAACATTGTCCAAGAAAGTTTGTGCCACTGTTATTACAGTGTAAGGGTGAGTAAGGGGAATGAAGTGGTTGTACTTACTCAACCTATCCACCACAACCATAATCATTGACCTGCCCTTGGACATGGGCAGTCCATCAATAAAGTCCATAGATACTTTAGTACAAATGCGAGTTGGTTTAGGAAGGGGTTGTAACAAACCAGGGTAGGGTACCAACTCAGGTTTGAACCTTTGACAAACACTACAATTCTTCACAAACAGCTTGACCTCTTTTCTCATATTCTTCCAATACACATGGGCACTTATCCTTTTCAAGGTAGCTTGTACTCCTGAATGACCACCTTGTCCCTCAGCATGGAAGTGTTTCAACAAATCTTCTCTCAATTACTGATCTTTACCAATCACCAAGTTCCCTTTCCTGAGTAACTGGTTTGCAGACCAAGAGTAGTGTTTGGCAGATGCGTTATCTCTCTGCAACTTAGTTATAATAGCCTCCAACTCACTATCAGTGACCCATCCTTGTTGAATTCTAGCATACAACTCACTATTGATTGTACTGCAAGTGATTTGTAACAATTCACTGATGTTTGGAACTCTAGATAAGGCACAACAGGAACACTCTCACACCCTTTCTTATTGATGAACTCAAATAAGTACATTTTATTATCATCATTTATCCTATTTATTTGACTTGTTTTATTATATTATGTATGAGAATTGATACTTAATCGTTTACTTTTGTAATTCTCAGTTAAAAACAAGCATTTGGTGAAACTTAGCTATTATGGACTAAAAATGGAGAAAAATGATCAAGATTGGAAAAGGCTGCTGAAATGAAGAGATTGAAGACCATTGCCTGACTTTGAAGAATGCACGCATGCAATTCTGTCATGCGTTGCATATGAAACTTTGGTCAACGAAGAAGAACCAACTTGTTCTACTCCAGATGCGCCGCATTATACTCCTTACATACGGCGCATCACTATCAAGATTTCACCAGTTTCGATCCAAGATACAAGAAGACATGCGCCGCATACAGTTATGAAGATATGCCGCATCTCAAGGCGGTGTACAAATATTCTGGAATATAATAACCTTGGACCCCACGTGAAGTTAAGTCAATGCGCCGCATCTACTTATTCAATGCGCCGCATCTTACCTCAGACAGAAACTATAAATACCCCAAGGCCAGACGAATTTCAGAGACTTTTGACGTACGTGCCATATATCCCTAGACGAGCGAACGAATTCAGACGAATAGGCAGCACAAGACACACCCGAACGAAGATACAAGAGCTGTAAGAAGGTCCTGCATGTGTTTAATTCATTAAGTAGTTTTGTTTCATTGTATTAGTACACTTTAATTCATCAGGATTGGTGGCTTGTGTAATGTGACAACAGAAAGGTTGCACTCCCTTAAAACTGCTTTCCCATTAATTAAAGTTTATATGTTGATGTCTTTGGTGACTTTTATTAGTGCATTGATAACCTCTGTGTCTATTAGTGGCTTGTCGTATGTGACTACGGAAGATCATATTGCTCCCACGGTTATAACTAACTTGATCACTTAGGAATAACTTTTAGACATAAGTAATCATTAAGGGTTTACTCGCCGATAAGATTAGAGCCAACGAGAAAGGGTTAATTACATACACTTCATATAAAACTAGCAATAAAACAAGTGACAAGCTACTTAATTATCAGGACAGGTCTTCTTATTGTCTCAAGTATTTATCTGTGTACGTGCGTGCCTATCGCTGATTCGTGCTCATTAGTTTAGTTTATTATTTAATTGCAACCAAAACGTGCCAGTCTCTCAGGCTGAACCCCCTTGCGTTAGATTAGGTTGTATAATTGATTTAAGATATTAAAATACAGATTAGAATAACTAGATAATACGTTCCACTCTTAGTGATCGACACTCTACTTACCATTATATTCATACTGACCGGGTACACTGCTCGTTAAGTGTGTGTGTTATTGATAAGTCGGCTAAATATAAATTTAAAACTTGAGTAGGCATTAATACTGCTAAACCGCAACGACACATCACGCGCATCAAGTTTTTGGCGCCGTTGCCGGGGAGTGAATTGTTATTATCTGTTAATTTGATTAGTATTTTAATTAGGTTTTTCTTTTTAATTTTTAGATTTTAACCGCTAACCGTGTTGTGTATTAGATTAATTTCATTCATTGTATTATTTGCATATTTTCTGTTTTGTGTGATTATTTGTTTTCTTTTATTTTTGGTTGCTTTTCGTTTGTGTTTATTTTTGTTTTTATTTTTCTTATTTTCTGTATTCTGCTATCGTTGTACTGAGCTAATTCAAACGATACGGCGCATCTATTTTCTTAGATACGGCGTATTGCGTTTAATTTTTATAAAATACAACGCGTTTAATAAATTCGATACGACGCATCTTTCCCCAAGATACGGCGTATTCCGTTTTTAATAAGAAATTTTTTTTAAGCGGTAACGCCATACGACGCATCTGCTTTAGTAGATACGGCGTATTTATTATTTTAATTAAAAACAGTTTTCGAATTATTAAACAGATACGACGTATCAATTTTTATCGATACGGCGCATCTTACTGAATCAAAAATCTTGTATTTTGAAACGTAACGAAAGTACGGCGCATTAACTTTCGTTAATACGATGCATTTAATTTTAATAAGTATAATTGATTTTTGATAAATTAAACTGATACGGCGCATTCTAAATTATAAGCGGCGTATCTGCTTTCCGAATAAAAGTCTGATTAAATTTTAACGATTATAAGATACGGCGTATCCAACTTTTTGGATACGGCGCATCGTCTGCAGATATCAGTAACTTTTATTTTTCGTATTCCGTTTTCGTTGTTGATTTTCTGATATATTACTTTCTTGAACATACCCTACTGATGCTTTTGTGATAGTTTCAGGAAGTGCATGACCAGGAGTTCTATGAAGAACTTGATTACACCTTTCGAAGATCCTGAACGAGCCTTTCATTCGCTTAAAAGGCTTTTCCACACAAAAAGCTTTGATATCTCAAGTTCATTCGAGCTTGATTATTTTTGTGAAGAGAAAGAGGAAGAAGAAACAGAAACAATGGGTGAAAACACTACCATGGAGGAATACATGAACAGTACCCGTGCTGATTACAATTCAGGAGTTGCTAGACCAAAGTTTGATGATAAGTCAAAGTTTGAGTTAAAGGGTCAGTTTCTCAAGGAGCTAAGAGAAAATGCTTTCAGTGGATCGGAACATGAAGATGCTAATGAACATGTTGAAAAGGTCCTCGAGATTGCAGATTTGTTTACTACAGAAGGAGTCGCTGACAATCAACTTATGCTTAGAATCTTTCCAATTTCACTTAAAGGAGCTGCTAATAAGTGGCTAAGGAATGAACCTGCTAGTTCAATCACAACATGGGAAGATTTGAAGAGCAAATTCCTGAAAAGATATTGTCCACCTGCTAAAACTGCTAAAAAAATGGAGGCTATCAACAGTTTCAAGCAAGAGCCTGATGAAACTCTTTATCAAGCTTGGGAACGATTTAAAGACTTACTGGTGAAATGTCCTCAACACTATCTAACCCCAATGCAGGAGATAATATTGTTTTATCAAGGATTGGACGTGCCTACTAGACAAATCTTGGATGCTAAGGGAGCTGTGCCTCAAATGAGTGCAGCCAATGCTAGGAAAGCTATCCAAGAAGCTGCTGATCATTCTCAAAAATGGCACGATGGGACATCTACTAGATCTAAGAGCAGCACTAATTTTGACGGGTTTGCTGCTATTCAAGCTCAATTGGATAAAATTAGTAGAGAGATGAAGAAGCGTGATGAAAAAGTGTATGCTGCCCAAGTTGGATGTGAAAAATGCGAAGGACCTCACTACACTAAGGATTGCCCGAATAAGAATGAAAGTGAGACTTTTGAAGAAGCATACTACACACAATTTGGACAACCATTCCGACCTTCAGGAAGATTTAGGGAAGCTACTCCGGGATTCTATCAAAAGAATAACTTTAATCCCACTTATCAAGAAAGGAGGCAGACTTTAGATGACACTCTAAAGTAAATTATGGCCGATGCTGCTAAAAGACATGACGAGAACACTGCTATGATCAAGGAAATCCGAGCTTCAACAGACACTATTACAAGAAATCAAGGAGCTTCGATTAAAGCATTGGAACACCAAATTGGACAAATGAGCAAAGTTCTTCAAGAAAGGGGATATGGAAGTTTACCTAGCTCAACTGAAACCAACCTAAGAGATCATGTCAAGGCCATAAGCACCACTGAAGAAGTCACTCCTAACATTCCTTTTCCTAGAAGACTGATGAATGGTAATAATGGTGCAAGACCCGAATTTTTCTTTAATTCTTCAATCAGTTTAAGGAGACTACTAAAAGAGAAGACAAAGATTGAAGAGGAGATCAAGGCTACAATGAAAGAAGAGAGCTCTGCAACCGACTTAAATGCCTTGCCTCATAAAGAAAAGGACCCAGGAAGTTTTACTTTACCTTGTTCAATTAATGAAATATCTTTCAATAATGTGTTAGCTGACTTAGGAGCTAGCGCTAGTGTAATTCCCCTTAATACATTCACTACCCTAGGACTACGAAAATTAGCACCAACTAAGTTGCTTATTTAATTGGCTGATAAAACGGTAAAACAACCTGAAGGGATTGCTAATAATGTGCTAGTTAAGATTGAGAAGTTTGTTTTCCCTGTAGACTTTGTTATATTAGATATGCCCGAGGATGTTAAGATTCCTTTAATCCTTGGAAGACCTTTCTTGTCTACCGCCCGTGCTAAGATTGATGTGTTTAAAAGAAAAATATCATTAAGGGTAGGGAATAATAAACTAGTCTATAAGTGCCAAGATCCTGTTAAAAGCATAATTAGAGGTGTCTATGTGCTAGGATTAAGAGAGCGTATGGACCTCGATCTTGAAGCTAGGCTTATGGGAGAAACATTGATTCAAAACAACTCAACTAATCCTAATCATGAGAACTTTGAGGAATTTATTGACCTTAATGTACCTACCGAACTTAGGCGCGATATTATTGATGATTCTGATGATGAGTGGTATGATTGCGTAGTAATTAACAAACGTAGGAGAATAGTTGAGAATACAAATTTGAATAATGATGTGTTTATTGAACTACCACCCCACCTTGCTTATTTATGCCTTTATGATAATAAGAATTTCCCGTCTATCATTTTGTCGTCTCTACCCGAAAGGGACATAACTTTATTTATACAGATATTTAAGAAGAATGGCGTGGATATTAAGGACGAACAAGGAGTGTTCAATATTACTGAATTGGCGATGAGGGAGCGCGATGCTTGCGACTCCTTCAATGATCGATATTAATGAGCTGAACGTGAGTCTAACTTGAAGACTCTGGAATAAAGACAAGTGCTGACAGGGAGACAACCCGGAGAATTTTTGTATTCTGTTCTGTGTCGAGTCAGTCAGGCCCGCAAAAGATACGGCGCATCTCAATCCTGAGATGCGACGCATCTCCTGCATTGGTCATATCTTATTTTATTTTCTACATTTTTATTTTTGACTTTAAAACTTTTTGTCAGTTTATTTTAATGCGGCGCATCCCTGGTTAAGGATACGACGCATCTTCTATTCTGATTCGTATTTATTCCAGGCTCGATACGGCGCATCTTCTTCCATAAGATACGGCGTATCGACTGACCTGATGATTTTCAGTTTTAATTTTTACATTTTATTTTTACTAACTACTAATGTATTATGCAAGTTTGAACTTTCTTAACTCAGGTGTGTTTAAGTCTTGATGGTATTATAGATTCCTGCATTTCCTGTGGATACATCAATTATGAAGCTTAAACATTCTCATCCACAAGAAGTTGATTTTTGCCCTTATACTAATGGAGGATCATACCGAGCAAATCTCAGGGGAGTTTTTCTGTTCTAATTCTTTTATTTTCCAGTTTTTAACCTTTGATACAAACAACGAGGACGTTGTTTAACTTAAGTGGTGGGGATTGGAGAATTAGAACACCTACTTGTCCTAAACTTTTTCAAAAATTATGCTTAAAATGCGCTTAATATATCAAAATTTAAAATTTTTAGCATGTTTTTGTTTAAGATCTAAGTTGCATAGCTGCACACATAACGTTATTTTCAAAAATTGTGATTTGTCAAAATTCACAAATCTATGAGTGTGCCGGTGACTTGTAGACTTTAGAACTTGACTTGTATACTATTCGAGACCACCATAATGAGTATTATTTATATAATTGGAATGACTTGTCTAAATTGGTAAATTTCTAGGATTACACCCAAATAGCCTTTATATGTTATGTGATATTAACTAACTACACTGGTTAGTTAACCCCCGTATAAACCCTTTGTTACTCTCACTTTTAGAGTAAGATACCCCTAGAAAAACACTCAGAGCCATTCCTTTCGTTTCTTACACCTTTGTTATAATGTTTCGTTACACCCTTACACCTTAGCCTACCCTGTAGATTAAAATCCGTGGTTGGTTAATTGCTTTAGGCAAAGTGTGTTTCCTTACATTACTTGTGTTCGCGTGCGTAATTCATTATCTTTGGTTGAGTCAGGAAATTGCACAATGCAATTGGAGTGAAAGTAAATATTGTATATCTTTGAGTTTATTTTTCGTGTGTTTACTACTTTCGCTATTACAATTATTTCTGAAAGTATGAAGAGTATGGAAAAATTATCCGGAAAAAGAGTGATAGAAAAGTTGTGAAATTTTACACAATATATGTTGAAAAAAAAAAAAAATCGAAAAAATAGAAAAGGAAAAGAAAAAGGAAAAGTTGGATGTTTATTTTAACCAACTTATGTAAAGTTTTGTATTAAGTGGTCGATATCACCACTATTTGTTATATATTATATTTATGGATTGAATGGGAGTTGAACGTTATGGGAACGCCAACTAAGGATATTCTTTGATTAAGATCTTGTTGAGTATAATTCGTGTCTACCTAAAGCGTGTGTTTCAAGTGTTAAAGCGTGAGTTGTTCAATGATATGAGTCTTATTCATGGGATGGTTGGGATAGTGATTAACCACACTTAGGATTTTAATTTATCTGTTTTGTTTATTTTTCATTTTACACCAATTTGTATCCCAAATATTATCCATACCCTATATCATTCTTTATCCAAACCTTTGATTTATTGAGATTAGGGATTTGAGCAATCTTAAGTATCGTAGTCGTGGATTCGGCTATGTATTTATGATTTTGTCGCCCTTTTTGATATAATATTATTGGTGAAGATTACTTGGTCCTATCTTTAGCCTATTCGAGTTAAGGATTTGAGCAATTGCAAGTATCGTTTTCGTTGATTCGATCATGTATTTGTGATTTTGTCGCCTTTTCTGGAATTTGAGATCGATAGAGATTAAGAAGAATGATTAACCCTTAACCTAAAAACCCTTTTTACCGCTTTAGACTTGTTATTCCTTGGCTTTAGTGGGGGAGATGTGTATACTTGCCAAGCTTATGATAGAATATTCGTCACGACTGGACAGTTAAACGATTAGATTTGCTTTTATCGAAATATTTTATTTTATTCCTAATTCGTTAAGTGTTTGGTTGTGTGATTATGATAAAACGAATACATGCTTAAATATAAAAATAAATCCTAATATCTTTTAGGATATATTTTCATAAGATTAATTCTAAGGTTTACTTGGGGACAAGTAAAGTTCAAGTGGGGGGATATTTGATGAACTCAAATAAGTACATTTTATTATCATCATTTATCCTATTTATTTGACTTGTTTTATTATATTATGTATGAGAATTGATACTTAATCGTTTACTTTTGTAATTCTCAGTTAAAAATAAGCATTTGGTGAAACTTAGCTATTATGGACTAAAAATGGAGAAAAATGATCAAGATTGGAAAAGGTTGCTGAAATGAAGAGATTGAAGACCATTGCCTGACTTTGAAGAATGCACGCATGCAATTCTGTCATGCGTTGCATATGAAACTGTTGTCAAGGAATATGAATATTCAGCTGAAGACTCGGTCACCCCGAGTAGTTATTAGTACATCATAGCTCATAGGATTATCAGTAATATTAGTAGTAGCTTAGTTAGTATTATTAGTATTGTGGAGTGGGTCGGGTCTTTACCCTCTGTCAGCTCACTCTACAGCCCGCTAGGGGCATAATATATTGTAAGTATAAATACCCCTTCCCACACAAGGGAAGGGTTGGAACTTCACATTACCTTAAGCTAATATACACATTGTTTCTCTCTCTAGAAGTTCCCATCACTTTATCTCTCTAGTTCTTTGTCTAATCGATCCAAACTAAGCCTCAATCTAGTGTTTCTTGTATTGTGAATACCCTACAATTGGTATCAAGAGCCATGGTTAGGTCCATGAGAGTTGGTATTCACGGATTTGTGTAGTTTTTGAGGTTTTTCTTCTTGGTTCGATTTGTAGTTTTAAGTTTTTTTGGTTCGGTTTGATTAGTAGCATAAATCTCATTTTGTACTTTGTTTAGTGATTAGAAGTTGTTTTACTTTGTACTTTCTAGCTTAAGAATAGTATTAGAGTGGTATTTGGTGTTTGGATTCACAGATCTAAGAACGGTGTGGTGATTTTGGGACAATTCGTGGGTATTTGTTGAAGTGTTCTTGGCAGCGGTTTGTCTACTTGGGACGTAATCTTGGACTCGGTTTGTGTCAATTCACAGATTCGGTTTGTCTTATTACTTGTTTAGGCAAAAAGACAAAAGGTAGTGAAAGCGACGTGCTTGGGAGTTTGTGTCTACTCGGTTTGTCCCTGCTGCTCGTACTCGGTTTGTGTAGACTCGGTTTGTCCCAGCTGCGTATACTCGGTTTGTGTAGACTCGGTTTGTCTCTGAAAAGTCTACTCGGTTTGTGTAGACTCGGTTTGTCTCTGAGAAATTTACTCGGTTTGTCTCTACTCGATTTGACCCAGCAACGTGTACTCGGTTTGTCTCTGAGGAGTATACTCGGTTTGTGTCTTGGTGATTTTATAAATTCCCGCGAAAGATTCAATTTCTCGGTTAAATCACCAGATCTGTAAAATCCCGTATTCACTATGACAACTAACTCAGACTCCCTTATTTCGGAGGTTCTCAAATTGTACGATGTTATCAAGGATCATGGGAACTATAATTTCACATCTATAACAGAAACAAATGATACTGATTCTGCTGGAACTGATGAGTCACATTCGCAGTCATACATGGATGAATGCCTTCAGGTTATGCAGTTGGCTAATGATAAGGACAGTCAAGTAGCATGCTTCAGTTCACTTTTATCACACATTAAGGTTTTGTTTGGTAAATCTGAATACGTGATGGGGTACAAACGGGCTTTCGCTTCACTCTTTGGTCAGGAAATTGGTGATTTCACAGTCGTAATGACATTATATCTGGATCAACTAGAACAAGAGCTGGTCAAGGAAGAATATTCTGAAGATAAATCCAGAGCGGCTCTCAATGTGATCAACAATCAACTCCAAGTGTTCATCAACTCTCAATACACTATGGATTATAATTATGACTGCCAAGTGACTAAAGAGTGCTTTACTAAATATACTGGGTCAGAAGTTGAAATGTACAAAACGACACTGCTACTGCTGATGAGGGATGTCCAGGGGTTCATTGAGGAAAAAGGTGCACTGGGTAGGAATGGAACTAAATCAGACAAGACGGATGATGGTGTCAACACAGGAAGTGACTTCACAAGATGTGAGAAGGAATCCTACGAACCTGAAAAACACCAAGCACAGACCACTGTGGTACATCTGTCTCATCTAGATAATACTGTTTCTAATGAAAGTGTGCATGACAATTCGTCGAATTCCTTGCCTACGGCTGAGTCTTTCAAATCACCTGATATGATTGAAAAAAGGGTTTACAATGAACTTTTAAAAGGATTTTCAAAACTTGAAAAACATTGTGTTGATCTTGAAATTTCAATGCAACAATTAAAAGAAAAGTTCCAAATTAACCTTCCATCAAAAAATCCGGAATTACCTGACTTTCGGGAATTTTTCATGATAAATGAGTTGAAAGATCAGCTGGTGGCCAAGAACGCGACTATTAACATGTTAAGGACCAAACTAAGTGATTTGCAAGAAAAGGTCAATGAAGATAAAACCTCACATGACTCAAACACTGTTGAGTTACAGGCTGAACAAAACCTTAGGAAAAGTTTCTCATTAGCTTCTCGTAGGAATGACTTAAAGAAGTCGGCCAAGAACAGGGTGAATCCTAAGTCTGTCAAATCATCAGTCTTGGGAACACCTTCTCCAAGGTGTGCTCCCCAAGTTGGTGAGACTAAGAGTTTGCCTAAATCAGTCACTTCACAACATAGACATAAGGGAACATTTCCTAAGAGTCACTTTCAGGATAAGTCTCACATGACACCAACAAAGGAAGATAATGTTCATGTCACTGCATCCATTACTTCGACAAATAATCACCATAGGCCTGTAAAATTAATGAAGCACCCTAGGAAGCCTAATAGATCTAGTGCTGAAAAACAAGAAACTTTCTCTCGTAAAAACACTAAGATGCCTCAGAAACAGAGCATATTTAGAACGTGCCTAAGATGGTTGCCAACTGGTAGATTATTTAAGAAAGTTGGTTGTCAGTGGGTACCTACTGACACGGAAAATGCCTCTATGAATGTTTGCAAGAAATCACAGAGACAGGACCCCATAGTCACTAACCAATACATATGCAAACAAAATCCTTATGATAGTGCAGGGAGACGGTTTCCGCGTGCAGCTACTCTCACAGAATGCATCATGAAGAAACTCAAGGTGTGGCTACCAAAGGGGAGATCAACTCCCAAAGAGGAGGTTAAGAAAACACACCTGTGATGCAAGGTGACAATGACTTTTGAACAACTCTGTTCAAAACTCGTACTGTTCTGATGAAAAGATTCTCCTGTATCCTTTTTCTTGTTGTGTATAGTTTCTCTTTGTTTATAGGTGCATGTGTATTGTGTATATAGTCATTTGAATAAGGAGAGGCATGTCTTCTGGATATCGATAACATTTACGATCCTAGAAATGTCATTCAATAATGACACGGGGTTTTAAATGAAGCTCGAACAGAAGTTGTTCCTTATAAGTAAATCATGTCTCTAAGGCTTGCTATTACTTTAGATAGCAACCCGCGTTCCCAGGTGAAGGCAGATTGTCACCATAATGACAACTCTTCTTCAAGGTGATGTTCACCTGAACATGGATTACTTCATATTCATGTTCACTCATATTTCTCATCAAGTGATAAATTGCTGCTCAATCAATCAATGTCTAAATTTCTATACAGAAGGATAGTCATTGATTGAGGGGGAGAGCTACAGCAATTTAAACTTGCTTATGAGCTCTCACAGTGCAATATCTGAATCTACTGCATCTGTCTGGGCTATCACCAAGTATTTAGGAATTCAGTGACCTGTGTTTGAAAGATGTGGATGCCTTTGAGTGTAAGAATCTTCCAGTGACAGGATAGTCTGAGACCAAATGAACCAAGACAGTAAACAGAGAGAGTTAAGAGTTGGTACTTTAACTTGTTACCTAGGCGGTTTGTCAAGTCAACAAAGACAGGGACCAGAAGTGTCATTAGGATAAAGTTGAATGTTAGGTGTAGATATTTAAGAATCAAAATCTATACGGTTTGTCCTAAAACACTAAAATTCATACGGTTTGTCAAATCAACAAAGACAGGGACCAGAAGTGTCATTAGGATAAGGTTGAAAGTTAGGTATAGATACTTAAGGATCTTAATTCATTCGGTTTGTCCTAAAACACTCTCTCTCCTCATTATCAAACCGAATCCACGTCTTTCTCTGTCTAAACCCACGTTCGCTAGTGTTCTCCATCCTTCGAGTCTCCACTTAGGTAATTAACGATTCTCTCTCATATCAGTAGACTAGATCTCGTATCTGTCCTAGATTCTTATTGTTTCATTTGGTCCTTCTAGGTTGATTCATTCGACGCCTCAATCGATCCTAGGTTTGTCTATTGTTACTTGCTTTTGATTGATGGGATTCTTATCTATGTGTGTAATTACTGATATCATATGCGTTTATTGCTTCATCTCTTATGATATGACTCGGATTAGTGTGATTCATCGAACGAAGATTGACTCCAAAAAGTCAAAATCGTTCTTATGCCTAAGTTTAGTTCGCATGATTTTTTAGTTGGCATGTCTCTAGGGTTAAGTGCATTAGTTTTTGCTTACAAATTGAGGAATCAGTTCTGTTAAGTAGTTAGCTATTGTTTGGTTGGATGCGATATGTCGATAGATTGGTGATTCGGTTTTGAGTGAGGATGGGTTAAGATAGGTTTGATAGCCTCATGGTCTCGCATAGTTCCCTGTTTATACATACAGTGATTAATCTATTTCGTGGGATCATGTTCAACGATGTGGGTTGTATGTTCTTGGTTGAATATTTGCAATGCGTAGTATGTAAACTCTGTGTGATGTTATTGATATGTTTGAGAAGTAATTAGGCATTTCAAGTGTTGTTAATGTAATGTCTAATCTGTAATTATTGCGTTCAAATATTATCAAGAGTGTATGTTTAGATGGTATGATCTTCGATGCGGTTTGTCTGTATGGTTATGTAGCTGCCTGTATGTGTGTCCATGGACTCGGTTTGTCCGTTTGCTCACTAACGCGGTTTGTCTGATTGATCATGAACTCGGTTTGTCTAGTTGCTCACAGACTCGGTTTGTCTAATTGCTCACGGACTCGGTTTGTCCATGTGCTCACGGACTCGGTTTGTCCATGTGCTCACGGACTCGGTTTGTCCATGTGCTCACGGACTCGGTTTGTCCATGTGCTCACGGACTCGGTTTGTCCATGCGCTCACGGACTCGGTTTGTCCATGCACTCACAGACTCGGTTTGTTTAAGTGCTCACGAATTCGGTTTGTCTATGCGCTCATGGACTCGGTTTGTCTAAAAGCTCACAAACTCGGTTTGTTTATTTGCTCATGAAGTCGGTTTGTCTAAATGCTCATGAACTCGGTTTGTCTGAATGATCATGAATGCGGTTTGTTTATATGGTCATGAATGCTGTTTGTATGCTTAGTCATGTATAGTCATGAATGCGGTTTGTCCACATATTCACGATCTCGATTTGTCTATGTGCTTATAAACTCAGTTTGTCTATATGCTCACATGTATACATTTAAGCTATGCAGTTGATACTTTAGTATGTGCTTGATGTATGATGCATATTTGGTCTCTCATAATTGAATGCTACTTGACTTACTGTAGTCTCTTGCAATGTTCACTTAGACTATGTGCTAACCCTGAGGATTAACTCCAGTCTAACTAGTATGGGCATACTGTCTTTTTGTGAATGTGTGTCTGTAGATACAATGACTGATACTGAGATCACCACTTCTTCTGAGCCAAACCCTGAGGACTCAACACCTGTTCGCACAGATGAACAAATCCTTCCAAAGAACAATTGGATCCCTATTGGAAGGAGCAACTGCTATATAGATGTGGCAAGACCTCAACCCAATCCTATTTACAAGATATCTGTTGATATCTTGAAGGAAACTACTTTCTTCAGAGCATTCACAGCATGTGCAACCGTTCCCTCTGTATACATACAGCAGTTCTGGAATACGATTCAACTCAACAAAGACTCCGGAAATTATCATTGTCAGTTAGATGAACAATGGTATGAGCTGACCAAAGACACCATCAGAGGGGCTCTTCAGATCTCACCTGTTGTCACTGATAAACCCTTCACTCAACCTCCTACATCCGAGGCTCTCGTCCACTTCATTAATGATCTGGGTTATCCATCAACCATCCTCAAGGTGTCAACCATCGTCACCAGTGAAATGTATCAACCATGGAGAACACTCGTCACCATCCTCAACCTATGTCTTACTGGGAAGACTTCGGCTTATGAAAAACCTAGGGCTCCCGTGCTTCAAATTCTATGGGGAATTGTTAAACGTTCCAACATAGATTTCGCTGAAAGGATCTGGGAAGAATTCATTCACTCCATTCACACTTTCCTAGAAGACAAAGTTAAACTGGAGTCTAATCTGGCCAGCAGGAAGAAAGTTAGAAAGATATTAATTCCTAGCATCAGATTCACAAAAATGATAATACACCACCTCTACTCTCTTCACAAGTTCCATCCCAGAACTAATTCTCCTCTCCATTTGTCCTCTGAAGAATTTGTTCTGGGAAATCTCAAGTGGGCTGCTAAAGGGGCTGATCAAGAAGTATTTGGAAGACTTATTCCTGAGCTCCTTATCTCAGATAATATTCGTCAAGCATCCTATTATAAGGATTATCTGAGCAAAATAGAGCAATATCAGAAGTCCCTCTCTGATAAGGTAAGAAGTGAAGCTGAAACCCCTGAACCAGAAACCCAGAAATCCATCAAACAAACCCAATCTAAATCGAAATCAAAGAAAAGAAAGGATGCACCCACAGAAGTTGAGGGATCTAAGAAAAATAAGAAGATCAAAAGGAAGGCATCAAGCAAGAAGTTGAAATCCAAGAGAATCAAGACGAAAGGTCGAGATGATGATGAAGAGATGGTGGGACCTGAACTAGGTCTAAGGGATGAAGAAGATCCGATTCTACAACAAGCCTTGGAGCTGAGTGCTAAAGAACATGCTGAATCAACAAGGAGTGCTACGAAAGGAGTTGTCCTTAGAGAACCTGTTGTTGAGAGCAGTAAGCCATTACCTGAAGTAGAGGGCAAAGGTAAAGGAGTAGCTACAGTGGTCCAAGCTGCAAAGACTCTTCTTACCATATCATCTCCGGCATCCAAGACAACAACACGATTTGTGCTCAGGAAACGTGATCAGGGATCATCTAGAGCACTTGATCTTTCTGAAGGACATCAAGAAGAATCACCAAGATTAGAAGTTGCTCAAGATTCCAGTGATACAGAAAGCGATGAACAGTTGTACAAGGAAAAGAAGGTGGAGATGAAGATCACACATACAGAAGTAAAGGACCCACAAGATCAAAGTGAGAGTCATGAAGAGGAAGTTCATAAGGAAGCTGAGTCTGGTAACGTTATTAAAGAAAAGAAGGAGGAGATGAAGGTCACACATACTGAAATTAAGGATCCACAAGATCAAGGTGAGAGTCAAGATGAGAAAGTTCAGAAAGAAGCTGAGTCTGATAACATCATTATGGAAACTCATGATCAGATAACAACAACCACTACAGAACCTCCACAAGAAATACAACATGAAGAATTCGTGGCTTCTACATACCCGGGGGTTCATGAGAATCTGAAAATGAAGGAGGATGAGCAATCTCACCTGAATGAACCAACAGGGTCTACTGGCACTCTATCGTCTCTGAAGAACCTTGACACCGACTTCAACTATGGTGATCAATTCATCCTGGATAAAGCCAACGACAACACCACAGAGACTGACATACCACATGATGATAAGGAAGTAGAGTCAATGGTGTCTGTACCAATCAAACAAGACATGTCTGGTATTAAATCTATGACAATTCCTGTATCCACAACAGCAACTATCATAGTAGATCCCTCACCAGAAGCAACACCAGCGACACCCATCCCTCCAGAAAAACCATCTGATTTAGCATCACAACTAACTGCCGCCACAAAGCTCATTGATGACATGTCACGGAAGATGAATAATTATGAGCAGAGACTACTTAATGTGGAAAAGCTTAATATAGATCAAAAGGTGGCTCAAGCTGTGAATGATCAAGTAGAGGAAGCGGTCAGATGGGCAATGGAAGCTCCTATGAAGACACGATTCAGAGATCTTCCTATAACTGAGATGAAATCAATCCTCTATGACAGAATGTTTGAATGTGGTCAGTATCAAGGCCACGAAGATCATCAACGGCTTTATGAAGCTTTGGAAAAATCGATGAGTCGTGATAATCAGGATTTCCTCATGGCTGAGCTTGAAAAACAACAGAAGAAGAAGAAAAGGAGACAAGATAAACCCGGAACACCCCCTGGCTCTCCACCACATCCTCCTCCACCCCCTCCACCTAGTGGTGGATCTGGAGCAGCAAAGATGTCAGGAGCTTCAGAATCCACTCAAGCTCAATCTCATCATCATCCAACTGAATCCTCTGGTGGTAAAGATCAAGTCACTACTTCTTCTGGCCCAAGCACATCTAAGAGTATTTCAAAGGCAGGATCGCTTGCGTGGACCACAGTTGATGACAAATTTAAGCCCTCGTTCTTGCCAGTTCCTGAGGATTTTGTCATGAATGAGGAATCGGTTGTAGATGATTTGTCTACTCAAACTGATGAAGAAGATGTCTCAGCTAACACCAATATCCCAACTGTTGATCCTAATCAGAAATGGTGGTTGGAATTCTTACGCACAGACAAACCTGATGACTCAGAATCCTCAAGAAAGCGACCCACCAGGGAAGATATGGAATCTTGGATAAAACCTGTATCTGAAGAAGATCGAGAACCAATTCCTGAACCTAATTGGTCTATACCATCATCAGACAAAAGCATTCCTGTAAACAATTGGGCAGCTACTATTGCTTCGCAACATAACTCTCCATCAGAGAACTCATTGCTGGCAAAGACTAATGACATGGGGGCATTTATTAGTTGGTTCTGTAAAAAGAAAGGCATTACAAATCTCACTCCCCAAGACTTGGAAGGTCCTGCATATGAAATCGTCAAAGTGTTTCATCCTGATGTGCATCATCTTCAATATCAAATGGAAGAATGTCATAGACTATTTACTGATCAAGTTGATGACCGGATTCTTTCCTACGACGTCACCCGACCTCTTCCCTTTGATGGTCCACCAGGTCAAAAGAACATTCAAGCAGATCTCTTCTTTAACAACGATCTGAAGTATCTCCGGTTCGGGAACAATGGTGATCGTCAGGCATTATCCATTTCCAAGATGAAGGCGGCTTACTACCCTGACGTTGGGCTGGAACAAATGGTGCCTGATCAAGTATGGTCAGATGAAGAATACAAGTTTGAACTTACTGCCTCTTATGGGGTCACACATTGGTGGTTCCACAAGAAGAGATTTTACATTGAACGGCACGCAGGAGAGGGTAGTCGTCAGGGTATACGCTCACATCTAAGAATCTTAAGTGTTATCAAAGTTGATATTCACCCAATGTATGGATATGAGTATCTTAAAAGGATAGTGCTTCGTCGTGCTGATCAAAAGGAGTATATCATTTCTGAAAGCGACTTCAAATATCTATCTCCGAGTGACTTCGAGGACCTCTTCCTTCTGAATCTTCAAGGGCACCTGAATCATCTTCCACCTCGCGACAAGAAGGCGCTGGCGGCTGCTGTTAACTTATGGATCCGGGGTCTTGTCATCAGACAAAGGGTGAGTGATTTTCAACTAGGGATAGAGAGCTATCAGACCAAACTCAATCTCACCAGGCCAAATTGGGAACGTAAGGGTCTCGAGTACATTCACGACTTTAAAGTCATCGAATCTCCAAGAGCAGTCAAGTTCACTGACCAACATGGAACTCCTATGATGATGCAACTCAGTGAGATTCATAAGTTCAGCGATGGTACCCTGAGAATGATCGATGAAGCACTGGATTTCAGAATTAAAGACTTCAAGTTAAATCCTCACAACCCACAATTGAAGACTCAGTTCTGGACTGATCTGGATGTACAAAGGAGCAAAGAGTTTATGAGAGCCATAGAGCGTAGACTGAAAACAAGAAGGATCTTTCGCAACCTGGAAAGCTTTGTTGGGGGTAGAGTTCGTGAAGGAGATTACAGATTGATGGAAAGAACGACATGAGCTGATTCGCCCCACAAGTGGTCTCTGTAGTGATATTAGTCTTTTGTTGGGCACTTGTAATGTTACAATGTAATTTCTTCTAATCGTGTAATACTCTATGTGTGATCTGTGTATATTGACAAGTAATCCTCTCTCGTTGATTTATGAGGGAGCATAGTATGCTCCTAAATCAGAATACATGTTAACCTGACCACATTTTCTCCCAAATTTTTCTAAACGTATTTAAATCAATTGGGATCACAAATCTCAAATGGTTTGAAATTTTTGATCGGGGGAGAGAATGTGATTTAAATAGGAAATTCTGATAAAATGTGATGATTTGGATGTTAATGTATGCTCTCCCGTATGTGCTAAATCATTTTGCATATCAAGGCACATATTGAGGGGGAGAAAAATGTTTTGGTCATTAGCAAAATGTTTTGGTCATTAAAGCAAGCTCTTCCATATGTGCTAAAATCTTTCGTATATCAATGCACATATTGAGGGGGAGCAAATGGTTTTTACAAAACAAAGGATTTTAGCATCTTTGTGTGAGCAAGGCTCAGACTTCACCAAAGAATTGACGAAACTTGAACTGTCATCAATCGAAAGGATACGTCTTGGCCGGGTAATAATTTCAAGCTGGTCTAACCAGTGATGTAAGCGTGTCTCGAAAAAGATGTATCTGAGTAGAGTGTACCATTTCGAGAAACTTTCTATGGACTTGACCAGGACGGGTAATAATTTCAAGCTGGTCTAACCAGTGATGTAAGCGTGTCTCGAATCGGTCATGTTCACTGAAAGTGGATCAATTCAAAAAGTGCAAGCTCTACCTAACATGTGCAAATTTATAAAACTATCACTCGAGCACATGTTGAGGGGGAGCATTTTGATAAATATAAAACTCTCAAGTGTTTGCAAAAATGTGTTTCAAAATCATGAACACTTTGAGAGATTTTTTAAGGATTTGGTTTGGCAATCATGGATGAATATCAAAGACCGACCATTTTAATTAACGCATGGAATTATAAGGATGGTTAGGTTAGGTTCAAGTTCCCATGATCCCGCCAGAGCCGGAGGAATCTACCCAGGGATAATCCACTAGTTAGTGTAGAAGTCCTTAGGTATGATTAAAAAGGAGAAAAGAGGATAAGGGAAAAGTGCCGACTGAGATGGAGCTAGTACTGGAACAAACCCAACAAGGTACTAGTAAGGAAGTCTCGGTAAGCACTGAAGGGGTTGAAGAATGAAAAAGAATTGTAAAGATAAAGGGTGAAAAGAAAGAAGCCCTCCTTACAACTTAGGCAGAAACCGGGTCAATACATATGCTGTCAGAATCACTCAGTTGATTGCTGGCATTGAAGACAAAGTATCATGGACCCAGTGATACGCTGCACAACCCTCCCTAGCCACTCAAGGTCCCTCAAAGGATTCTTGTTTCAATTGTCACGGAGTTCAATACATTCCTATCGTCTCTCTCACTCCGAGTTAGATGATATTGAAAAGGTGGCAGTTCTCTCCAGCCTCCGCTCACTAAATCAAAGCGCACTATTGAGTCTAGAGCCACGAGATGCATAATAAGATCTCATAGGGACACGAATTATTTCTACACTGGTTGTTCAACATTAAGGACACCAGTTGTAATCTCATGAGTCCTACGCAGATCTTAGCAATCTGCCGGAACATTTATGAGAGAATTTACTTATGTAATTCTCAATGAGTGAATGGAAATTCCTGCCAGGGTCAACATCAAGCAGCCCAGAAAGCAGGTCACTTCGGTAATTCCTCGTGGATTACGCTTAGTGGTCGCGGCGGTTTCAACCGGTCTACAGTCGTGGAGTGATCTCCAGCGACTCACCTAATCGTTGATTTACTACGGTAAAATCTTAAAAAGCCCTCTGTGGGTTTTCGATTAGGAACGGTCTTGGTAAGGATTAGAGAGAGTCTTCACACTATGCTGTTGACTATCTCGAAGTCCAAACTTGTTAGTACCGGTCGAATTATTGCTAACTGTCGTATGCAGGAATATCTGGCGGTTGATGCTGTGGAACGCTGTAGCTGGTTGCTGTTGTAGCTGGTTGCAGAAAAGATGCCAATCCATCACCACATGTTCACACCACATCATCATCAAAGAAGTCATGATCACCCTAAAAGACCTTCAACACAGCTTCGGCTAACTCTGATGCTGAAGATCATGACTCCATATCGTGTGAGCATGTCGGCTCTAAGTATATTTCATCACATGGAGTATTACTACAGAAAGATGACTTGGAGACTCAAGTGGGATGATACTTTCAAAGACTACTCAAAGTTCATCCAAGACAAAAGAGAAGTCATCTTCAGATCACTGATGTTTGCTCAACATTCTATGACATTGAAGATTCATTGATTACGAGCTATGATGTCAAGATCCAAGGAAGAAGTGCTGAAATTCAGAACATTGCTTCTGGGGTGACCTCCCTTAGGGGGAGATTGTTAGGAATATGAATATTCAGCTGAAGACTCGGTCACCCCGAGTAGTTATTAGTACATCATAGCTCATAGGATTATCAGTAATATTAGTAGTAGCTTAGTTAGTATTATTAGTATTGTGGAGTGGGTCGGGTCTTTACCCTCTGTCAGCTCACTCTACAGCCCGCTAGGGGCATAATATATTGTAAGTATAAATACCCCTTCCCACACAAGGGAAGGGTTGGAACTTCACTTTACCTTAAGCTAATATACACATTGTTTCTCTCTCTAGAAGTTCCCATCACTTTATCTCTCTAGTTCTTTGTCTAATCGATCCAAACTAAGCCTCAATCTAGTGTTTCTTGTATTGTGAATACCCTACAGAAACTTTGGTCAACGAAGAAGAACCAACTTGTTCTACTCCAGATGCGCCGCATTATACTCCTTACATACGGCGCATCACTATCAAGATTTCACCAGTTTCGATCCAAGATACAAGAAGACATGCGCCGCTTACAGTTATGAAGATACGCCGCATCTCAAGGCGGTGTACGAATATTCTGGAATATAATAACCTTGGACCCCACGTGAAGTTAAGTCAATGCGCCGCATCTACTTATTCAATGCGCCGCATCTTACCTCAGACAGAAACTATAAATACCCCAAGGCCAGACGAATTTCAGAGACTTTTGACGTACGTGCCATATATCCCTAGACGAGTGAACGAATTCAGACGAATAGGCAGCACAAGACACACCCGAACGAAGATACAAGAGCTGTAAGAAGGTCCTGCATTTGTTTAATTCATTAAGTAGTTTTGTTTCATTGTATTAGTACACTTTAATTCATCAGGATTGGTGGCTTGTGTAATGTGAAAACGGAAAGGTTGCACTCCCTTAAAACTGCTTTCACATTAATTAAAGTTTATATGTTGATGTCTTTGGTGACTTTTATTAGTGCATTGATAACCTCTGTGTCTATTAGTGGCTTGTCGTATGTGACTACGGAAGATCATATTGCTCCCATGGTTATAACTAACTTGATCACTTAGGAATAACTTTTAGACATAAGTAATCATTAAGGGTTTACTCGCCGATAAGATTAGAGCCAACGAGAAAGGGTTAATTACATACACTTCATATAAAACTAGCAATAAAACAAGTGACAAGCTACTTAATTATTAGGATAGGTCTTCTTATTGTCTCAAGTATTTATCTGTGTACGTCCGTGCCTATCGCTGATTCATGCTCATTAGTTTAGTTTATTATTTAATTGCAACCAAAACGTGCCAGTCTCTCAGGCTGAACCCCCTTGCGTTAGATTAGGTTGTATAATTGATTTAAGATATTAAAATACAGATTAGAATAACTAGATAATACGTTCCACTCTTAGTGATCGACACTCTACTTACCATTATATTCATACTGACCCGGTACACCGCTCGTTAAGTGTGTGTGTTATTGATAAGTCGGCTAAATATAAATTTAAAACTTGAGTAGGCATTAATATTGCTAAACCGCAACGACACATCACGCGCATCACTTATACACAATATTATAATCATACCCCATCAACTTTGGTAGCCATTTCCTTTGAGCTGGAGTGGTAAACCTTTGATCCATCAAATACTTCAAACTAAAGTGGTCTGTTTTATGGTAAAGTGTCTGTCAAGCAAATAACCTCTCCACTTGTCCAATGCCTGAATAACTGCCAAAAACTCCTCCTCATAGGTGGACAAACTGTGGTGTTTGGGTGGTAAGGACTTACTCATGAAAGCAACTGGGTGACCATCATGCTGTAACACAGCTCCAATACCCACCCCTGAAGCATCAGTTTCTACTATAAAAGGCTCATTGAAATCAGGCAACTTGAGTACTGGTGCTTGTGACATGGCTACTTTCAAGGCTTCAAAAGCTAACTCAGCACTTTCATTCCAAACATAGGCATTCTTTTCAACAAGGTTGTGAGTGGTTGACTTATAAGATCATAGTTCCTTATGAATCTCGTATAGTAACCAGTCAATCCCAAAAATCCCCTCAATTTTTTTTTAAATTATGAGATCTAGGCCAATTTTTCAGTGCTTCTACGTTTGCTAGATCTGTTGCCACCCCTTTATCAGAAATAATATGGCCTAAATATTCTACCCTTGTCACCCCAAAAGTACATTTACTCATTTTGGCAAACAACTTATGAGCTCTCATTTTCTGTGTTAATACAAATATCGTCTAAAAAATGTTATTTATATTTTACGATCTTTGCTATATTTTGTTAACGACAACTATAAACTTTATTTTAGCAAAGTATGAATTTAGTCAAGTCTTTTATATATATAGCTAAAAGTTTTACTTAAACACAACTAGATTCCAATATGGTACAAATTATTTGTACATAAGTAGTATTCAAGGCATATTAGGAAAAGTGACACATTAGGTGTTAAAAACAAATAAAGTGCCACATTAGGTGTCAAAGTAACATAAGTATGTTTTACAAATAATAAAAATGTGTCTTATGATAACATAAGTAATCAAACATTTTTTAGTAACTTATAAACTAACTTGTTACTTCTTAGTTAAACATCATTTAGCTAGCTACAATATACATTTTACAAATTAACTTTGTTAAACATTTTAATCAAAATGAAATTGCATTATAACATCACTACTTGGATCATCCTATTCTAGTATAATATGAGATTGCATATCATTGTAGGATGCTAGAGAGATATGGAGAATATTTTGGTTAGATTTGATAAAGATTTTTAAGATCATGTCAGACAGACTAGCGGAACCAAAAATATACAAGGGCGGAACCCTTTTTTTGGTTCCGGCCAATCCGTGGCTTGCTGAGGCTTCTTGCCTATAAATAGCAAGCCAAACTTAGTTGTTTTCTCATGACTTACATACATAAACATTGTATATTCTTTCTCACTCATTATTCCCTGTATCTAACTCATTCATATTCATTTTAGTGAACTTATTAGATTGCAAGAAGATCAAAGCATCATTGAAGACATAAGCTTCAACAAAGTGTTGCAAGTCTTGTTTGTTCATCACAGTGTGTATTGTAATTATTCATACATCATTGTTTGTACCAAACCATCATAAACCTTTGTAGTGATCGGTTAGTATTTTAGTCCTCAAAATACGTAGTATGACGGGAGTGGTTGTACCCTTGTAAAAGAACTCGACATCTAGCTTTGTGTCGGAAATATTGTGTAAGCGACGTGTAAAGGTTTTCTCCGCCGGATAAAGGAGCTTGTTGACTAGTGAAGGATACTCTCGAGTTGGATACTCGGGGAGTGGAGTAGGGCAAGGAAAATGAGTCTTTTTAGACCGAACCACTATAAACCCTGGTGTTGTGGTTTGATCGTTTATATCTTCCTTGCATTTTACTTATTGTTATTTTGTTTGAATACGTTAGTTGATTTCACATAAACATAACAAAGAAAACAATTTAAAAACGGTAAAACTATTCAACCCCCTTCTAGTTTTCCACAATTGGCATCAAGAGCTACGTTCTCAATATTTTTAAAATATATTTGTATTTTAAAACTTGAAACGATCCATGGATTTTGAAAATTTTAAAGAAGGGCAATCTATGCAAAGACCATCAATATTTGAACCAAATTGATTTATCTATTGGAAAAGCTGCTTTGAAACTTATGTGAAATCAAAAGACATAGATCTATGGTATATAATTATAGAAGGTGATCACAAAGCTATAATAAAAGATATCACAAGTGGTCGGGATGAGGATACTTCACTTACTCATCATAGTGATGAGCAAAAGAAGTTGATTGCTAAAAATAATGAAGCAAAGATGATGCTTTACAATGCTCTACCTAGAAAGGAGTTTGAAAGAGTCTTTATGTACAAAACCGCTAAAGAAATTTGTCAATCTTTAATATTCACTCATCAAGGGAATTCACAAGTCAAGAATAACAAAATTGATCTTCTTGTTCAACAATATGAACAATTTGTTATTCCTGAAGATGAAATCATTGATAGTGCATTTGCTCGATTTAATACTATCATTACCTCTCTCAAAGCACTTGACGAATCTTTTTGTAGTAAGAACTTTGTCAGGAAATACTTAGAGCACTTCATCCAAAATGGAGAGCAAAAGTGACGGCTATTGAAGAATCCAAAGATCTTTCAAGTTTGTCACTTGACGAGCTAATTGGAAACCTCAAAGTTCATGAAATGGTAATGGAAAAAGATTCAGAGATCGTTAATGGAAAAAGAGAAAAAGTCAAGTCCATTACCTTAAAGGCAAAAACGGAGTCAAGTGATGAAGAAGAATCTAGCTCAGATAGTGAAGATGAAGAATATGCCATGGCCGTAACATACTTCAAAAAGTTCTTTAGAAGACGAGGAAAGTTTGTAAGACAACCTCGAGAAGACAAGAAACCTTTTCGGAAAGATCGTGACGATAAGAAAGGAAAAGGCGAAAGAAAATGCTTTAGATGTGGAGATACAAGCCATCTTATAGGAGATTGTCCCAAGCCACCTAAAAACAATAATCAAAGGGCGTTTGTGAGTGGTGCTTGGAGTGATAGTGAAGATGATGACGAGGAGCCAAAGAATGACAAAATTGCTCTCATGGCTCAAAACTCAAATGAGGTACACTCTGACTCATCTTACTCTTCTATTGATGATGACACATTACAAAAAGAATATAACAAACTGTATGAACTTAGTTTGAAAATCATAAACAAAAACAAGTTTTAAAAAACCAAAAAGGAATTTTTAGAAAATGAAGTTTATGAATTAAAAGAAAAAGCAAAACATTTAGAGAAGAGTAAAGCCATTGACAAGGTATGTATATCATGTCAAGAGATTGGACTTGAAATTGAGAGATTTAAACTCACACAGGATATGCTTATTAAGCACAATTCTAAGTTCAACAGATTTGATAAAAATATTTGTTGTGTGGATGAAATAATTAAAATCTAGAAGTTACCATACAATAAAACTGGACTAGGATTTATGAAATTAGGAGATTAAAGTAGTAAAACAAAACGAGCTGAAAAATTGCAAGAAATTGTTCCAACAACCTCAGAAGACCACGGACCAGACGGACCCAAAAATTTGGTTTCGTCCATTGAAAAATTTGGGTCCGTGGGGTCTGTCAGAGGAACAGAAGGATTGCAAATCAACTCGTACCGAGTTTGTTAAAGTCAAAAGGAAGTCTAATCTTGTTACAAATGAAACTAAACAAAAACCAGTTGTTACAATAGGAGTAGGACTTGCTAAATATGAGTTTAGATCTAAAACTACTCAACAGAGGCCTAAAACATCCATTCCCAAACGCCCCTTTCTAATAAGTAACTACAACACACAACCCAACTATCAAAATACAAGTTGGAATCAAAACTTTACTAGGCATTATCAAACTCCTAACTACATGCCATGGAACACATATCCACCATTTCCATACATGAACCAAGTAAATGGGATGTTTAACCAAAATGGACCCATGAGATATTGGGGACCAAATGCTTGAGTCTTTATGTGACTTAGGTATGCTTGAAAGTCGGATTGGAACCAGACGAGTGGATAAAAGATAGTAGTTGTTCAAGGCATATGACGGGAGACAAGAACCTCTTCTCAACTTACCAAGAATATGATGTCACTTTTGGTAGCAAATTGAAAAGCAAAATCATTGGAAAAGGTACAATCTCTCATGACTCTCTCTCTATTGAAGATGTTGCTCATGTTAATAATCTAGGATTCAACCTACTTAGTATTAGTCAACTATGTAGTAAAAAGTATAATGTCCTATTTAGTGAAAACAAAAGTAAAATACTAAAAGATGGAATAACCATAGCAAAAGGAGTTAGGAAAAACAACATATACATTATGAAGATTGATAAAACATCTAGATATAAACTTTGCCTCACCTCTTTAGATGATTCCTCAACTCTTTGGCATTGACGCTTAGGCCACGCTAATATGAGACTTATCCAATCTCTATCTTCAAAAGAACTCGTTAGGAACTTACCTAAGTTGAGATATGACCAACATTTTTGTGATGCTTGCAAAATTGGAAAACAAGTTCATAGTAGCCATAAGGCTAAAAATATGGTGTCTACATCTAGGTGTCTAGAACTTTTTCATATGGATTTATTTGGTCCATCCGCTATACAAAGTTATGGAGGGAACTTCTACACTTTGGTCATAATAGATGATTATTCAAGATACACTTGGACAAAGTTTTTGAAAAATAAAAACAAAGCTTTTGATCAATTTGAAATTCTTAGTAAGAAAATTCAAAACCAACTAGGTAGTCGAATTGTGTCAATTAGAATGGATCATGGTCGTGAATTTGATAATGAAATACAATTTGGAACTTTTTGTGATGCCAACGACATAACACATAACTTTTCAACTCCTCGTACTCCTAAGTCAAATGGTGTATTAGAACGCAAAAACCAGACTCTTCAAGAGATGAGTAGAATAATGCTTAAGGAACAAAACATACCGCATAAATTTTGGTGTAATGCTGTTGACACATCAACTTACATTTTAAATAGAGTTTTAATTCGACCATTTTTGAACAAAACACCATATGAACTATATAGAGGTAAAAAGCCTACGCTAGGATGCTTTAGAGTTTTTGGAAGTAAATGTTTTATTCTAAACACTAAGGATTACCTCACTAAATTTGACCCAAAGTCTTATGAAGGTGTATTCCTTGGATATTCTCAAAATAGCAAAGCTTATATTGTTTTAAACAAAGAAACCTTGAGAGTCGAGGAATCATTGAATGTAACATTTGACGAAATTCCAACTCCCTCTAAGACATCACCTTTGGTAGATGGTGACTTAGTTGAAAGTCAATTTATTGAAAACCAAGATAATCTAGATAATGACAAGGAAGATGAACTATTAAATAAAGAAATTGTCAATATCAAAGAATCTAAAAGTCATCCATTAGACAGTGTCATAGGAAAAATTAATGAAAGAACCTTAAGATCAAAAGTCCAAAATCAAAATAACTTATTTTGTTTTGTATCAATCGTTGAACACAAAAATATAAATGAGGCTATAAAAGGTGAATCTTGGGTCATAGCTATGCAAGAAGAATTAAATCAATTTATTAGAAATGACGTTTCGACATTAGTACCTCAACCAAAAATTCAAACTATAATTGGAACAAAATGGGTCTTTCGAAATAAAATGGATGAAAATGGTGTAGTGTCTAGAAACAAAGCTAGGCTAGTAGCACAAGGCTATAATCAACTAGAAGGCATTGACTACGATGAAACTTTTGCTCCGGTTGCTAGGCTCGAGTCTATTAGAATTTTGCTTGCATATGCATGTGCACATGACTTTAAACTTTTTCAAATGGATGTCAAAAGTGTATTTTTGAATTGTTTTATAAATGAGGAAGTGTATGTCGCACAACCTCCGGGATTTACTGATTTTGAAAAACCAAATCAAGTTTATAAAATTAAAAAGGCTTTATACTATTGGAGTATGCTCGTGTCATAATAAATAATTATATGGCTAGACATATGTGAGCCTATGGGGTCATACACTTATACACAGAGATACCATTTTATATATTGTATTTACCGTATTTACACTATATATATGACTACGTAACTTGGGATCGATAACGGGCTACTAATAACTAAGCTAGTACTTAGGTTATTGGATTGGACCAACAAATGGGCAAGCCCATTTGAAGCTCCATAAGGCCGGCCATGGTAAAGAGAACAAGAGAGAAAGATCAAGGGGTTAAGTGTAAGTTTTCCTTGATTATCTCCTAATTGATTTGTCATTAAGGAGATTGATTATAATTAATCACTTACCAACTTTCTCTCCTCCTTCCTCTCCTCAATAACCACGAAATTAAACACACCCTTATGAGGGTTTTGTGTTTTTGATCTCATCTAACCTTATTCTAATGTAGTTCAAGGCTAGATCGTGTGTTACGTGATCAAGACTAGCATCGGGTGGTTATCCGTGACGTGTAGTGTGTTTCATTCTTAGAGGAGATCAACATCATTGATCTCTTGGGTTTCTCCATCTCATATTGGTGATATTGGTGTTATTGGTGCATCCGTGATCACGCTTCAAAGGTATAATAATTGTATTCATTTATTGTTGATTGATCATATGGCTATATGGATCCGTTGTTGGTGATGTATTCCGCTGCGTTCATATATTTAATTTGTTAATTTATATTTTACATCACCTATAGTGGTATCACGAGCCATCATATGATGTCATATGATCATCAAGTATGCGTAAAAATGGCTAAAAATGTGTGTTTTTTAATGGATTTAAAAGAATGATTTCTAAACAGTCCCCATGGCTTATTTTTTGTAAATATGTCGACCCATATGGGGTCTAATAATCTGGACTTTTTGATCCTATGGCCATTTGTTATGCATACATTAATTGTTTACTTGTTCGGTACCCGTAAAATGGCCTAAAAACGCGTTTTTTTGATAGATTTGTAACCCGATTTCAAATCAGCCCATGAGGCTTAATTTTCTGTGGAAAAATGATGTTAAGAAGGTCCTAATATCAGTGGTTTTGAGTCTATGGCCATTTGACACGCGTACCATTCGGGGTTTTAATTCTTGTTAATTAATTTCTTCGATTCGTTGGCTAACAATTTAATTCTTGTTATTTATTTTGTTGTCCATGGCAAATACATGCATGTTTGTCCATGGAGTTAGCCAACACCTTGTAATGATCATAATTTTAATGTATTATTATGTGTATATGCAAAGCCGATGAAAACCTAGACCACTTATGCATTGTGATGTTGTGATTGTTGGTTGTTTTGTTTGTTTTTGGGGCTTGCCATTGTTTCGGCACTTTTGCAATGTATTTCATTTTGGTTTTGCCATTGTTTGGGCATTTTTACAGTAGATAGAAAGTAGATTAGAAGTACTTTACTTTTTATATCATGTAACCGAAAGCTTGGAATCAAATGGCAAAAGAATGAAGGATTTTGGACCAAAAGTAGCTGCTGGACACCTGATAGGAAAACACGATTTCCAGGAGATTGGTTAGGTATTTTGGGCTAAATTTTTTTGTGCAGGTTCACAAGACATAGCCCTACAACTTTGTCAACTAGGCTGAAGCATGAGGAGGTCATCTTCTAGGCCGTTTGGGCCTCCAAAGAAAGAAAACTGGGCTGACAGAATCATGTTTTCATGTGCATTTTGGGCCTTTACTTGCCCATGATTGTCTTGGGGCAAGTGGGAGCCCTCCGTGTGTTTGTGTGTAACACCCCAACCCAAAAAGGGTAAAGAGATCACAACAATATGGTTTCACATCAGAACAAGCAATAATAAACAGCGGAAGTCTTAACATTAAACCAAAGATAATAAGCCAATCAAGACTTATATCAAGATCAACAAGACAAATGAAAGGAAATAAATGAAGTACATAACAATCCAGGAGCCAATCAAGGCATAACAAGACTAAAAATTTAAATGGTAGAACTAAGATACTAAGGTCCATGCTTCACTCAAAGTTGCTCTCATCCCAAAGCAAAACCCAGCTTCCTAGCTTAAATACCTGCCGCAGGAAAAAGAAAATGCGGCTGAGCTACGAGAGCTCAGTGAACAGATATAACGGAAACAAAGCAGTAGTAACGGAATAGTAAAGTAAAAGAAATAATACCAGGTGTAACAAGAGTCAGGAAAAGGAATACAAAAGAGTTATGCAGATATACTAAGAGCTAAGAATGGTTACAATGGTAATTGTAAATGAAACCAGAACCCACCACAAGCCCAAGTCAAAACAAGTCAGGTCAAATGTCAGGTCAAGTATCAGGTCATAAGGTTACAAGGTTTCAGGAAAACAGAAATCCTCTACGAGCCCAGAAACAGTACATATCAAATCAAATCACATATCAGGGTGTATGGAGGGGTGACCTCAGCATACCAGGTACAAGGTGAGGGGATACCTCCAGGGGTTGGAGACGCGTTCTCCCAGGATTGTGAAAGACGTGTATCGCACACACTCGTCAGTCACCAGATAATACAAGTAATACAAACAAATTAGGTCAGGTCTAGGATGCATCCATACGCCCCCGCAGGCCACAGGGTCTTCCTCTACGTAACAAATCAAATCAGGTCAGGGACGGTGTAACCAAATCACTAGGGCTACACACTAGTCATGCCTGGTGGTGCATCACAGACTTGGACATGAAACCCTCATGCCTAGTGGATGGCTCGTAGTCTCAAACTGTGGGTCAAGGTCAAGTATCAAGTCTCGGGTATCAAGTATCAGGTGTCAAGTCTCAGGTATCATATCAGGGTTCATATCAAGGTTCATATCAGGATTCAAGAAATGAGATAAATGCAGGGGTTCATTATCAGGAGGTCAATATCAGAAAGGTTAAATACTAGAAGGTCAATACTAGAAGGTTCATAATAGTTTATTAAAAGAAATCCTTTTTAAATGGTTTTAATAAAAATGATCGTTAGAACAGTTTTCACAATAAAAGTCTTTTAAGGAAATGTTCAAAACCTCTTCATATATAACTAAAAAGTAGTTATAAAATCCTATGAACTTTCAAGTACCCAAGGTCTTAATTATTCAGGTTACCAGGGGGTGAACAAGTCATGTCAAGTATCGGAAGAAACATAGCAGGGTTCAAGTCAAAGGTTCAAGGCAAGAGTTCAAGTAAAGGTTCAAGTCAAATGGTTCATATCAAGTGTATCAAGGTTCAAGTCCAGGTTTATGACAAGGTTCAAGACAAAGGTTAAAGCAAAGGTTCAAATCTACGGTTCACAATACAAGGGAAACATAGCAATGAATCAGAAATCAGAAATGAGACGAAGGCTCCTTACTAAGAAGGGCAGAATATCTGTACCTTATTCAAATGCAAGCAAGAATACAAGAGTAGCAAAGACTGACAGGGATCAGATCACTCCCTCCTCGAACCTAAAGGAGTAAAAGACAGAATTACCAAAGGGGTTCAAGTTCAACTTACACTTTTAGTTCATCTTTCCATTTTAAGAAACTTTCCAGATTTAGTAACTTTCTATTTTTAGCAGGTTTCCAGAATTAGTAAGTTTCCATAATTAGCAAGATTCAAATAATATACTTCAAGTTAAGTCATTAGTTAGCTTATTATGGAAGTAATATTCATTTTAACAAGTTACACAAGTTAAGGGTTAAATATGACAAGTTTTCATAGCTTAGGGTTATAAATGTAAATTCATCAAAGTTAAAGGTTTAAATCAGAAATATCATAATTATACCATTCGAACACTTAGTTTTCCAGAATTACATATTTAACCTTCAAGTTTCAATATTTACACATTACACCCCTTTAGTTTATTAATTTACAAATTAAACCTTATAATTATATAGATTACAATTTAACCCTTATCATACTTACATTACACATCAAGCCCTTTTATTTCATCAATTTACAGAAAATAACCATTAATATTAATCATGTTACAACAGCCCTTCAAGTTTCGGTAATTACATATTTAGTCCTTATACTTTCCAAAAATGCAAAACGCATAATAATTTATCCATAATTACATATTAAGCCCTTAAATACTCAAAATTACACATTTCATCCTTCATAATATTATTTACACCGAGACTCTTTAATTTTCCCGAAATTACACTTTTAGTGCCTCTTTTCATTTAAATTACAATTCGCCCCATATATTAACAAATAATTTCGTATCCCTCCAAATTTACATATAAGACCCTCATGTTTATTTTTTATACATTCTCCCAGATCTATATAATATGACAAAAATATCCCACAAGTTTTAATAATTATAAAACACCCCCTTAACATTATAAAAACAAATCGGTATATAAAATATTTTATCAAAATCAAACCCTAATCATACCAATCAATAAGTAATCATTGTATCATCATTATACATCATTTATTTCCAGATTTCATCATATAAAGGCCCTAATCCAATCGGTTTTATTTTTCATACGGTTTTTCCATTATTTCCAAAAATCCGATAAACCATTAAATCCATAAATCATGATTTAAGCTTTTACAATTCGAATGACTATTTTTCCCATGTTATATGGTGTATATTGAACCCACGAAAATTATTTAAAAGCTCAGGAAAAATCGCATGGATTATAAAGGACCCGTTTTCGATTTTAGGGTTTATAAACTCATTATTTTTCGTTCGATCAATTATGTGGTGCATGGTTCGATTTCAACAATTTTTACACGTTATATATGATTAGTAGAGCATTAGAAAAATACCAGAAATTTTATAGGACGAGCGGATTACACGCTAAGAATTTAAGTGGCTCGGTACAACTATTTCGACTCCAAAACTTCACCACGACTAAACTAGCGACTCCCAGGACTTGTAGCTATTTTTCCCACCTCCTTTGCACTTGGAAGAACACCAAAAAAATGCCTCCTCTCTTCAGAAAAATCGGATGGTGTGTGTATGATTTTATTTGTGTGCTACGGTTTGGTAAATAGGGTTAAAATGGTAGAGTAAATCATGGAGTGATTATGAGTTGATTATGCCGAGTATTAGGGGAGTCTTGAGGCTAAATAACCGGTGATCTTGACTAAATTTCCAATTTACCATAATTAGGTAATTTACATAATTGATTTTGTAATTTAAATTGTTTTTAAATAATAGGATTTGTATAAAAAGTGTACTATTCGGCCCATAGGTTTTAAATGTGTAATTATACTCTTTTGTACTTTGTAAAATATTAGAAGCTTGCCTCAAAATTATCTCGCTTGATTTGTAGTTCATTTCCAGAGATTTGGGATTGATTCGGTACTTTAATTAAGCTTTAATTAAATTTTAAAGTTTCAGGGGTAATTTGGTAATTTTTGCATGTTTTAGATTTTCGGGTTTTACAACTCTTCCCCTCTAACAGAAAAATTTCGTCCTCGAAATTTGCAAGGAAACAGAAAGAGAATAGAACGGAATGAGACAAAGACATACCAGACGCCTTATCTGCCTGGTCACGAGAAAGCGAGAAAACACGACCGGTAGTAGGAGTAGGAGAAGGAGGATCAAGATATTTCCCAAGTGTTGCCGGATTCCGCCTAGGACAATCTTTCAACTTATGCTCCCTCGAACCACACCTAAAACAAGCTCCAGAAGTCGTACGACAAAATCCCGTATGGTTCTTCCCACACTGAGGACAACTAGCTGACCCCTGACTATCGCTGCGCCCCCGACGATCGCCATCCTGCCTAGAAGCTGACCTTGAATCCCGACCTCGCTGATCATGACCACGGTCCGCCCGATCTCGTGGTTCCAAACCCCTACTAGATTGCCGCTTCCGCTCATAATCCTGGTCCCGGTGACTCTTATAATCCCTACTCTGGTCCTGCTGACTCTGCCCCCTGGAATGCACCCGATTACCGTCCCTATCCCTCTTATTAGAACCCCCATCCGTATGTAACAACTCTATGTTACGTGCAGCATCCTGAACTGCAGCCACATCCTCGTACTCAAAGTTCACGATACGATCTAAAACCCACGTCTTCAATGCCCACTTAAAATGACGAGCCTGACGACGAGCATCCCCAGTAACCTCTGGCCCAACAAAGCTGGCCAAACGTAAGAACCTCTGCATAAACTCACCCGACGACTCATGATCCCCCTGACGAATCGTCCCATACTCCCTCTCATACCTCTGCTGCTCCGATAATGGAATATACTGCCTATAGAACACCTCAATGAAATCCGCCCAAGAACAGGTCTCAGCATAATCATTTCCCTTTGCCTGAACAAGAGCAGTCCACCAATTAAGAGCGTCACCCTCCAGCTTGAATGTAGCCAAACGAGTTTTAAACTCGTCAGCACATCCGAGAACCCTGAACAACTTCTTGACATGGGTGATCCAGTCCTCTGCCTCATGGGGAGTGGCAGCGGACTTGAAAGAGAGAGGCTTGAGCTTATTGAACCTCTCTATCCATACATGAATACCAACAGGTGGAGCAGTGGGTGGAGCAGTGGGTGGAGCATCGCCACCACCACCACCAGAAGAACTTGCACCATTTCTGATGTTGTTGGTGACTTGGGTCACCAACTCAGGAAGAGCAGCAGCCATAGCAGCGGCTATCATGGCCTCAAAATCGGGCCATCATTCCCATCAGTGTACTGGGTAAAACGCGTATTCACCATCTGAATGATTATCAAAACGATTAGCAAGAGCAAACAGAATATGACAGAGCAGATCGAGAAAATATGACAGAGCAGAACGGGAAAAGAGAGTGCGCGAAAGGAAACCTAATGTCTACCCAATCCTCACAGGTCAATGGCCTAAGCCTAAGGGTTTTCGGGAAACCTAAGGGTCCAACCTGTCTCTGATACCATAAATTGTAACACCCCAAACCGACAAGGGTAAAGATATCACAACAATATGGTTTCACATCAGAACAAGCAATAATAAACAGCGGAAGTCTTAACATTAAACCAAAGATAATAAGCCAATCAAGACTTATATCAAGATCAACAAGACAAATGAAAGGAAATAAATGAAGTACATAACAATCCAGGAGCCAATCAAGGCATAACAAGACTAAAAATTTAAATGGTAGAACTAAGATACTAAGGTCCATGCTTCACTCAAAGTTGCTCTCATCCCAAAGCAAAACCCAGCTTCCTAGCTTAAATACCTGCCGTAGGAAAAAGAAAATGCGGCTGAGCTACGAGAGCTCAGTGAACAGATATAACGGAAACAAAGCAGTAGTAACGGAATAGTAAAGTAAAAGAAATAATACCAGGTGTAACAAGAGTCAGGAAAAGGAATACAAAAGAGTTATGCAGATATACTAAGAGCTAAGAATGGTTACAATGGTAATTGTAAATGAAACCAGAACCCACCACAAGCCCAAGTCAAAACAAGTCAGGTCAAATGTCAGGTCAAGTATCAGGTCATAAGGTTACAAGGTTTCAGGAAAACAGAAATCCTCTACGAGCCCAGAAACAGTACATATCATATCAAATCACATATCAGGGTGTATGGAGGGGTGACCTCAGCATACCAGGTACAGGGTAAGGGGATACCTCCAGGGGTTGGAGACGCGTTCTCCCAGGATTGTGAAAGACGTGTATCGCACACACTCGTCAGTCACCAGATAATACAAGTAATAAAAATAAATCGGGTCAGGTCTAGGATGCATCCATACGCCCCCGCAGGCCACAGGGTCTTCCTCTATGTAACAAATCAAATCAGGTCGGGGACGGTGTAACCAAATCACTAGGGCTACACACTAGTCATGCCTGGTGGTGCATCACAGACTTGGACATGAAACCCTCATGCCTAGTGGATGGCTCGTAGTCTCAAACTGTGGGTCAAGGTCAAGTATCAAGTCTCGGGTATCAAGTATCAGGTGTCAAGTCTCAGGTATCATATCAGGGTTCATATCAAGGTTCATATCAGGATTCAAGACAGGAGATAAATGCAGGGGTTCATTATCAGGAGGTCAATATCAGAAAGGTCAAATATTAGAAGGTCAATACTAGAAGGTTCATAATAGTTTATTAAAAGAAATCCTTTTTAAATGGTTTTAATAAAAATGATCGTTAGAACAGTTTTCACAATAAAAGTCTTTTAAGGAAATGTTCAAAACCTCTTCATATATAACTAAAAAGTAGTTATAAAATCCTATGAACCTTCAAGTACCCAAGGTCTTAATTATTCAGGTTACCAGGGGGTGAACAAGTCATGTCAAGTATCGGAAGAAACATAGCAGGGTTCAAGTCAAAGGTTCAAGGCAAGAGTTCAAGTAAAGGTTCAAGTCAAATGGTTCATATCAAGTGTATCAAGGTTCAAGTCCAGGTTTATGACAAGGTTCAAGACAAAGGTTAAAGCAAAGGTTCAAATCTATGGTTCACAATACAATGGAAACATAGCAATGAATCAGAAATCAGAAATGAGACGAAGGCTCCTTACTAAGAAGGGCAGAATATCTGTACCTTATTCAAATGCAAGCAAGAATACAAGAGTAGCAAAGACTGACAGGGATCAGATCACTCCCTCCTCGAACCTAAAGGAGTAAAAGACAGAATTACCAAAGGGGTTCAAGTTCAGCTTACACTTTTAGTTCATCTTTCCATTTTAAGAAACTTTCCAGATTTAGTAACTTTCTATTTTTAGCAGGTTTCCAGAATTAGTAAGTTTCCATAATTAGCAAGATTCAAATAATATACTTCAAGTTAAGTCATTAGTTAGCTTATTATGGAAGTAATATTCATTTTAACAAGTTACACAAGTTTAGGGTTAAATATGACAAGTTTTCATAGCTTAGGGTTATAAATGTAAATTCATCAAAGTTAAAGGTTTAAATCAGAAATATCATAATTATACCATTCGAACACTTAGTTTTCCAGAATTACATATTTAACCTTCAAGTTTCAATATTTACACATTACACCCCTTTAGTTTATTAATTTACAAATTAAACCTTATAATTATATAGATTACAATTTAACCCTTATCATACTTACATTACACATCAAGCCCTTTTATTTCATCAATTTACAGAAAATAACCATTAATATTAATCATGTTACAACAGCCCTTCAAGTTTCGGTAATTACATATTTAGTCCTTATACTTTCCAAAAATGCAAAACGCATAATAATTTATCCATAATTACATATTAAGCCCTTAAATACTCAAAATTACACATTTCATCCTTCATAATATTATTTACACCGAGACTCTTCAATTTTCTAGAAATTACACTTTTAGTCCCACTTTTCATTTAAATTACAATTCGCCCCATATATTAACAAATAATTTCGTATCCCGCCAAATGTACATATAAGACCCTCATGTTATATTTTTTATACATTCTCCCAGATTTATATAATATGACAAAAATATCCCACAAGTTTTAATAATTACAAAACACCCCCTTAACATTATAAAAACAAATCGGTTTATAAAATATTTTATCAAAATCAAACCCTAATCATACCAATCAATAAGTAATCATTATATCATCATTATACATCATTTATTTCCAGATTTCATCATATAAAGGCCCTAATCCAATCGATTTTATTTTTCATACGGTTTTTCCATTATTTCCAAAAATCCGATAACCCATTAAATCCATAAATCACGATTTAAGCTTTTACAATTCGAATGACTATTTTTACCATGTTATATGGTGTATATTGAACCCATGAAAATTATTTACAAGCTCAGGAAAAATTGCATGGATTATAAAGGACCCATTTTCGATTTTAGGGTTTATAAACTCATTATTTTTCGTTCGATCAATTATGTGGTGTATGGCTCGATTTCAACAATTTTTACACATTATATATGATTAGTAGAGCATTAGAAAAATACCATAAATTTTATAGGACGAGCGGATTACACGCTAAGAATTTAAGTGGCTCGGTACAACTATTTCGACTCCAAAACTTCACCACGACTAAACTAGCGACTCCCAGGACTTGTAGCTATTTTTCCCACCTCCTTTACACTTGGAAGAACACCAAAAAAATGCCTCCTCTCTTCATAAAAATCGGATGGTTTGTGTATGATTTTATTTGTGTGCTACGGTTTGGTAAATAGGGTTAAAATGGTATAATAAATCATGGAGTGATTATGAGTTGATTATTCTGAGTATTAGGGAGTCTTGAGGCTAAAGAACCGGTGATCTTGACTAAATTTCCAATTTACCATAATTAGGTAATTTACATAATTGATTTTGTAATTTAAATTGTTTTTAAATAATAGGATTTGTATAAAAAGTGTACTATTTGGCCCATAGGTTTTAAATGTGTAATTATACTCTTTTGTACTTTGTAAAATATTAGAAGCTTGCCTCAAAATTATCTCGCTTGATTTGTAGTTCGTTTCCAGAGATTCGGGATTGATTCGGTACTTTAATTAAGCTTTAATTAAATTTTAAAGTTTCAGGGGTAATTTGGTAATTTTTGCATGTTTTAGATTTTTGGGTTTTACATTGTGCTTATGTCCCTAGTTGACTCTTGGTTCTTGTGATGGCTCACGAGACCAAGCATAGGATTTTCATCGGTTGAGGCTTTGCATATTGTGGTTGTGTGTTTGTTTGGTTGTTTTATATATGTTGTGACTATATGTAAAACGGAAAATGTTTTCTTAAAACTTGAAACGAAACACAAACCATTTTTGAACTAAGTCTTATGATTTAGTTTAACTAAGTTTAAATATGATTTGAAACTTAAAATCATTGTTTTCTAAATAACACTTAAACTAGTTAAGGTTGTTTATTTATTTATTTATTGTATTGTCCAAACTTAATTATAATCCACTTAGGATTTATATTAGTCTTGAAAATTGACAACTTGACACACATAAATTAAAAAAAATGATTAGACTTAAGTTAAGAAAAGTTTTTAACTTGTGCTACGAAGAATGAATGCATGCTTCTTTCGTACACGTTTTTGATCCACATCAAAACACTTTACCCGTCAAAATTTAAGTCATGCCGTCCAATTATGAGAACACTTGAAATTACCTTTTGGCTATGGTCAGACCTAGGTCGAATTGTAACCCAAGGTGACTATTCTCTATGCGTCATACCTAGGATTATTCTCACAAGGTTTTCAAATTGGATGACTTAATCGAGTTCAGCGGTCAGACCCTGACCCGAAGCAAAGATGGGACTAAACATGCCTACATGACACTAGTTGTTTGACACTAGATGCCATGAGTCCCATAAGGATCTAAGAGTTATACATGTAATACAATTGGTGATCGTCGCCTACCAATTGAATCTACTATTGCTAGCAGATCAACTGATGTGATAGTAGAAGCACAATGTGGATCTTAGCCTTTTCGTAAATTAATTGTTTTAAAATTCTAAACATGGGGTAGTTAATTTATAAAAGGATAATTATCGAAAATACTAAAATGAACTTTGTAAATTCAATTAATGTATTAATTTAACACAAGCCGTAAACAAGAGTTTGTTCTTTTCTTGTTAAAAGGACGAACTAAGTCGATCTTTCCTTGTAAGAAAGAGACTTATTCCTATCCTTTTTCTTTATGAGGAAAAGCCATAATAGGAATATTTGAATTTTCATAATTCTAATAAAACTCAAAGAACACCTACTCTAGAAATCGTGATGTCTTGTAAAAGTCAAAACGGTTAAGTATGGTTACACATCTTATTCTTTCAAGATTGTTTTATAACCCTAGTTTCGGTTTTGAACCATTGAAGAAATATAAAATATTTGGATAACTAGAGAACACGTTTTCTATAGCTACCAAACTAAAATGAGTTTAAATAATTAGAAGACGGAAATATCAATAAACCGCAAAGAGGTAAAGGCAATTACTAGCATGATTACCTAGCAATTTGTCTTAACCCAATAAGCCTACTAAGGTCCTACATACCCTTGTGGTAAAGTAGACCAATTATGGAGGAAATGCATGCCTATTTTCAAGTTAAAATAGCAATGATGGCTAGCCCATCATCTATATGTTAGAACTTGATGCACTTTCTTGAATACCTAAGTACATGTTTACTAGTCAAAGTGACTCACATTAGCAATAATGTGTAGATATCCAAAGAAAGATGGAAAGTATCCAATCGCCACTCACTCTCCACTGGTGATGAAACACATGTAATGTTGTCTAACCCAGTGGGAGCTACGTGATTATATTACTGGTGACGAAACACATGTAATGTTGTCTAATCCAGTGGGAGCTGTAAGCTTCATTACCTTGCAAGTTGCCCATCTTATTTCCAGATTGTCTTGAAATAATACGCTACTTTCCACATGTTAAGCATCATAGTTTATATAAGAACCATTGCATAAATTTTATAAGATAACTTGTCGCGTTCCTGATGTTGCTTCCTGAAATGTTATCTATAAAATTGTTATGCATGATTCATTATTAAAACGATAAAGTTCTACATATCTATATTTTGATTTTGACTAAAAATTATATGTTATATTAGACATTGTCATATTGCTCTCATGATGTTGTGCCACGCACAAGTGGGAGAAATCTTAATTGTGTGCAAGGTACAACATATAACAATATGACTAATAGTTTTTCTTGACTGAAAGGTAAGAAACTAAAATTCTACTAGGACTTCTACACATAAAATGTATGTTGCCCTAATTAGAACAAATATCAAGATAACATGAAAAGCTACTTCAACATATTCACTGAATTGTTTAGTAAATATGATTATGCTTTCTTGTAAAGTCATAATCATGAAGTATGAAATTAACTTGAATTTACTATTGAGGCCAAGTGTCGGCGCTCGTAATTACTTTAGTTGAATATGTTTAGGTCTCTTGTAAAGACACAAACATCAATTCCGTTAATTGTTGAAAGACAAAAAACGTAAAGTAAGACGTTGATTTGTTATGTCTTCTTATTAAGACATGTACACTTACGACGTATAATATTAAATGTTTATGTTTTCTAGTCAAAACATGCACATGAAGTAAAGTATGCAGTAGACTGAGATTATTATTGATGCCATCTGGTTTGACCTGGTTGGCAGATATGTAAGCCAAAAGTATAAGTTCATCTAATGAGTTGTGTGATAGTCTCACAACATCAGTCCTCATGGAATACCACAACTATTATGGTATGTCCATCATGGAAAATCAAACTCTATTAATATTGTTTGATCTTTGATGACTTAAACTGTTTTACCTCCAAAGCTATCAAGGTTAGAAAATTGGATGTGCCATGTGTACACTCAATATGATTCCAACCCAGAAGGAATTTAAGACACCATTGTATTATGGCATGGGATGAATCTCATTATGTCTTGATTGAAGCTTTGAATTTGTTAACTACCTAAGAGTAAGTAATTAACAAACTAGAGTCAAGAACTAACGATGTATTTAGGATGTCCCACTTGGAAACAATTTATTGTTACTCAAGATGCTGAGTATCTAGAGATTAGTCTCTACATACAAAAGCAAGTGGGAGCACCTTTAGACCTTGAAGTTATTCAAGAGCAACCTTCTGAGTACACTTGCTAATGTCATACTAAGGTTGAACATGCATATGTTAAACCATAGATTGATATCTCTCATTCATAAATCCGCAAGGATTCCTATTGCACCTGAATGATATAGTTTTATATCAATGCTAAGGGATATAAGTTAGAGGATCATAGTGAACCTGCTAACTATAGAGATGCATTATCAGATCTTGAATCTGATGAATAACTCAAACTATGAATGTTAAGATGCAGTCCTTGAAAGACAATCACTCATGGAGTTTGATTGATCTCTTACCAATCAGTTAGATTGTGAGGTTAAGAATGAGTTTCTTGATGAGAAGACTCAAAAGGACAAACTTGTACACACATTTAATGCACGCGTAGTAAAAGGAGTTTACTCGTACTCAAGAAATTGACTATGATTAAATCTTCCTATCTACAAACATTAAATGTATAAAGATGATTTATTGTCATACCTGTTTTCATATAAATGAAATATGACAATAGGATATCAAAACACTTTTCCTGTTGATTACCTTTTGCGAGGACGATGAGTAATCAAAAGGGTTTATGAATCCATATAATCTTTATTATGTATACAAGATAAAATAATCCATGTGTGGATTAGATCATGCATCTAGGAGCAAAGATCTTGAGTTAATTATAAAATCATTAATTTGATTTTGATTAATAAGATTACTCCTAAGTACACTAAGAGCAAGTTGGAGCACTGTATTTATTTTCTTAAATCTTATATGTCATTAACATATTAGAAACAATATTCCATCTAAGCTAGACTTTAATCCTTAGCTTGGAATGAAGTTTCTCTTGAGGGATTTATAAAATAAGACATACAACCTTGTTATATATATGTTTATTAGAATAAACATAAGCGGTTATTAAGTCTAAACACAATATGACATATTATTGAGGGGTGTCTCAATGATCAGTCTCACTTGATGAGATTGAACACATTAATGGAAATCTTAAGTTCGACTAAAGGATTCATCATGTAAGTCATATTACGCATTGTGTAACACCCCAAAAATCGTAATGAAACAGCGGAAGACTTAAACGGGGTATTACCAACTAGATCACAGTCATAAGTATAGATTTTTGATAAAAAGGGAAATTTTATATCATTCAATGAAAACTCAATATTCAGAGATTACATATTTGTTATCAAAAGGGGTAGTAGTTCACAAAAGTGATGATGAGTTTGAAAAGAATGATATAGTTATTTGGAACAAGGTGGGTCTTTTCTCCATGCCCGTGCCAACTCCGTGCTTGAGATTTCTTTAATTAC
Organism: Artemisia tridentata subsp. tridentata; assembly: GCA_021014915.2. Classification (NCBI taxonomy): domain Eukaryota; kingdom Viridiplantae; phylum Streptophyta; class Magnoliopsida; order Asterales; family Asteraceae; genus Artemisia; species Artemisia tridentata. The sequence goes on along the minus strand of CP139507.1, from coordinate 140,561,805 downwards.
CTGAGATAAACATGCTTAAAATGTCAACACAAAGGTTGAGTGAATTCACAGTGTTTTATTTGTAATAGATTGAACACAAGGTAAATAATAGTGAAAACAATGATATTGCAGGGGTAATAAATAGATAAATATTGCACTAAGCCTCATGAAACGCAAACCTTAACGTGTAGGGGTAGTAATAATAAATATCCCAATCATAGCAATGATATGGGTGATAAATGCCCTGGTGTAGGAGTTTTGCCATACTCAAATTCGAATAAAGTGCATTTGTCTATCAATCCGGCTAACACTATGGCTATCTATCCGGCTAGTACAAATGGGATGTCAACTTCCAATAGATCTATTCACGAAATTCGCGTTCACTCGCAAGTGATTAATGGTTCATGATAAAGGGACTTTTAAATTGGCGGGGTAATAACTTAGGCAAATATTTCTTAGCAATATCAATCAGGGAAACATACAGGAAAAATACTTGTGTTCGGTTTTATAGCATGTATCTCCCCACGGGATTTGAAAACATAGTAAAATGTGGGACTATGAACTCACCTCAGTGTAGTAGTAGTCTGAAGTGCAACAGAGTCAAATGATATATGGTAGTTCCGCCGCGTGACCTAGATTAGTATGGCATAATTTAGTTTGCAGTTCTGATTTAAGACTCGATGAGCGTAATTAAGTTTAAAAGTTTTCAAAACATTTATGTTGTTGTTGCTCGTGTTTACTATTTATTTTCAAAACGATCTGTCCACACCCTACCTCCCCCATACCCTGCTCCGGCGGGATTGGGTTTGTTGTTGTTGTTGTTGTATAATAGTTTTTAGTATTTCGGTTAGTCGTTTTTGTCACAATTTTAATAACTAATATTCGACGTGTTGTCAGTTCGGGTTTTATTAAGTGTTAACCTATTTTAAAGGTGAACCATTCTCTTTTTAATTTCTATAACCAAACGCACCCTACATTTTATTTTATAAATCATAGTGGGCTGTGGCCCGAGTTTCACGTGCAACCCAACTCCCTAGTGGCTTCGGCCCGGTTCTAAGCTCAAACAAACCTCATTCTTTTATTAGCCCAGTGTTAAATTTTAAATCCAATTTCACTTGTAAACAAACTGCAGGTTTTCATCTTTGATATTGTGGTTCGCTGGGTATATTTTGTTGGAGTGAAAACTGCCTCTCGCAGGTTTTAAAAAAATATAGGCTTTCTCAAATGAGACTTTGGCGAGGGGTCGTATGCTACTAAGGTCGAAGCTAAGGTCTCGTTAGTTGTTGTTCTTACTCAAAACGCCATTCGACAACCGTACGTTTCGACTACTCTTTAACCATTATCATCCCAAATCTTTTAACAATCCGCAAACTAAACTAACCCATGACTTTTTAAGTCAAACCTTCCCATTCGACCCGTTTTACATCTAAATCATATTCGACTATCTTAATCATTCATAGCCTCTTAACATTCGACTTACATTTCTATCAAAGTTAACATAACCACATTCGACTAACGCACTTATTCTCAATACTTACATTTTATAACCACAAATATTCTTATCTAATCCTAATTTTCCAACTTATATAATTCGAATGAAAGTAAAATAATATAAATCAATCTTAAATAAAATTTAACCTGAAATTTGTAGAACTCTAATTAGACCCGAATCCAAAAGCTCCAAAACCCACTTCGGCCTCCAATTCGAATCCTAACTTTAACTCTGATCTTGAGAACCTCTCAGATTGTGGTGGGTTGGTAGTGTTGGTGTGATTCGAATAGTGCCCAGGATGGGTGGATTTAAGGAGTATAGTGGAGTTAGGCTCCATATAGCTTTCGGTTTATGGGAAAATTAACATTCCAAACTTGTGTCTAATCTTTGTATATATGATTCTAAATCTTATAATATCTCGTGACTAAGAAGGGGACAAAACTTTTTGGTCAACTCTAATTTATTGGTGATGGAGATGGTTCGGTTTTGGGTTTTTCGAGAGTGGCAGCAAAAGTGAGAATGGTGCTTTTGAGGATTGTGTTGTGCCGAGAATAGGATAAGATGGGAAGGTAGGAGTAGAAAGTTGATGGTGTTATGGTTGGTTTGAGAAGTCGACAAGAACTAGGAAGAAAGAAGAAGAGTAGTAGCAGATATAAAGTTAGGGTAGGGAAATATTGATGGAGTCAAAGGAGTAGCAACATAAATATTGGAATTGGTGGGGGATACGACAAACCTAAGAGAAGAAAAGAAATATATAAATGTAGTAGTATTGCTAAAATTTGGTATAGTGTATTTTGTGCTTTTAAATACCCGTGTCTCGCTAGGCGGTGTCAGTTCAGGCTTCGTTTAAAATGTCTCAATCCGAGAGTTCATATTTTTAGGGTCGTTGAATTATACATGAATTTATTTCCGAGTCCTTGATTGTTTTGAGTTAAGGTTTGTTCCTGATTTTAGATTATTAGACCTATGCCATACTATCACGGTGTCGGAATGCGTGCTATTCCAGTAAAAATAGAACGTGAGTTTTGCCACATTGTTCGTTTTGTAATCTCACTAGTTATTTCTCAGTAAAAAAAATATATAGTAATATTTCGAATGCAAAGGTGAATAAAATAACTTGATTAAAGTTCATAATCAATTGCTTCGGGTTTACAGAAAGTTAATAACTCGAAAATTTCGGGTTATTACACATTGGGCTATATTTATCATTTGCATGAATGCAAGATGAGTTGATAACAACAAATATCTAAGTGAACGTCATTAGATAATTGTTAAACGAGCATTATAATGGACCTACGAAGGACCAAAGATACGTTCAAACGTTTACGGATATTTGCGGAACTCTGTTTTGTTTGCATACGCTGATGCTTATTTAACTGAGATGATACTCAACCCTAGTCGTGGTAGGATGCCATCATGAATGATGACATTGCTGACTAGATGTGCTCGACTGAGAGCATTAATGCGTTATACATTAAAAGAATAAGAATACTTTACAGTTTGAGAAACTGTTCAAATGACTGTCTAATGTAGGTGTTTTGCTGGCTTCAAACACCCTATGGAATGTATTGTTGCAATACTCGTCTTGTACTTGAATGCACACATACAAAGAACAATCATCATTCAAACCTTTCATGAGTTTTGAAACAAGTATTCTCAAAGTTTACTCGGATGACTACTTGTTGTCTTGTACAACATAATTTGATCATGGTGAGAACATCGGATTTTGACCTATGAGTAGTCTTATGCATATCTGTTTTAGTATTTGGATAATGGAACTGTAAGCAGTCGTATCATATAATGAATTGATATACCTGGTATGATCGTATTCATTTATACTTCTGTGTTCTATATTTGCATGTTTAATCCATGAATAATTTATTTATTCTAAAATTGTCCATTGCCAGTTGACGATACGGGAGTATCGTCAAACTAAGGCAAATGTAAGCGTGTTGGTGATTTATTTGCCAAACTCACATGTTGTTCATTGTGATGAACATTGGATTGAACCAACCTACGAGTTTCACTACATGGATCGTCGTCAATAGTGAATCTCGCTAGTGGTTATGTCTCTTATCCTTAGACTTGAGATGCAAGCAGGTCTTGCATGTGTGGAATTTCATTCCTTGATATGGTTAAACGTTGTCCTGAATAAGGTAGTTATAAAAGCCATTATCAGGAGTGATATGACGCATGTAAATGACACGTGTAGTCAAAACGGGATTTGTTCCTCCACATGTTATGGAGTTAGATACTATTGGGCCCCTCGATGAATTGGATAGATGTTTGTATGGCCATACCCAAATGAGATTAAGATGAATCTTAACCCACTTGGTAATCTTGTTCAATATCTATATCGAGAAACATAATAGTTAAACTATTAGAATGACATTTGATCCATGTCTAATGTTCAACACGGTATCTGTAACAAAATGATAGATGACATATAAACCATCTAAAATGAGACGTTTAAGAAACTATTCTCACATATTTCTAGGGGCATTGGCGTGTTGCTAGACGCTAACCTTTGCTTGTATAATTACTTGATTATTATGACGTCGCAAGTGGGAGCTGTTGGAGTATGCTCGTGTCATAATAAATAATTATATGGCTAGACATATGTGAGCCTATGGGGTCACACACTTATACACAGAGATACCATTCTATATATTGTATTTACCGTATTTACACTATATATATGACTACGTAACTTGGGATCGATAACGGGATACTAATAACTAAGCTAGTACTTAGGTTATTGGATTGGACCAACAAATGGGCAAGCCCATTTGAAGCTCCATAAGGCCGGCCATGGTAAAGAGAACAAGAGAGAAAGATCAAGGGGTTAAGTGTAACTTTTCCTTGATTATCTCCTAATTGATTTGTCATTAAGGAGATTGATTATAATTAATCACTTACCAACTTTCTCTCCTCCTTCCTCTCCTCAATAACCACGAAATTAAACACACCCATATGAGGGTTTTGTGTTTTTGATCTCATCTAACCTTATTCTAATGTAGTTCAAGGCTAGATCGTGTGTTACGTGATCAAGACTAGCATCGGGTGGTTATCCGTGACGTGTAGTGTGTTTCATTCTTAGAGGAGATCAACATCATTGATCTCTTGGGTTTCTCCATCTCATATTGGTGATATTGGTGTTATTGGTGCATCCGTGATCACGCTTCAAAGGTATAATAATTGTATTCATTTATTGTTGATTGATCATATGGCTATATGGATCCGTTGTTGGTGATGTATTCCGCTGCGTTCATATATTTAATTTGTTAATTTATATTTTACATCACCTATATATATGGGCTTAAGCAAGCACCAAAAGAATGGTATGATCGACTTAAAACATTCTTAGTTGAACATAAGTACACCATGGGACTAGTAGATAATACACTCTTCACTAAGAAAAAGGAATCACATATTATCATTGTCCAATATATATGTGGATGACATCATATTCGGATCAACCTGTCAAGAGCTATGTGATGATTTTTCAAAAATCATGCACGACGAGTTTGAGATGAGTATGATGGGAGAACTAAACTATTTCTTAGGACTTCAAATCAAGTAATTAGAAGACGGGATATTCTTTAACCAATCTAAATACATAAAAGACATGCTTAAGAAATTTCGTCTTGAAGATTCTAAACCCATTAAAATACCTATGTCCTCGGAAACCAAACTCACCAAAGATGAAGAAGGTGATTCAGTAGATAACACTAAATATAGAAGACCCGACATTATGTTTAGTGTTTGTCTATGTGCTCGCTTTCAAGAAGATCCTAAAACATCACAAACGGCTCTTGCCATTTCAACAACCGAAGCCGAATACGTATCAGCAGGAAAAGCATGTCAACAAGCTCTATGGATGAACCAAGCTCTTATCGATTACGGAATTCAACTCAATGACATTTCTATTCTTTGCGATAACAAAGGAGCCATCGACCTAAGTAAAAATCCAGTTCAACATGCTCGAACTAAACATATTGAAATCCGTCATCACTTTCTTCGTGACAATGTTCAAAAATGAAACATCTCAATTGAGAAAGTATCCTCATAAGACAACATTGTCGATATCCTAACAAAACCTCTTAAACGAGAACCATTTAATCTCCTTAGACTTGGACTAGGACTAATGGAATCTAATTTGTAGTTGTGAGTAATTTAGATCTTAGCTTGAACCCTCTTTTGACCAAAATGACAAAACTTGACCAAATCAAATTCTGGCCCCAAGGTACCCTTTGATAACACGGACGGGACCAAAAATTTGGGTCCGCCCAATCCGTGGGTACCTGGGTCAGTTTTTAACTATTTAAACAAACACCCCTTTCTCCAAAAACCAAAAACACATAACGACGCAAACTCTTTCCACATTATTCTCAACTCACAATTAGGGAATTTCCTTCAACTAATCTTTGCTCCAAACAACATTTTAAGTACATTCACCTCTTTCTTCTTCCAATTCTGAGTCTAGGGTTTCTATTTTTTGCACAAAATCAAACTTGGGGTTTATGCATTACCTTAAAGAAATCATGTAGTACATTGGTTAAATTACACAACTAATTATGTTTCCCTTAGTTAGGAATTGTATCTTGTAATACATTATCATGATTTACTAAAAACCCCATGTCAATTTTTTGTAAAAACTTCTCACAATTAGGATACAAATTCTTCTACACATTGTTCATATAAATAAAAAAGTTATGTTTAAACATCACTTGCATAATGTCACTTGAATGCTAAAGGAAGTACACAATTAATATGTATTTTTGGGTACATTCAATCAAAGCCACATCGAATTAGGAGCGTTTGGGTTATCTCTCATATTGTCACAAAACTACTAAATAATTTCTTTTACGCATTAAAAGAGTCGAGATTACCGCACCTTCACATTGTCTTCATATAGGCACACACTAGAATATTATATCAAAATTCTCATTAGTTTCGACTAAAGTGTGAATTATTTGTCTCTAGGACCAAACATGCCTCCCGCTAATACTTATGACCACAAAGACACTCTCGCCTACATTCCTCCTCATCATAAGACTAGGGGACTCTCTAAAGTTCAAGTCGAGATATTCAAAGCTCTAGAAAAATGCTATTTTCATGAGGGTAGAACCATACACCCATCCTTTTTAGAAGCCACAAACATTCGTCAAGAACATGCAACAATCAACTTTGATTGTCTCTTAAACATCGACGAACAAATTTGTCCTAGATTCGTCCTCGAGTTCTATGCAAACATAGTTCTCTCAAGTGATGATGATGGATTCATGTCAATTCATTTCAAAGCAAATCAACATGAGTTTCACATACCCCTCCGTCAATTTAGGTACATGCCTTTACTCGGATAAATGGTCCCTCACGACTCTTGACACAATCGTTGATCGCACTTTTCCATACCAAACTCCTTTAGTTGACAAAGAAACAATCCGAGAACATTTGTTCCTTCCTCGAACTTTGGGTATTAGAACAACTCGTTCGGGTGAAGAAATCAACCGAGATCCATTTGGAATGGAACTAAATGAACTCAAACCTCAATTTCAGAAATGGGAAGAAGTCATTCGGGCAAACGTCTTGTGTATCATAGGAAACCGTGATCACATCAATGCTTGTCTTTGTTACATGCTCTATAGTATATCAACTCATGAACCTTTCAACTTAGCTTACTATGTTGCCAAAAGGATGGCTGACATACGCACTCAAGGAACCACGACTCTTCCCTATGGTATGCTTCACACTCGTCTCTATAGGGCATTTGCACCTATTCCACCTAATGCTAAGGGAATATTTCTTGAGTATGATTTTATTGATCATGTCATGGTACCTTTGAGTGATAAAAGGGTTGCTAAGACAAAGTCTAAAGGAAAACGTCCTTCTCCTCCAACTTCCTCATCATCGTCTAATAGCTCGGATGATGGACTACCTAACTCGAAGCTTCCCCCTCTTGACTACCTCAGGCAACTTCCAGAAATTGAACAACCATCGGAAAAGTTCAAGCAAACAAAAGGAATGTTTAAATGCTTTGGAAGGTTTCTCAGCAAGATCAACAAGAAATTGGACAAACAATGAAGGTTTTATTAATGCTTAGTAAAATGATTTGAAAACAATGATGTATGGTCTATGTTGTTATTCCTAAGGTTTTAACTTGCTACTTAACGCTTATCTAAACTAACCATGTATCATGCAGGTAGATAACATTATTATGTTATCAATTTTCTCTTTTCACGTTTTAGTGAAATTTCTATCTATTGCCTGTTATGTATCTATACATATGTGTATACTTGTTTTATTCATGTTTCTCTATCACAACTAATTTATTACACATATTCCAGGAAAAATTACGGGATTAGAACGGGATTTCGAGGGTCAAAAATGCCCTCTATAAACATTTCAGCCATCCACGGATTGGGCGAAACCAAAAAAATGGTACCCCCTTTGAAATTTTTGTCACCGCCAAAAATTGATCCGCGGTTTGGGCGGTACCAAATTTTTGGGTCCGCCCGTTATAAAATTTGGTACTGCCAGTCATCCCAGAGATCATCTCAATTTTCGTTTTAATCCCGCACTCTAGATTAGGGGTGGCAATTCGGGTCGGGTTCGGGTTGACAGGTTGGCGGGTCAGAAAATCTCAACTCGGACCTGACCCATTTAATAAATCAGGTCAGCTATGTCAACTCTAACCTGTTTACGTATATATAGTTGGGTTGGCGGGTTAAATAGGTTACACGGGTTTAATAGGTTAAACGGGTTTCGGGTTGACCCATGTAACTCGTTTATATACTAAAGATAGCACATTAAATCGGTTAAATAGGTTAAATAGGTTTGTGGGTCGACCCGTTTAACCCATTTAACCTGTATAATAAAATATAAATAAATTTTAATTTAAGAAAAAAATCTTAAGTGGGTTAGCGGGTCGACCCGTTTAATTTATTCCCAACCCGAACCTGACCTGTTTAATAAATGGGTTAGATGGGTCGACCCAAACCCGACCGGAAATTTATTTACACTCAACCCGAACCTGTTAATTTTCGTGTCAGTTTCAAGTCGGGTTTCGTGCTGGGTCAGAAATTGCCACCCCTACTCTAGATCACTCATATTTTGTTATTAGGATCTTTTTCACTGTTAATTACACATATTAGGATCATGTTACTTCACTTGCACTAATAGGATAAGAATTTCCCACCAAAATTTGAAAATTCTCAAAAGCCACTCAAGGTACATTTCTCTATAAAGGAAGGAACCCTTATTTTGGTACCTTGCAATCTGTGACTCACTGACCTAAAAGATTTTGCAATCATTACACCTCATTAACTGCAAATCTTTCAGTCTTTACTCAATCTCACCTCATTAGGTTGACTTTCACTTGTCATATCACACTAATAACTCCTCAAAATCATTAGGAATAGAGAAATTTAAGTGGATTCACATCCAATCCATGCACAAACATCAACAGTTCTTGAACACTATAAATTAGGAGCTCTAGGATCTTCACTTTCATCACCTTCACTACAACTTCCCTAAAACTTAGCAAACTTCTTAGCAAATTCACTATGACAAAATTAACAAACTCATCACCATCCAATAGGGCATCTAGAAGAACCTCTAGAATCAATGTGCGACCATGTTGTTTCGTTAACGTGAACTCCTCATCCTCTGATGAATCACCCATTAACATATCATCACCTATTCATGATGACAATGTCATCAACTTAAGCACTCCAAGACCTCAACAAAGATCACCGATCATTGTGACAACTCCACCTCCCACCAAAACTCCGGTGGCAACCACACCGCCTCCTGCTCCATCACAACCACCAAAATTACCATCACCAAAATCACCAAAACTTGAACCTATTGAACTTTTTGCTACTCCACCAACATCTCCTCATCCATTATGGAAACCTTGGAAGACTTACCACCAAGGTAAATCAATCCACCACCTTTACCATCATTTGCATCAATTGAGTGTATTGCTCACGAACCACCTCGGGCATCATTCATGCCCAATGAGCCTTTTTATGATCAACCTCAACCTCAACAACCTCAACCCTTTTTCCCTACTTTTAGAGAAATTGATGAATCAATGTGAATTGATCCTCCACAAACACAAAAGCAAATAAATGACCAACTTGATGGTATTTATGCATTCTCAAACATGGTGGACTCCCACCTTCAAGAATATATGAACCTCCAAACCTCTTTACTTGCATCAACCATGGCACCACCACCAAATCCTAACCATCAATCAACCAATGCACCACCACCTCAAACCGAAATTTCTCTACCACCCAACTTTCCGCGTCATGATTGTTCTAATTGTGAAAGAACCGCTAGGATTAGTGAAAGAACAAAAATCATGGTTCATGAGCTTCAAGATGAAATGAGGTTCATCCTCACTGACATCCTTGAACGTCTCAATGCTCTCTCCCATCCTCCACCACAATGGAAGACAATAGGATGGATGTTGTTATAAGTCCAATAACAATAGGACTATCTTTATCTTGTTTTAGGACCTTTTATATTTCTAAGTTATTTTTTCCTTTTTGCATTTTCTTAATCCATCATTGTTATTGTCTCATCATTGTGACATTGGTCATAATGATATTTTACATAATATATGATGTTTTATTACTCTTGTGGGTTTTATTTATTTATTTATTTATTTTTTATTTATTTTTTATTAATTGGTATATTGTATGAATGGTGATGTTTTGAATTCATATTGCATCTCTTGTAACTAACCTTTGTTTTGTAGCTTTCAAAATCCATGTATCTCATACTTGGCACCCCAACAAGGGGGAGTATTGGCCAAGGGGGAGCACACAAGCTCGGGCTCATTTTGCATTCCGCTTCACTTCTCTTTTTGTTTCGACAAAAAGGGGGAGAAAAATAAACTTCATATTTTATACAAAATTTGCATAAAACAAAGTTCAAATCTATATTTTTAAAACACTTGCACATTTTTATCTCATTGCTTAAAAATAAACTTTATGTTTTGTCCTCAACAAAAAGGGGGAGATTGTTAATACAAATATCGTCTAAAAAACGTTATTTATATTTTACGATATTTGCTATATTTTGTTAACGACAACTATCAACTTTATTTTAGCAAAGTATGAATTTAGTCAAGTCTTTTATATATAGCTACAAGTTTTACTTCAACACAACTAGATTCCAATATGGTACAAATTATTTGTACATAAGTAGTATTAAAGTCATATTAGGAAAAGTGCCACATTAGGTGTTAAAAACAAATAAAGTGCCACATTAGGTGTCAAAGTAACATAAATATGTTTTACAAATAATAAAAATGTGTCTTATGATAACATAAGTAATCAAACATTTTTTAGTAACTTATAAACTAACTTGTTACTTCTTAGTTAAACATCATTTAGCTAGCTACAATATACATTTTACAAATTAACTTTGCTAAACATTTTAATCAAAATGAAATTCCATTATAACATCACTACTTGGATCATCTTATTCTAGTATAATCTGAGATTGCATATCATTGTAGGATGCTAGAGAGATATGGAGAATATTTTGGTTAGATTTGATAAAGATTTTGAAGATCATGTCAGACAGACTGGCGGAACCAAAAAAATACAAGGGCGGAACCTTTTTTTTTGGTTCCGGCCAATCAGTGGCTTGCTGAGGCTTCTTGCCTATAAATAGCAAGCCAAACTTAGTTGTTTTCTCATGACTTACATACATAAACATTGTATATTCTTTCTCACTCATTATTCCCTGTATCTAACTCATTCATATTCATTTTAGTGAACTTATTAGATAGCAAGAAGATCAAAGCATCATTGAAGACTTATAAGCTTCAACAAAGTGTTGCAAGTCTTGTTTGTTCATCACAGTGTGTATTGTAATTATTCATACATCATTGTTTGTACCAAACCATCATAAACCTCTGTAGTAATCGGTTAGTATTTTAGTCCTCAAAATACATAGTGTGACGGGAGTGGTTGTACCTTTGTAAAAGAAATATTGTGTAAGCGACGTGTAAAGGTTTTTTCCGTCGGATAAAGGAGCTTGTTGACTAGTGAAGGAAACTCTCGAGTTGGATACTCGGGGAGTGGAGTAGGGTAAGGAAAAAGAGTCCTTGTAGACCGAACCACTATAAACCCTCGTGTTGTGGTTTGATCATTTTTATCTTCCTTGCATTTTACTTATTGTTTTTTTGTTTTAATACGTTAGTTGATTTCATATAAACATAACAAAGAAAAGAATTTAAAAATGGTAAAACTATTCAACCCCCCTTCTAGTTTTCCACAATCTGTAAAACTAACCTCAAATGCTCCATATGTGTTTCCACATAAGGGCTATATATCAAGATATCATAAAAAAAGACTAATGTGAACCTTCTCAAATAGGGTCTAAACATTTCATTCATCAATGATTAAAAAGTTGAGGGAGCATTAGTGAGTCCAAATGGTATTACTAAAAACTCATAATGTCCCTCATGGGTTTTAAAGGCTATTTTGTCAATATCACTCTCATTCATCCTAATTTGATGATAACCTGACCTAAGATCAAGTTTAGAAAAGATAACAGATCCACACAACTCATCAATTAATTATTCTATCAAAGGAATAGGAAACTTATCTTTGATAGTGAGCTTGTTCAATTGTCTGTAATCAATACACATCCTCTATAAGTCATCCTTCTAATTCACCATAACAATAGGAGATGCATAAGAACTTTGACTGTGCCTTATTACTCCTGAATCCAAAAGCTCTTTGACCATTGGTTCTATGGCATCTTTCTGGGTTGGGGGATGCCTATAAGGTCTTATGTTCACAGGTTGAGCTCCTTCTTTGAGTGGTATCCTATGATCATGACTCCTGGTTAATGGCAAGCTTGTTGGGATAGCAAACACATCCTTAAACTCCTGTAACAATGGTGTCAAATGGGGTAAGGAAGTGGTGGTTTCAGATGCTTCAGCCTGCAACAATGCAGTTGGATACACGCACATGGCCATGGAGTAACACTGCAAGGGACTATTGCTACCCTTCATCCACTGCAAACAAGCCTTTTGAGAGCCATTGTATGCCTAAAACTCATTCTCAAATCCTTGAAATTATAGTTCATATCCCCCAAAGTTGAGAGCCATTGTATCCCTAAAACCATTTCACACCCACCTAATGGTAAAAGCATAACTGAAGTAGTGAATTTCTCCCCTAGTAATGTCCATGAAAACTCCTTACACATATTATCACTGATGAGATTGTTTCTCCCTACAATAGCTACTTGCATGGGACATGTTTTCCTGATTTGACACCCAATCTTCTTGGCAGTGTTGACATCCAAGAAGTTGTGTGTACTTCCACAGTCAATAAGGATATGCAACTCATGCTTTCCTACCATCCCTTTGACTTTCAATGTTTGGTAACTGCTCACCCCAGTTATGGCATTCAATGAGATTTGTGGACTCATTTCTTCCACACTTTCTTGACCTGGTTCCCATGGAATGCCTTGATCCAAAAACCCAAACACAAACTCCTCCCCTGTCTCCTTCTTATTTTCTTGATCCACCTCTGCAATAACTTCCAAACAAAAGACTTGTCCACTACATTTGTGACCTAGTACATACCTATAATCAGAATAAAAACACAAACCTTTTGCCCTCTTTTCTTCCAACTCCTTTTGGGTCAACTGTTTTCTTTGTGGACTGCTTTTTGAGGTAGATGCTCTATTTCTCCAATTGACATTTGTAGCAGGTAAGGCTAAAGGTTTTGGACTGGTGATATTGGTGGTGTTCTGAAATCTTGGTGTGGGTAAGATAGGAATCCTTTGCTTCTGTTTCACAGCACTGATCTTAGCCTCTTCTAGTTTGCACAAACCATACAACTCTGTTAAAGATCTTGGCCTAAACATCCTAACTGCCAACTCAATCTCAGTTTGCAATCCAGCAAAAAAAAAACTCATTGCTTGATCATCAGGCAAATCAACTCTACTCAACAATGTATCATAAGCATCCATGTAACTCTGCACAGATCCCACTTTCTCAGTTTCTTGATTTCACCTAAAGGATCATCGTACTCTTTGCCAAATCTCTTAAGTATTGCCACTTTATACACCTCCCAATCAACATCATCACCCATAAATCTTAAAAACTACCTATAAGTGCTAGATTATATAGATGGATTAAAGCAAGATTTACCTTACAATTGTCTTGCACATTGTCCACTTTGAAGAATTGCTCACACCTGAATATCCATCCCCTAACATCATCACCCCTAAATCTTGGAAATTTAATCTTGGACACCCTTGTTAACTGCATGCCTCTCTGCCCATCACTTGGCTGCCTCACCATCATGCCACCATCTGCAACTGTTTAGGAAGTAGAAGAGCTTTCAGATCTTATCTTGGCTAACTCTTCCCTTAACAATAAAGCTACCATATCCCTTAATGACTCCCTATCCTCCTCCTGATTACTATTGGATCTTGTTTGGGTATGCATGATGACTAACTGTAACTAACTTCAAGAACTGTAACAAACTTTCAAGAATTGTAACTAACTACTAACTCAAGACTCAATGACACGTATTTTTTATATGGAAATGGAAAAGAAGAAGTAATGTATTACGTATTTTGGATTGGGAAGAAGTGAATGAAATGGTGATGAAATAAGATGATGATGGTTATTTATAGGAAAGTGATGAATGTATCTAGCCAGGAAAGAGGCTCTGGATACCAAATGATAGACTACAATTGTGTTCTTCCATAAATAATTAAGAAATGAAGAAGAACTATTTCAAAAGCAGGAACTCTAAAGGCGGGAAATTCAGTTATTGTTGGTTTGTTGACTTTTCTGTGTTTGACTTTTTATCATGACTTTCTTTGACTTCTATTTTGCTCCATATCAGGCAATCGCGATTTACATTCCTCTCCTCAACCGAAGGTGTGTTTTAATTTTGCTTGTGGTTTTTGTCACTCTGGTAATGTGTATAGGTTTATGCATGATAGTTCGGCTCGTGTTCCACCATCCAATGACTCCTCGTTATAGTAAAATCAATAAAACATGCCTTCTGCTCGTCGTGCTACAAGTTCGAATATAACAACTTTACATATTTTGGCTCTGTTATTATGGCTCGAATATAGACATACTACTATTCATTATGTTGGGAATTAAATGTTCTGAAGTTAGTACTGCTAGTATAACAGAAGGTACTGCTGCATGGATAAACGTTTGTATTAAGGATAAGTATGGAAAGGATTTTGTATATATCTTATTTAGTTAGCATTATACGGTAGAATACTTATCTTGTAAAGGACTCCTTAAGTCTATAAAAGGAGATCCTAGGTTATACGGTTTATATATATCAGTCATAGAGTTTTGTTAAGATTCAAGGTCTATTGTAACCCTAGTGATAGCTAGATCACTCGTATTATTCAAGCAATAATATTGAATCGTTTGGTGTTAATCTTTTGTGTTCATTGTTCATATACAAACCATTACTGTTCCATTAAACAAACCATAATCCTTCTAAGTGTGGTTAAGTAGATTCTGAATACTTAACTACATACACTCAAAGTATCTCATACAGGTTATAAAGGAGTAACATCCTAAGTGTATTATAATCCTCTTAAGTGGTATCAGAGCCAGGTTTGATACTATTGATTTAGAAGAGGAAGTAATGGACATGGAGACTACCCAAACAAACATGGCTGCTAAATTGCCAATGCTCAAGCAGAATGAATTTGACATGTGGAGGCTGCGGATAGAACAGTTCTTCTAGGTGCAAGACTATGCACTCTGGGAGATTATTGAAGAAGGAAACTCTTTCAAGCCTTCAACTTCTACAACAACAGTTGAATGTTAAGGTAGAGACAGTTGTGCAGACCTCTCCAGTAACTGCAGAAGAGAGGCTTCAAAAGAAGAATGACCTCAAGGCCAGAATTTGCTGATGATGACCATTCCAAATGATCAACTCTTGAATTTCAGCAAGTTCAAGGATGATAAGTCCTTGTTTGAGGCAATCATTGCCAGATATGGTGGGAATGAAGCCACCAAGAAGACACAGAAGACTTTCCTAAAGTAGAACTTTGAAAACTTCACTGCTACTAGTAATGAGTCTTTGGATCGCATGTTCAACAGGCTTCAAAAGATTGTTAGCTAACTTGATGTTCTTGGTGTGGATATACCTCAGGAAGATCTGAACTCCAAGTTCCTGAGAAGTTTACCTGCAGAGCGGGCTATGCATGTGGTTGTCTGGAAGAACAAGCCAAACATTGATACTATGAGTTTGATGGACTTATACAGCAACTTCAAGATTGTTGAGCAAGATGTGAAGAAAGCAGGAGGAACTAGTTCAAACACTGGGAATATGGCCTTTGTGTCATCTCCTAGTAATCCAAGTCCAGTTGAAGAAGTGAAGGTTGCTG
This sequence comes from Artemisia tridentata subsp. tridentata, assembly GCA_021014915.2. NCBI lineage: Eukaryota > Viridiplantae > Streptophyta > Magnoliopsida > Asterales > Asteraceae > Artemisia > Artemisia tridentata. The sequence continues at coordinate 140,545,919 of CP139507.1, read as the reverse complement.
TGGGAGTTAGTACTGCTAACCCCAATATTAGTACTGCTAGTTCATCAAGTAGTACTAGTGGTATTCTGGAAGATAAAACCTATTGTGCTTTCCTGACAAGCCAGAATGATGGATCAATGCTGACTTATGAAGACCTCCAGGAGATCAATGATGATGATTTGGAGGAGATGGACCTCAAATGGCAGATCTCTCTTCTTAGCATGAGGGCTAAGAAATTCTACCAAAGAACTGGAAAGAAGATCACCATCAGCAGCAATGATACTGCTGGTTTTGACAAATCAATGGTAGAATGCTACAACTGCCACAAGCTGGGGCACTTTTCAAGGGAATGCAGGAAACCTAGGCAACCGGATGGGAGAGGCAAGGGTTATGAAAGCAAGACCAAGGCTGTGGAGATTACTGAGCTAACTTCAAAAGCAATGGTGGCTATTGATGGCTTAGGATTTGATTAGAGTTTTATGGAAGAAGATGAAGAAGCACCTACTGAGATAGCTCTTATGGCCTTCTCTGATTCTGAGGTACAATCTGCTAAATGTTGTTCTAAATCATGTACTGCACTTACAGAATTAGAAACTTTAAGGAAACACTATGATGAACAAAGGATTGAACTAAACAAAACTAATTATAATTTGTCAAATCACAAGAGAGGTTTGGCAGTCCTAGAGGAGCAAATAGTGCATTATAAGAACAATGAGACTAGTTTTGCTGATGATATAGCAGTTCTTAAAAAGGACTTGTCATTTAAAAATGTTCTGAAGTTAGTACTGCTAGTATAACAGAAGGTACTGCTGCATGGATAAACGTTTATATTAAGGATAAGTATGGAAAGGATTTTGTGTATATCTTATTTAGTTAGCATTATACGGTAGAATACTTATCTTGAAAAGCACTCCTTAAATCTATAAAAGGAGATCCTAGGTTATACGGTTTATATATATCAGTCATAGAGTTTTGTTAAGATTCAAGGTTGATTGTAACCCTAGTGATAGCTAGATCACTCGTATTATTCAAGCAATAATATTGAATCATTTGATGTTAATCTTTTGTGTTCATTGTTCATATACAAACCATTACTGTTCCATTAAACAAACCATAATCCTTCAAAGTGTGGTTAAGTAGATTCCGCATACTTAACTACATACACTCAAAGTATCTTATACACGTTATAAAGGAGTAACATCCTAAGTGTATTATAATCCTCTTAAGTGGTATCAGAGCCAGGTTTGATACTATTGATTTAGAAGAGGAAGTAATGGACTTGGAGTATACCCAAACAAACATGGCTGCTAAATTGCCAATGCTCAATCAGAATGAATTTGACATGTGGAGGCTGCGGATAGAACAATACTTCCAAGTGCAAGACTATGCACTCTGGGAGATTATTGAAGAAGGAAACTCTTTCAAGCCTTCAACTTCTACAACAACAGTTGAATGGTAAGGTAGAGACAGTTGTGCAGACCTCTCCAGTAACTGCAGAAGAGAGGCTTCAAAAGAAGAATGACCTCAAGGCCAGAAGTTTGCTGATGATGACCATTCCAAATGATCAACTCTTGAATTTCAGCAAGTTCAAGGATGCTAAGTCCTTGTTTGAGGCAATCATTGCTAGATATGGTGGGAATGAAGCCACCAAGAAGACACAGAAGACTCTCCTAAAGCAGAACTTTGAAAACTTCACTGCTACCAGTAATGAGTCTTTGGATCACATGTTCAACAGGCTTCAAAAGATTGTTAGCCAACTTGCTGTTCTTGGTGTGGATATACCTCAGGAAGATCTGAACTCCAAGTTCCTGAGAAGTTTACCTGAAGAGCGGGCTATGCATGTGGTTGTCTGGAAGAACAAGCCAGACATTGATACTATGAGCCTGATGGACTTATACAGCAACTTCAAGATTGTTGAGCAGGATGTGAAGAAGGCTGGAGGAACTAGTTCAAGCACTGGGAATATGGCCTTTGTGTCATCTCCTAGTAATCCAAGTCCAGTTGAAGAAGTGAAGGTTGCTGTGGGAGTTAGTACTGCTAACCCCAATATTAGTACTGCTAGTTCATCAAGCAGTACTAGTGGTATTCTGGAAGATAAAACCTATTGTGCTTTCCTGACAAGCCAGAATGATGGATCAATGCTGACTCATGAAGACCTCCAGGAGATTAATGATGATGATTTGGAGGAGATGGAACTCAAATGGCAGATCTCTCTTCTTAGCATGAGGGCTAAGAAATTCTACCAAAGAACTGGAAAGAAGATCACCATCAGCAGCAATGATACTGCTGGTTTTGACAAATCAAGGGTAGAATGCTACAACTGCCACAAGCTGGGGCACTTTTCAAGGGAATGCAGGAAACCTAGGCAACAGGATGGGAGAGGCAAGGGTTATGGAAGCAAGACCAAGGCTGTGGAGATTACTGAGCCAACTTCAAAAGCAATGGTGGCTATTGATGGCTTAGGATTTGATTGGAGTTTTATGGAAGAAGATGAAGAAGCACCTACTGAGATGGCTCTTATGGCCTTCTCTGATTCTAAGGTACAATCTGCTAAATGTTGTTCTAAATCATGTACTGCACTTACAGAATTAGAAACTTTAAGGAAACACTATGATGAACAAAGGATTGAACTAAACAAAACTAATTATAATTTGTCAAATCACAAGAGAGGTTTAGCATTCCTAGAGGAGCAAATAGTGCATTATAAGAACAATGAGACTAGTTTTGCTGATGATATAACAGTTCTTAAAAGGGACTTGTCATTTAAAAATGTTCTGAAGTTAGTACTGCTAGTATAACAGAAGGTACTGCTGCATGGATAAACGTTTATATTAAGGATAAGTATGGAAAGGATTTTGTGTATATCTTATTTAGTTAGCATTATACGGTAGAATACTTATCTTGTAAAGGACTCCTTAAGTCTATAAAAGGAGATCCTAGGTTATACGATTTATATATATCAGTCATAGAGTTTTGTTAAGATTCAAGGTCGATTGTAACCCTAGTGATAGCTTGATCACTCGTATTATTCAAGCAATAATATTGAATTGTTTGGTGTTAATCTTTTGTGTTCATTGTTCATATACAAACCATTACTGTTCCATTAAACAAACCATAATCCTTCTAAGTGTGGTTAAATAGATTCCACATACTTAACTACGTACACTCAAAGTATCTCATACACGTTATAAAGGAGTAACATCCTAAGTGTATTATAATCCTCTCACATTCGAATATAGGACCAGTAGGTTATAATGAACATAAAGGACATGGAATATTTTGTCTATTCTTTATGCCCAACAAAAGCTGAGAACATGGCCCAACAAATTAGACATGCCCAACAAACTAATTTGAGGTCCACTATTCCACCTAGTTTTGGACATTCGGCCCATCAATAACCTCTTGCATATAAGGCCCGAACCCAACCTCCACTGTCGGCTTCAATGGCCGGTACCGGTGCTACTGTTTCTAGTGGTTTACGCATGTGCATCATCTCATTTTAACTCTTATATTAATAATCTTAGTACTATTTTTAATAACTACATTTATCCGTCTGTCTATGTTGGTGACGGGAAGTCCATTCCCGTTACTAGAACCGTCCATAGTATTTTGTGAACTCCTTTTCGACCACTTTATTTAAATAATGTTCTTGCTACTCCTGATATAGAAAAAATTTGATTTTTGTACGTCAGTTTGTTCATGATAACGAGTGTTCTGTTGAGTTTGATCCTTTTGGTTTTTATGTATTAGCTTTTGAAGTGTAAATCATTCTATAGGGTCTTATATATGTAATCATTGTAAAAGTTTAAAGTTTGGATGTAGGTTTATATTACGTTTGTACTCGTTAGGTTAACGGCTCGTGACTAATGTATAGTTACGATACACGTCTATGTATGTGACAAGAGTCACGAGACCTATGAGTACTGATGGTATAAATACACCAAAGACCTCACTTGTTAGTGTGTTTCTCATGGTGCTTTGTATTGAAATATCTATTTATTTCAGTTCACAAGAAGTTCTTTACACCTCCCTCTCTAAAACTTTCGCTCTATAAGATTGTGTGTTGATTCTTTATATATTGTGGCCTACAATTGGTATCACAGCCAATATATGATAGATGGAGTGAACTTTTTTCGAAAATAACCATAAAATTTTTGTTTAAAATGATATTCGTGACTCAAAAGTCCAACCGAAATAGTTCTTATATCCAAAACGTGATTTTTACGGATAAAGTTTGAAACTTTTATATTTAAAAACTTTCTATAGGTTTAGGATAAGTTTATATTGGATCAAAATCATTCGTTTAACATCAGATTTAAAGATTTGATAGGTTTTTTATGTAAAAGTTTACGTTTTTCTATTATCTGGGCCCAAAGGTATCTCGATTGTACTATCTCAATTATGACAACATCCAAGAATCTCGGTCCACTCAAGCAACACTTTTAATCGAGATATTCAAGTATCTCGGTCCAATTATTTTGGTTAAGTATCTCGCTCCAAACTTATTGTGGTCCGCATTATCTTGGTCCAATATTTTGGTGTTTGGTATTTCGGTTCTAGTTCAACCCAGATAACATTATCTCAGTCCAAATTATTATTACGGTTCATTTGGTGTTTTTGTAAAACGAAACTCTGCCCAAATTTTGACTTGTAACCGAGCTATCATTTCACTTGTCAACCGAGATAATTCATAATAAAAAACCGAGATAGTTAATCTCTGTTCAACCGAGATAATTTCATTTCAGTCCAATCTTCTCAGTTCAAAGATTTCACTTTAAGTTTTAACACCAAATACTTTTAAGGATTAGAATTGTATTTGTATTAGTATTTGTTTAAGCGCAAGTTCAAATATTAAGTTTAGTCATTAGTGTATATATATATATACATATATATATATATATATATATATATATATATATATATATATATATATATATATACACACATTATATATATAACAGGAGGTGTTACACGTAGATAATGCCACATAAGTCCACCTCAATGCCATGTAATTGTCATTTAAAGCCATGTCATCACATTTTCTCCACCTAAGCAATTACTAATCCTATTTTGTCCTGGCATTCTATTTTTCTAAAATTCGTTCGGAGTTAATTGTGTAAAAAATAAAGACCTCGCAAGATTCGAACATTGGGCTGGTCGTCAACTCACAAGAGCCTCAACCATTAGACCATGTCACAAATTGTGATATATCATTGAAAAAAAAAATTAATATACTCATATAAACATTACCTGCTTCACTCATTCAAATCGTGATTATATGTATCTATACAGTGTTTTATTCTTATCCAACATTCTAAATATCCCCAATCTATTCAAAAAATAGTCGCACATAATCACGGCAACAACAACAACAACCCTAAATTTGCAGCTTCATCAACATCCTCATATAATCGCCATCATCATCATCATCATCATCTCCCATTACCCTAATCTGTATTGCTTCATCAATAATCAATCAAATTCAATTTCAACACACACTCTGTTCAAAATTCAAACAATTACAACACATACTCTGTTCTTCTCCAAATCAAGATCCTATTATTATAAGTTTGATTGTGTTTTATTATGATGTGTTTTCATTTGTTTTGTATGTTTACAGGTTTTATGATCGGGCCATATATGAACCGAATTTCACAAAAAATTGACCGATTCATCAACTGTGAACCAGGTTTGTGAATTTGCCATTAAAAAAAAACAAATTGATTGATTTTTCTGATTGGGGGTTAATAGATTTTTGGATCATTTATCTTTGGTTGATTGATTTGAGTGTTTTTATTATTATTCAAGAATTTATAAGATTACCAATAGGTTGTTATGCTTATAGAAGCACACAACTCCTGCATATCGATCACCTGAGGTTTAGTAATGGACTTTTGTGTCTTACTAAAAAATAATAATTAAAGTTCTTTATTGTTTTATTCACTTCAAGTTTTGTTTTTGTTTCAGATGTGGGACTTGCTTCTGAGAGAAGTTATAAGCGAGAAAGTTGATATTTGGGTATGTAGATTGGGCCTTGTATGTCTGTATGATTGATCCAGCAGCTTAGTGTAGCTATTACTTATAGAATAAGGTTAGTTCTGTCCTGTGAGAATACTGATGCTGAACTTCTATCTTATGCAGGCCCTTGGGTGTCTCCTCTTTCACATATGTTATTTCAAGTCTGCATTTGATGGTGAATCAAAGCTACAAGTTCTGAATGGAAATTATCGCATTCCATAATCGCCAAACTACGGCCAATCCATCACAAATCTCATTAGGGACATGCTACAATCGTCACCATATTCCAGACCAGACATCACGCAGGCAAGAGATTTGCTTGGTTGGATATTCATCTCCATCAATTTAGGTTAGTTATAGAATATATGTGTGCATGGAACATAGCGGCCATGTGTGTCCGTGTTTCGCTAATGCTACTTTTTTTTATTGATGCAGGTGTGGTTTCGAGTTAATGGTCTATTACCTGAAGGATTACAGAAATCATTGCCAGACAGGCCACCTGAAATGCTCCAAGCTGACATAAATGAAGGTGGAGAACTAAAACCTCATATGATTTCTTACAAAATACAAATCTACAAAGTATTATCGGTTGAATATAATGGTTCGTATAAAAGTATTTTCATAATTATGTATATTATGAAAGAAGTGATTCTGTAATATCATTGTAATCTTATGCTTACTGTGCATCCGACTTATTATTTTGGTGCTAATGGTGGTTTTAACAGGTGTTCCAAAGTCTGCAAATAAATCTAGATATTCTGTAACACCTACGACTTCAGGATGCTCACATGACACCACAATTTCGACATTACTTTCGGACTGGGCTTCTGCCTGATCAGACTTTGCTTCCTCTACAGTCTAGAGCATGATCTTGCAGCAGACTACTTCAATAGGACCTTTACATGCCCTATGTTGACAGCATGATTCTTTGGTGGTGGTTGATTTAAGGGGGAATTTTGCTGCTAGAGACATGAAGGCAGAACTGCATATGTTGCAAGAAAAACAATATCCGTTAATTCTTATTCATTTTATTAATGGGTGCTATTTTTACAGGCAAGTGGGAAACACAAGATATCAAGTTACCCAGGAAGATGATCAGAAACATTCGGGTGGTTCTAACAGCTTTAACAGGTTAAACATCTCCCAAAATGTATTTTTACTGCTTAATAATGTTTTATTAAATATTGTTGCATATTTTTAATAGTCACATATGTCAATGCATAAAGTATGATAATAACTATGAATGTGATTTTGAAATATTAATTATTGAGTGTTTAGTGTTTTTGTTGATTGAAGTGAAGTGTATATTACTATTAGTGAATTTGTTTAATTTGAGTGTGTTTTTATTAATTAATTGATTGATTGATTCAGGTGGTTACTGTTGTTATTGTGGAAGGAAGGTTGAGTGAAGAATTGATCCGGATGCGGTACTCGATTATGTCGAGCTTCAGACATTTCCCAATCATAACAGGTTTTTTTAATTCATTCAACTTATTTGAGTCTGTTAATGGCTGTGTACCAGAGTTCTATTTACTTGATCTAGAATACTCTTAAGTGCATTGCGGAATCATTGCATGTGTGTTGTCGATACGTGACATCCGAAATGAGCCTTTCACTGATAAAGTTGACGATTGCCCGCAAATGGTAACTACACATAATGGGATGAAGATGGTCGATTTTGCTCGGGGTATTGTTAATGTGGAACCAGTTTCATCTGCGGAATACATTGGGTATGATAACCTGTCATCATCGGGTATGAGTAACCGGTTGAGCATGCCATCGACTGTAGTTCTCGATGCGACGGTTCATGCGGTTGTTTCTAACAATGTGTTGGCAGGTACGCTACTTATTTGTATCCTTTGTATCCTTTATTAGTAGTGAAACACTAATTTTTTGTTGTACGCTGCACTTAGTGGTTACCTGATGGTGACCTTGGTATTTTATACCGGCTTAGAAGATGGACAACCATTCGTTGCTGAATCACACGTTATTCGACCACTGGCTCTGGCAATTCACGCGCCGCCAGCTTCAGGATTTGCAGCTTCTAATTCCATGGGTAGTATTTCTTACCTAAAAACTCCCCGTCACTGTTTCATGGCTGCTACTTTTGCTATATATTTAGTAGTTTCTTGGGTGCCAAATTTGTTGTCTTTAGATACTGAGTTACCATTTCTCTATTTTTGCAGCTCACCAAAACCGACATTCCTTTCGTCGTTAGCTCACAGGTAACAATTTTCTGAAAATATAAACTTTTTTTTCATTGGTAACGGATAGATGAGTCTGTATGCTTACAAAAAGACTTAGGGTCACTTCAGACGCAATCTGACCCATTTGACCCATTTCTGTCTTAGATTATATATGATTCTTATACACCTGATTACGTGTATTCATACCTGTTTCAGATCAAGGTTAAGGTATGCTATAGTTATGTTATCACTAAAACTTATAGTGAAGGGGGTGATGCAACATGTCCTCTGTACAAAAATGCGAAATCATCTTTTTAGATGATTGATTTTCTTATTTTCTATTAAAAAAATGTAGAAAAATGCAGTAAGTAGATGATGAAATAACTAGACATCTCATCAACGTATGTGAAATAATGATACAACGTGTGATGTGTATTGGTTTTAGTAGAATTCTTATTATCGGTATAGCAAATATCGGAAATACATCTTGATTATGGCGTCCATTGTAATCCCGGAAATTACTGAATGCGAAAAGCTTTATACCAGTTGGGAACTTATTTACCTTAATCTTTATCTAATTTGAATATATATTATAGAAGTCATACTTACAGAACATAAAACATCTTAAATCACTTTTTCCACCCAATTTACTTATGTATGGGTTGCTTTGGGTTATGCTTTACCAAAAAGTGGTTTGCTGCCCAACCCGCCATTTTTCCACCCTTAGTTCGACTATTAACATTTAATAAGGTTTACGACGAGTTAGATTCTTGAAGATAGTATCAATCAGTCTTGAGACATGATGTGTCTATTACAGATATTAGTATGTCTAAATCAAGTCACTGATTTCAGAAACTAATGTATGTTTAAGTAAAATTATTATTTTTTTGCTTTATTAAACAAATCAAATGACAATTATCTATAGAGCTTCCAAGCACTTACCTTTACAAGTAAAAGAGGATAAGGTACCACTATAACCCCAAGTGCAATTCATACATGAATGGCGCGTGGACTGGTCCTACTGCTTTAGGTAATACGCAAACACTCTGCAGTGCCCAAGAAAAGACTAATACCAGTCTTCATGGAAATGTAACATCAGCAACAACAACTCTTTGCTCAGCAGCTTAGACAAAATCCGATGGCTGGACTAGCCCAGGTATGGTTACACATTAAATATTAATGAAAAGTCACACTAGATAGATTTATTGTAATATGGGTATATAATTATCCCTTTATATCAATTTACAAAAAACAATAGTCATCTTCTCGGTAGATTTTGATTTGACTTGCTTTTACCAAATTCTCGCTACATATTTGTATTTACTAATACTTTATGTGATGGATCTGGTTATCTAAATTTCATTCTGACCCAAAGCGCAGAAAATTAAACTTTGTTGTAACTTTGTTGATGTCATAGTTACCAGTGTGGTTGGAAGATGTTAAAAAGATCAAGGAAGATGTTGACAACATTCCAAGCAACAACATTGGATGCATTAGTGTTAAAAAGAAGTTTCTAGCAGGAAGAAATGCATTAAGGCTTACCAAGGTTATTGAAGGTCTTATCAGAGATGGTTTTGACATGATCTCTGATGACACCATCTGGCGTGAACCTGAAGGATATTTTGGCAGAGTCAATTCCAAAATCCCGGCATCAACATCAACACCAGGTGTAAGTGTGTTCAACTCAAGAGTAACGACATTCAATGATGCACTTAAGCTCCTTAAAGAAGATGAGGTACTACATTGCCGTGAGTTCTTTTAATAAGCATTTGGATCAGCGCTTTTATGTGTAATATACTTTATTTCTGCTATGTAAATAATGCAGTTTCTAATTTACCAAAAAATAAAAGAAAGGTTCACTACCCATCTATCGATCGACGTCGTCTTCATGTGTGATCTATTGGAGGAAGAATCACCTATTCATTACGTAACAGAAAATGTGTAGCCAATCAGCCCGTGGTCATCAAACGAGGGCATCAAATCGTTGCAGTCAACTCGCAGGTAACATTAGACTGAAATTGTCAACAGAAGCCACATCAACCCATTCATAATTATAGACTGAAATTGTCATCTACAGTCCTGCAGATCTACTATTTATATCTGTTAAAATCAAACAAGGGAAGGACTCACATACTTATTTGTTGATACCTATTAAACCACTTACAAAACTTTTTGGGTTAAATGTGTTACTGAACATTTAGTTGAACCTAGGTGATATTTTTTTTGTTTAATGGACTGGATTTCTTTACATGATACATTATCATTAGTTTAGGATTTGTTCGAACAACGTAAAGTTTGGTTGTGGTTGTTGTCTCTTTTATTGTGGCTTATAGGGGCGTTTGGTGTTGGTGTAGAATGCCATTTAACTTGGATATATATGATATTTTTATAGATTTGAAAGCTCAACCCGTGAATGTGGAAAACTAGAAAGGGGGGGGGGGTTGAATAGTTTTACGTCTTTTTAATTTTATCTTGAAAACTTTTGTTTACTTTTAAAAACTTAGATTCGAATTTATGTGAATTCAACTCTTGAACAATATGAACAAATATAAGTAGATCTAAATTAACAATGCAAGTAAAGTAATGAAATGAAATGAAAGATAGAGATGGAAAGATCTAACCGCGAGCCAAAGGATTTATAGTGGTTTGGCTACAAGGACACCTTCCTTGCCCTATTCCACTCCTCGAGCACCTAACTCGAGAGTTTTCTTCACTATGTCAACAAGCTCCTTTATGGCGGAGAAAACCTTACACAACTTTCGCTTACACCGGTTTAATGATACAAAGCTAAATGTCGAGTCCTAATCGTAGCTAGAACTAATCTCACAACTTCTACACAACTTCTTCACAACTTATTCACACCTTCTTCACTACGTCTTCACAACTTCTTCACGACGGCTTCACAACTTCTTCACGACTTCTTCACAACTTCTTCACTACGGCTTCACAACTTCTTCACAACGGCTTCACAACTACTTCACTACCTAGCACTACTTATATACTCTTCTACTTCTTCACACCTTCACTACTTACACACCTTAACTTCTTCACAACTTCACTACTTACACACTATACTAATCTAATCACTTATGTTCAACCTAATATACACACCTTATACACAAATGAATGAATTATTTACAAAGTTTACTAAACTAACAACTTAGGTAACAAGATGATACTAAGTTGTAATACTTCTAGTCTTGTTTGATAGAAGTATTCTTCTTTTGCACTTGGATGGTGGAAGCTTGGATCACTTAGAAACCAATGCTTAAGAATATATGATCAAAGGATTTAGAAAGGATTTAGAAAGATATAAGAAGAGAATTAGAACAGAAGGTTTGGGGTGAAAAAGGTGAGGAAAAAGTCCAGGAATGAACCAGTATTTATAGGCAAAAACTGGCAGCTGGAGGAGCGGGGCGGTCCCCTTAAATAGGTGGCCGGTCCCCTTAAAATTAAGGGGGCCGCCTAGTAAAATTAAGGGGGCCGCCCTACCCGAACGTTGCCCAGTTTTGTCTTTTTATGGGGAAGGTTTTTCTGGAACATTTTTGCCATTTTTGGTTGAAAATTTGAATTCATAAATTTATAATAGATTAGACATTTTTATTTAATACCAAAAATGATTTTCTAAAAGATATAAAATGTTTGTGTCATTTTATAAAAAATCAAGTGATTAAGAAAATGTTCCTTTGATCATATAATGCATTAGGCATTTGTTTATTCATACCTTAAGTGATTGAGTTGTAGAAATGAATATTTACAACTAAATACTTGTTTATTTAATAAGTTTATGTTTAATGAGTTTACATTTTGTGATTATCAAAACATAGAGATATCAAGAAGTATTAATAATGTTTTTAGGCATTATTTATATCAACAATCTCCCCCTTTTTGATGATTACAAAACTTAAACTCATTAAATCCAAAACATTATTTTTGGACAAGTATTTAGTGAGTTTATATTCACTTCTCCCCCTTTTTGTAGAATCAAAAAGGTTATGCCGACAAGTTTTAGAAAAAAAATTGTCGGGACGAGAACTCCCCCTCATTTGAGGGCATCAAAGAATCGAGATATGGAATACTTGCAAGAAAAATATTAGAAGCACAAGCATATATAGCAAAATATGGAATATAAGAATAACAAACATGGCAAACAACAATTATGGCAAACAAATATTAAGAACACATAGCAAGACATTCATTAATTTAAAGGTCCTAAATTGCCAAAGAGAGCTTTCGGACTTGCTTGCGACACGAAAGCTTGGAAAATGAGAAGCATAAGCATATAGTATGCTTAGAAGGTTGATTGATGCGTGGTTTTGCGACCTTACAACAGGTTTTACCTCTCGAGGGATCTCAAGAGGCTTGCAATCCCCACCAGGCAGTGTACCTGACCGATGTAGTATAGTGTAGTGGCAAGTACCGGGGGATTGATCGTTCTCTAGGGGAATAGTGTCGTTAGGATTGAAAAACTACTCTAATAGGTCTAAGGGTGAGGGAAGATTCTTTTTGTATTTTTTATATTTTTTTTATAAAAGCAAGTAAAATCTCGGGTTTGAAGGAGTGGGCGGAATTAGTTGCTAGTCAACTAACCCAAATAACTACAATTGCAAATAAAATAAAATAACTGAAAATAAAAAGGTTGTGGAACTTATATGGAGAGAAATGTGTTTACTTAGATTTCCTTACTCCCTAACTATCTTTTACCAGTTGATTAGTGTGTATTAATTGCGTGGATGACGGGTGTATTCCTTAATACCAATCGTGGGGTGGCGTACGTACTTCCCCAACTCTATAAGCTCCTACTTCACTCCTATGTCGAGCCGGCTAAGAAGCTCCTAACATGGGATCACTAGAATTCGCTCATGCATTAAATACAACCATAAAAACCTTAGTACGCATTGGTTCATGTTTCTTAAGACGTTCAAGCAAGTTACCGTATAGGAGGTTAGCCAGTTTTCTTAAGCCTAACATCGATAAACAATCGTCCAATACAATTAATAACACACCAACAACCAATAATCAATAGTTAGGTTTCATTAGATCTAAGCAAACACAAGATAAATCTAGCCTAGCATGTTAAATAAAAGACAAGAACAAGATATAATCAAACAACACATAGACATATTGAATGATTAATTGATTACTTATCTTCAATTGAACATGGGAGATCCAAGGGTATAAAACCCTTAAAAGTAGCAGAAAAATCGTCTTAGGGTTTCTCCTCACAAAGTTGCACACTAATGACTAAAAATTATGAGAATATATATAGAAAATCAGATCTGACGGCGTCACGTTATAGAGCTGACGCCGTCACCTCGCCGCGGTTAGGGTTTCTTGATGGCCTTCTTGACGCCGTCCCCTTTTAATCATCCAAAATCCTCTCTGGCGCGTCAAGGGTTGACGGCGTCACAATGGTGCTTGACGCCGTCACAGGTACTTTTCCAGCTGATTTTGAGACTTTGTCGTTTTCTTCACTTTTATGCTCCAAAAACGTCCAAAATGCTTCCTTTTCCAGATTTCTTCTCCAAAGTACCTAAAATGACAAAAGGAACAATTTAGGGCAATATTTGATCAAATAAATACGATTTAGGGCTTAAATGACCCCCTAAAAGCGGTACACTTTTCACTTCATCAAATACCCTTACACTTGAGATTTGCTTGTCCTCAAGCAAATGCGCTTTTATTCTAATCAAAATACAAGTTAGGGGTCATTTAACGCTAATATAAAAGTAATTACAACAAATAGTCATTCCACTTTAATCATAATAAGCACGGAGATTACAAACTAGCACCTCACAAGTAGTGTTTAGATACTCACATCTCTCAGGTGTCATAAAAGTATATCTCATAAATGAAAATGAATAATATCTCTCACTACCTGTCATAGCAAATAGATTACCATAGGCTTGGGAAAGGATCAAAAACCTCCTCCACTAGGCGTAAGCACCTAAGATAAACTATCAAAGAGGGCTTTTAAACGGTTTATAACGTTAGGTGTAGGGATATGATAAACACGGTTTTGTTGGATAAAGGATATTTTACTGGTGGCGAGTTAAAGATCTTGATTAATTACATGTACAATATGGCGTTGCTAAGCCAAGACTAGACTCGACTTAAGCTAATGAAAAAAATAACAAAAAGATAAAATAAACATAAAATGAAACGGGATGGTAGTCCGTATGTATTTTTTTTTTTTTTTTTTTTTTTTTTTTTTTTTTTTTTTTGCATACACTCTTGCCCTACCATCCAAAATAATACATCTCAGGGGGGTTGTATCCCCCTTACACTTGAACTTTTACATAACTTTACAATTAACTATTCTAATGACTCGAATTAAGATAATCGAAACACTTGGAGTACTTTTAAAATATTTAGCACATATGGGGGTAATAATGTTGTTCTTCCCCATTACTCCATTACACTAGTACTTTACCCATGAGTCCCAATCGTCCCAAAACAATATGTACAAGGATATGACTCGACTTAGCAACCATGTAATCAATTAGATAATTAACTTGGGGTTTAAACAAATGTTGTCACAATAATGCACTAAAAATGAGTGCATACAAGGTAGGCTAAGGCGATTTGGGTGTACATTTAAGTGGGGTGTAAACAAATTCTTACTTTAAGTAAAATGCTTAAAGTTAGAAACGAAAAGATAGGCTCTGAGGGGTGTACTAGGGGTATCGTGTACTAAAAATGAGTACAACGCAAAGGGTGTGGGAGAATTACTTGACCAATGTAGCCAATGTAATTATAACAAAAACACAGGTGTAAAACAATGGGTTAATCCTAATGCCTCTTATCACTTGTGGCCTCGGAATGGTCCTAACGCAAGTTCTAGAATCTAAGTGCTACCGGTACACACATCATAGCATAAATGCTTTTCCTACCAATTCTAGGGGCGAACCTCACATATTTGGGGGTGGAAAATTTTTTAGTGGTACGGTTTTGTGCTAGTCATATAACTCCTATCCGTGAGACGCTCATTAAGACCAAAGTTTCACTCCTATATGTTGTAAAAAATTTTAAATTTGGCACTAAAATTGCCCTAACAGGTATTTCTCTCAGTTTTATTACACATCTACCATTAAACAAACGAAAAATCAAGCGTAATAGCATTCTCTAAGGTATCGTACTTTACCACCCCCCCTTACACTTAAGATGAACATTGTCCCCAATGTTCAAATAACAAGATGTAAAAGTAAATAAGGTAAAAGAATGAAATCAAATACTCCCCTGATTCGCTCGGTGGATAAAGAGGTAACATGGTTAGATCTTCTTCCAAGGTAATGTTGAAGCTTCAAGACTAAAGCAGCGCCAAAAGCTAGATTCCACATACATCTCCTTGTCCAAAATAACCTGTTAAACCTGAGAAAACAAACACGAAAACCTGCATAACATCGGCGGGATAAATCTGTATAAGGATATAATGCTTGTGGAATGATTATTTTGCAGATTCCTGGAGTTTATAAGTTAGAGATTTAATAAAGCATTTTATGATTCCGGAAGAAAAACAAAACTTTCAAAAAAAAAAAAATTCCAGAAAACTGTTCCTGACGCCGTCAGACTGGGGTCTGACGCCGTCAGAAGTGATCTGACAGATTTTTCATGTTAAGTTTCCGGAAAATTTCTGGAAAAACTCAATCCTTATTTCCTGGAAATCCTGCAAAATATCATTATGACTCGATACAAGCATTTGACTCAAACAATTACTAATATGTATGTCAATTTAATATTATTATGATTTATGTTCATTTTTTCTAATAAACCGATTTGGATTTCCCTTACACTTATCTTTTGCAAAATACCTTTATATGTAGTTAAGACGAAGTTAAAAACAAGATAAAGCATTTTCACAAATTAGTATCGAACATGAATCAATAATAATAAAAATTAAACATACATACGGAAGCAAATAAAATCAAACAAACAACTAAATAAACACACAAAGCAAATAAAGCTTGGGTTGCCTCCCAAGAAGCGCTTGTTTTTGTTTGAGTCACGATCCTGACTCTACCCTTATTTAACGGATAAAGGAGAGGTTTTTCCTACACTTAGGATTAAGTGCGGGTGATAGTAGCGATACACACCATCTTGGTGGAAGTATGCCGCGTGAGGAAAGAGTGGTGGATGAATTATATACTCAAAGGGGTGTGCTCCTTTCATCATAACCTTACCTAGTTCACTTTGGTCAATGGGTGAATTAAAGTTTTCTCCTAAAAAGGGATCATCTTCTATCAACTTCGAGAGATTCCTAGTTGGGAATCCATCTTGACCTAATAAACCCGGTTTAAACCCATAATGTTTCTTGTGATCAATCATGAATGGGTGATGTAAGTATGTAAGGTCATGGTTCACTCCTATATTAGCTTCCACTCCACATGGCCTAGAGTCTACTACCTTAATCTTAACATTACCCGGACTACATGGTTTGATGGGTGGATCGGGACCTTTTTTAATTCCTAAATTCACATCTAAAGATGGAAGATTAGGTAACGGTTTTGGTTGAGGCTCCGGTTCATCAAAAATAGGAAATCCCCTAGAACTAAGAGTAAGGTTGTGATCACTATAAGCATTCAAACCTATATCCTCTAGTTGTGTTTGGTTCAAAGGTTCTACCTCCATCGGGATTTCGGGTAAGTCACGGGCGGTGTGTGTGCCTCAAATGATGGTAGGACTTGTGGGGTACTTGGTGGGCTTATGTTACTTACCTCATCATTCCTTATGTCAAGATCACCTATATCCTCATCATGTGTTTTAGTAGAATCTAACCCTAACATTTTCCCAAGTATCTCAAGTGCTTCTCTAGGCATCTCAACTTCTATGTCCGAATCATAAGGATCTTCCTCAATAATCCGACCATGTTCAATTTGCCTAAAGGATTCATCATGTGTTCTTCGGGATTCAAAGTCATTGGTCATAAAACCTAGGTCTTTTTGATCAATGTGATCATGTTCGGCTAAATCCTCCATCACATCAAGGTCACCTATGTGTTCATCCTGTATTATGGTAGTGCCTAACCATGACATGCAGCTAGGTGGCTCAACTCTACCCTCATCCCCAAATAAACTTGTTTCATGATCCTTGAAATTTGTGGTCAATTGACTTGTATTAATGTTTGTTGGGTTGTCTACTATATAATAATATTGGGCACAATTCTCAATAGCTTCCCATGCTTCCTCAGCACTTAATTCCCTAAGATCCCTGCCGGCAAAATGGTAAATGTCCCTTTGGGCATGTCGGTCGACATGATTGTAAAAGATTTGAGTTAGGGACCAAAAATCGAAGTTATGATGAGGGACTTTTTGGAGTAAATATTTAAAACGAGTCCATGCATCATAGAGAGGTTCATCTTTATGTTGTTTAAACATCAAGATGTCATATGGAGTGGGTGAATTACGTGGTTGGTGGTATGGTGGATTCGCGTTCTCCATAATGGTGAACGGAAGAGTCAATGGAAATCTTATACGAACAAAAGCACGAAGAAAATAGATAGACTAAAGAAAAACCAAGAAAAATAAAATAAAAATCTCACTAGAAAGGAATCTAGTGAGTAGACCTAATAAAATAAAAATTCAACCTAAACAATAACTATTCCCCGGCAGCGGCGCCAAAAACTTGATGCGTGGTTTTGCGACCTTACAACAGGTTTTACCTCTCGAGGGATCTCAAGAGGCTTGCAATCCCCACCAGGCAGTGTACCTGACCGATGTAGTATAGTGTAGTGGCAAGTACCAGGGGATTGATCGTTCTCTAGGGAAATAGTGTTGTTAGGATTGAAAAACTACTCTAATAGGTCTAAGGGTGAGGGAAGATTCTTTTTGTATTTTTTATATTTTTTTATAAAAGCAAGTAAAATCTCGGGTTTAAAGGAGTGGGCGGAATTAGTTGCTAGTCAACTAACCCAAATAACTACAATTGTAAAAAAATAAAATAACTGAAAATAAAAAGGTTGTGGAACTTATATGGAGAGAAATGTGTTTACTTAGATTTCCTTACTCCCTAACTATCTTTTACCGGTTGATTAGTGTGTATTAATTACGTGGATGACGGGTGTATTCCTTAATACCAATCGTGGGGTGGCGTACGTACTTCCCCAACTCTATAAGCTCCTACTTCACTCCTATGTCGAGCCGGCTAAGAAGCTCCTAACATGGGATCACTAGAATTCGCTCATGTATTAAATACAACCATAAAAACCTTAGTACGCATTGGTTCATGTTTCTTAAGACGTTCAAGCAAGTTACCGTATAGGAGGTTAGCCAGTTTTCTTAAGCCTAACATCGATAAACAATCATCCAATACAATTAATAACACACCAACAACCAATAATCAATAGTTAGGTTTCATTAGATCTAAGCAAACACAAGATAAATCTAGCCTAGCATGTTAAATAAAAGACAAGAACAAGATATAATCAAACAACACATAGACATATTGAATGATTAATTGATTACTTATCTTCAATTGAACATGGGAGATCCAAGGGTATAAAACCCTTAAAAGTAGCAGAAAAATCGTCTTAGGGTTTCTCCTCACAAAGTTGCACACTAATGACTAAAAATTATGAGAATATATATAGAAAATCAGATCTGACGGCGTCACGTTATAGAGCTGACGCCGTCACCTCGCCGCGGTTAGGGTTTCTTGATGGCCTTCTTGACGCCGTCCCCTTTTAATCATCCAAAATCCTCTCTGGCGCGTCAAGGGTTGACGGCGTCACAATGGTGCTTGACGCCGTCACAGGTACTTTTCCAGCTGATTTTGAGACTTTGTCGTTTTCTTCACTTTTATGCTCCAAAAACGTCCAAAATGCTTCCTTTTCTATATTTCTTCTCCAAAGTACCTAAAATGACAAAAGGAACGATTTAGGGCAATATTTGATCAAATAAATACGATTTAGGGCTTAAATGACCCCTAAAAGCGGTACACTTTTCGCTTCATCATTGATGGTAGAGTGTTTGGGATGGAAGTTTGGATATGCAACATAGAAGAAGCATGTGAGTTGATGGGAGATGGTGTTGATACTCTTGGTGGTGGAGACATTTGTGAGCTTGGGTAATCATGAGTGGATGAGGATGGAGATATGGAAGAAGATGATATTCCAAGAGTGGTGAGTGTTTTGGATGGTTCATTGGTATGTTGAATAAGATGAGAGGTGTTGTGAATGAGATTGGGATTATTGTTTTGGGGTTGATCATGCTCTTCATATGAATCATATGAGTGAGATGAAGGTGTATTTTCGGGAGTAAAGATGGATGGTTGGTTATTATGATGAGGTTTGTGAAAGGGTTCATTGGAATGAGCTTGAGGATTGGGAGTATAATTGAGAACAAATGTGGGTGGAGGTGTTGGTTGTTTAGCCACATCATTTGTTTTGATGGACTTGTTTCGGGGGTTTGGTTTTCTTCTCCAAACGGGTTTCTCGGTCATCCTTGCTAAACTTGAGGATTTGGGCTTTGGTTTGATGGGAGATGGCATGATGAGATGATGGAAGATTATGAGGAATGGGAGTGATTATAGTGTAGGATTGATGGGATTAAGGAATGGATAAAATTTGTTGTATGGATTGGAAGTGAATTTTGGGAAGTGTAGGATGAAATGGGCTAAAAATTAGAAAAAAGACAGCACTTTCGACCATCAGATGGCCGGTCCCCTTAAATAGGGGCCGGTCCCCTTAAACATTAAGGGGGCCGCTTTATGATTTAAGGGGGCCGCCCATCTGTAGGTTCCCAAATTACTGGAAATGGGTTTTTGGCAGAAAATTGTAGAAAGGGTTGTGTTTTTGGGTTTAGTTTCAAGCAAGTCCAAATCTTTGAGGCAATTAAGCATGTAATAGATATTTATGCAAAACATGTTAATTAAAGAGATTAAGCAAACACGTAATTTCATCTAGCATGTAAACATACTCATCAAGCAAATAATATATATGGACTAGGAAACAATACACTACACCAAGTATTTTCTTAATTATATATAAGTGGGAAGATTAATGAACTATTTGATGGATCCTAATGTGTGCCTATGTGCAATAAACAGGAACTTAAGATAGCATGGACTTCTAGACTTATTACAAACAAAATCTTAATAGACAAACCATGGTCCACTTGATTTGACTTAGTTCACTTATAAATGTCATGTACATAAATATAGATGACAAATATGAGATCACCATGCATGATTTAAAGAAATGTTTTTAGCATTATTCAACAATGTTTGAAAGTGGGTTTTTATGTAGATGTGAAAGTTATTTGAATAAAATAGATTGGGTTTTATTTCAAAAATGTGTTTATGAAAAATGGGTAAAAAGAAATTCCCAATCTTTGACTTTGATCAAAATAGAATTATGGACATAGATAAAGAAGAAAGATGAGATAGTAAAACATGTTAATAGAAAAGTGAAATAGTCATCTAAAAAATTATTTTTCCAAAATGTGAAGTTTTTGTATATTTTTAAAGATACTAGATTTTTGACAACAAATACCATTAATCCTAGATTTAAAAAAAATGGTTGTTAAAGATCTCATGCTCAAGGGAATTGGTTAAGGCTATTTTCATATGCTACCCTTTTCTACATATCCTATGGTCATAAGGAAGTGATGACGAAATTCTATATGTTTGACGCGAGAGTGTTGAATGGGATATAACCTAACATCTATAGCTCCTTTGTTGTCGCACACTTATCTAACTTGATGCCATATTCTATGAGAGCTTGTTTCATCCATAGTTTTCTAATGCGAGAAATTTAATCTTACTTCTATGTTAATGATTAATCCACTTAACTCATTTCACTTCATCACCATAAGTTTTCTAATAGTGGACATAGAAGATTTCCATTTTAAATTTGAGAAGGCTAAATGAGTTCGACAGTGAATACTTCATTTAATACTTAGGGGGCTAACTAAAGGGTTTCTAGTTTATTAAATCATAAAACGGATATAACTAAAAGTGTGAATGCAATGCAACCTATCAAACTAAGCATATCCTAAGGCAATGATTAATAAGACTATATGTATGAAGTAACTACTCATGAAATTTAAAGAGAGAACGTACCTTATGTCCAGCTTTTCTTCAAATACTTCAAGGTGATATATTGACTTATAGAAGCCAATCATGGATGAGTTTTCGAATTATTCAATGAGTGACGATTTAGCCACTTGGTCCCCATTGTCTCATTTGTCCAAAATTGTTTGAACCAAACATGGTTTGCATTTGCATGTATGGTGAAAGTATTCCCCAAGGGTTGAAACTTGGTTGAAGTGAATAATTCCACATTGGGTGATTATTATTATTAGGAAAGTTTTGTCTACCTTGATTTCTACTAGGTTGAGGGGTTTTAGACCGTGGATGAGGATTATTTGGTCTATTTGAAGGTGGAGTTTTAGATCTTAATTTCGGTTTAGAAAATCCGGTTTCGGCTTTTAATGATGGTTTACAAAAACTTTTTACTTCCTCATCACTTGCAATAGGTATTTTTCTATCTTTTATAAGTATATACTTAGGTTTTGACTCTAAAGGTTTTTGTTTACTAGATTGACATTCAAACTTTACATTTTTATTTTCACTAGTTGAAACATTATTTGAGTTGAATCCTAGACCGGTTTTATCTCCCGAAGTTCTTTGAACACTTATTATTTTTTTAAGTGAGTTACTACTATTTTTAAACTTGTCAAGTTTGGAAATTTCATCTTTAAGTTTTTCGTTTTCATTTTTGACCTCTAGACATGTTTTACATTCTATAACAACTTCTTTTCCTTTTTCTAAATGTTGTAGTTTAATTTTTAATTCGAGTACTTCATTTTCTAATCGATTATTAATATGTTTTAGTGATTTATTTTTAGCCATGAATTTTTGACCTAATTTTCATAACCTATTATATTCATTATCTAGGTCTTTTTCGTCTAATGATTAATTTTTGTCACTAAAGTGTTCGGTTTTGGAAAGTAACTCATTGGATGCCTTGGCTATAAGACATTTTTCATCCTTTGTTATTTCTTTCTCATCTTCATCGCTATCACTCCATGCTCCTCCAACGAACGCCTTTTGATTTTGATCCCTTGACAACATTGGACATTTTCCGATGAGATGATTTGGATCACCGCACTTGAAGCACTTCCTTTCGCTCTTGCTACTTTTGTCGTCTTTGTTTCTTTGGAATGCCATTCTTTCATCATATGGTTGTCTAACGAATCTTCCTCGTCTTTTGAAGAATTTCTTGAAGTCTCTTACGGCCATGGCATATTCTTCGTCATCGCTTTCGGAGGTTGAGCCATCCTCGTCACTAGATTCCTTCCTAACTTTCAATGCATTTGACTTGCTTTGCTCTCTTTGTCCTTTGACCATCTCGGAGTCTTTCTTTATTATCGCTTCGTAGACTTTCAAGTTGCCGATCAACTCGTCAAGTTGAAGAGTTGACAAGTTCTTCAATTCTTCAATCGCCGTAACTTTAGCCCGCCATTTTGGATGAAGAGCCCTAAGAAATTTCCTAACAAAATTCTTACTAGAAAAATTCTCATCAAGTGCTTTTAAACTTGTGATGATAGTGTTAAACCTAGCAAAAGCATTATCTATTGATTCCTCTTCCGAAATCGTAAATTGTTCATATTGTTGAACAAGAAGATCTATTTTATTATCTTTGACTTGACTATTACCTTGGTGAGTTATTAGTAAGGAGTTCCAAATTTGTTTTGCAGTTTCACACATAAAGATCCTTTCGTATTCTTTACGTGGTAACGCATTATAAATAACCATTTCTGCCTCATTATTTTTAGCTAGTTTCTTTTTCAAATCATCATTTTATTTTTCAAAAGGTACAATTTCATCTCTTTTAGTTAAAGGATTATTTTGAATAGGGGAAAAATCACCATAGGTAATGACATGCCAAAGATCAAGTTCTTTTGATTTCACATAAGTTTCGAATCTATTTTTCCAATAAAGAAAACCATTACTTTCAAATAGCGGTGGTCTTTGCATAGATTGCCTTCTAAATATTTTTCCGATTCCATAGATCGATTCAAGTTTTAAAATACAGTTTATTTTAAATATCTTGTTTAACCTGGCTCTGATACCAATTGTGGAAAACTAGAAAGGGGGTTGAATAGTATTACGTCTTTTTAATTTTATCTTGAAAACTTTTGTTTACTTTTAAAAACTTAGATTCGAATTTATGTGAACTCAACTCTTGAACAATATGAACAAATATAAGTAGATCTAAATTAACAATGCAAGTAAAGTAATGAAATGAAATGAAAGATAGAGATGGAAGATCTAACCGCGAGACAAAGGATTTATAGTGGTTCGGCTACAAGGACACCTTCCTTGCCCTACTCCACTCCTCGAGCACCTAACTCGAGAGTTTTCTTCACTATGTCAACAAGCTCCCTTATGGCGGAGAAAACCTTACACAACTTTCGCTTACACCGGTTTAACGACACAAAGCTAAATGTCGAGTCCTAATCGTAGCTAGAACTAATCTCACAACTTCTACACAACTTCTTCACAACTTATTCACACCTTCTTCACTACGTCTTCACAACTTCTTCACGACGGCTTCACAACTTCTTCACGACTTCTTCACAACTTCTTCACTACGGCTTCACAACTTCTTCACAACGGCTTCACAACTACTTCACTACCTAGCACTACTTATATACTCTTCTACTTCTTCACACCTTCACTACTTACACACCTTAACTTCTTCACTACTTACACACTACACTAATCTAATCACTTATGTTCAACCTAATATACACACCTTATACACAAATGAATGAATGATTTACAAAGTTTACTAAACTAACAACTTAGGTAACAAGATGATACTAAGTTGTAATACTTCTAGTCTTGTTTGATAGAAGTATTCTTCTTTTGCACTTGGATGGTGGAAGCTTGGATCACTTAGAAACCAATGCTTAAGAATATATGATCAAAGGATTTAGAAAGGATTTAGAAAGATATAAGAAGAGAATTAGAACAGAAGGTTTGGGGTGCAAAAGGTGAGGAAAAAGTCCAGGAATGAACCAGTATTTATAGGCAAAAACTGGCAGCTGGAGGAGCGGGGCGGTCCCCTTAAATAGGTGGTCGGTCCCGTTAAAATTAAGGGGGCCGCCTAGTAAAATTAAGGGGGCCGCCCTACCCGAACGTTGCCCAGTTTTGTCTTTTTGTGGGGAAGGTTTTTCTGAAACATTTTTGCCATTTTTGGTTGAAATTTTGAATTCATAAATTTATATAGATTAAACATTTTTATTTAATACCAAAAATGATTTTCTAAAAGATATAAAATGTTTGTGTCATTTTATAAAAAATCAAGTGATTAAGAAAATGTTTCCTTTGATCATATAATGCATTAGGCATTTGTTTATTCATACCTTAAGTGATTGAGTTGTAGAAATGAATATTTACAACTAAATACTTGTTTATTTAATAAGTTTATGTTTAATGAGTTTACATTTTATGATTATCAAAACATAGAGATATCAAGAAGTATTAATAATGTTTTTAAGCATTATTTATATCAACAGTGAAGATCCAAAAAGCAACGTGGATAGCTGATGCTACTCACTGACCTGGAACCTGGATGATACCATCCCCTGAACACTCCAAAGGTAATCACGCTGACATCATACAGGTTAGTTATAATGAAATTGTGTTTGCTATTGCTTCAGCAGATGTCGTTAGGTTGAGCGAAAAAGCTGGTTGGTAGTATTGTTAGCTGAAGCACGGCCTGCATTACAGCTCTCTGATCTAATTTCTAAAAAAAATCCAACATCGTTATAACCATAAATCTCAAGAGTGAGTTTCCACTTACCTTGATGTTGTTGCTTTTTTTGTTCCATATAATGAAATATATATACGCACATACCTATGACACTTGAGTGTGGGGATGTTGGAATTCTGAAATTACTGAATTAACATCAGTTACCGTAAAATAGATGTACCAGATTTTCAATTGGTAATTTTGGCTGGTGTACACAGAGGTGTGTAAACTCATATTATGTTGTAGCGCAAATAGGTAGTTTGCTGCACAATCAAAGGAAAGAAAGATGAGGATACATAACTGAGCTTGAAAGGAAAGTTCAGACATTGCAAATAGAAGCAACGTCCTTGGTGGCTCAGCTAACCCTTTTGCAGGTTTGTCTATCCTCATACAATGCTAATCTGGTCAAGCTTGAATGATATAATTATCTCTTTTTCACCGGTACATGAATTTGGCATTGTTTACAAGGCTTGATTGCAATGAAGCATATAGAAGCGTTAATTAATCATAAGAATTCCAGAATACCAAATAGTAAACCGAAATAAACATCTTCTATCTACGTCACTGTTTGATATGGCTTAGAGGTCGCAAGTTGACCCTTTTTCTTGAATTAAATTTCTTTTGATCACAGAGAAAGAGCAGAGAAAGCTAAGCCACAGGTTCATTGCTCTCTCAACTATGCTCCTTAACCTCTGAAAGGTAAAAGTTTGTCCCTTTTTATGTATTGGGTATGCATCTTTAGCGTCAGACACTTATGGGGTATTCGGCATTGCCTTTTTACCTTTGCCCATGCCCGAGGACATAAGATGGGCTGATTTAGGTTATATTGCATCTATATTGGGTCGAATGTGCGAAGTTAAATTTTTATCTGAACTGTATGGGAATGTTTGGCAAAAAGTGTTTATTTATGATCTATCATCTACGTATATATTTTCTAAATCTGTTCAAGGTGTTGTTTAGTCAATTTATTATTCATGTTTCATTTGTTATTTAATTATTTTTTTTCAATATGCGTTATTGTAGATAGAATCTAAGGAAACGTATGCTTCGTGTTCATTAACCTTACACCAGATATTATTGTTTGAAGCTCTATTTTAACAGTTTTATAATAAGTTGTGAAAAGTCCTTGCTGACCAGTATCTTTCTTTTATGTGCTACTGTTAATAGTAATGTTGTTTTGTAATCTAATGTTTCTTGAGATATGACTTATTACCTGTAGTAGCTACTGATATCGGCTTTCTTGGTTTCACAGTATTGAAAAAGGGATCGAGTTGGATTGCCACTGGTGAATTTGATGATGTCCATTACCATATTCAGGTTAGCCAATCAAAGTTTCTCTTAAAAATGACTCTCTTTTTTTTGGGTGTGAAGCAGTGTCAAACCAAAATACCCAACAAGCATTAGCTCGAATGAGTTTCATATTTTTTTTCTGGCTGCTCGAACCCTTACGTAACATGACTACATTTTGTTAATTTATTTGCAATCCACTGATGATGCTAATGGGCCTGGCAGCATAGATGTACTAAAGGGTCTTCTGGGATCCATACCCGATAATGCATTTCAAAAAATGTTTGCTGGGAAGGACTGGAATGTTGACCATAGGGCAGCTTCAGATCAACAAAAAAAAAGATCACCAATATTGAAAACTGCAGTTGTTTACAGTGGCTTTCTTGGGACATCAGCTAATCTCCGGTATCAGGTATCCCAACTTCACATATCCCAGTTTCAGTATAATAACTGATTTCACAAGATGTTCTCGAATTTTGATATGAATTGCATGTATATTATGGGTAGGTTGGTTAATGAATTCGGAAAACAGGTAATTTCTGGTACAGGTAAAAAAATGCCAACCAACTGACCCACCTTAACTTTGTCCATTTATATAATGTAATACGTTGATGTTCTAATTATGAATACATAAGTCACAAAGTTAAGATAATGGTCTGCGTATTTGAATACCACAACAATAGTGAGTGTTGCAGCCGAGCGAGTCGAATGAACCAGCCAGCTTTGAAAAATTACATACAACTTATATAGAAGTACTTAAGCTGATCACCCGGTTTGTCGCATCTGTTACAATTTATAATTGAATTTATTATTTGCAGGTAACAGATGCTCTTGCACGTGCAAGACTTGACTCTTTTAACCTCATTTTTGGTATTGATTTCACCAAGCATGATGAATCCTCATAGCCGCTATTATACAGCGTACGCCCCATTAACAAAACCCATCAGCAATACCCATCAGAAACGCATATCAGCACCCAGTTCTCTTTGATCTGATCTTTTTGTTCTCCTTAATACAATGTATATTGTTTGTCTTATTTTTTAACAAATCATTGTATTTAATCTTTCAATTTAATAAATATTTTGCCGTTAACCTTTACTGCGCTGATTTCATAATAACTTTATAAGAAAGTAATGTATAAATTTTTAAACTTTTAATTTTCATCGATGCATGTGCTGGTTTGCGAAAATTGGCTTATTATATTTACATGAATTTATATCAATATTGTTCCTTCTGCCTTTAATTTTACTTATAGAAGGGTAAATATAACTGATATCTGTGAAAACGGGTCATATTGGGTTATATTTTATTGCCAATCAGGGTGAACAGTTTAAAAGTCAGTCAAATCATATTGAACATTTTATAACCTCCTACATTGCTTTATACTAATTTCTGTTATAAATTTTGTATAAAGCAAATCTTAGTTCCACCCGATTCTACTTATTTTTTTAACTGTCCTAAACTTCTGTTCGTATTGACCAAGAAGCAATCCACACGACCTGCCTATTTTGTGGCCTACAGTTAATTGTTTACTCAATCATGCCTATGTTTTTAGCTTCTTATAATGTAATACTTCATCTTTCGTAACTGAGATCATGTAAGCAATTCATGAACTAACTGGTCCTACTTCATTTGGTTCAGCCCTTGATTGTTTATTTTCTTGGAAATTAATCGTCATTTTCATTTTGTTCCAGGCAGCAAGGTAACTAAATTACTACATCTACCTGTATTGGAATGAGATTGTGATTATGTCGTTGCTCGATCAAGAAAATTGGGACAATGTGATATCACGTAAATATTTTTATCTAATTGCAAACCAACAGTTAAGGTAAAACTTTAAACAAGTTCCATACCATGCGCTGCAGTTTATCATAATCCCTCTTTATTTTTTTCAAACCCTTTCAAGTTGATCGATGCAGTTACCAACTTCTACTATGTTTGATAATTGCGTAACTCATCAAAAGTTGACGCTTCAGTTCATTCATTGGATGCTGCTATCAATGTCAGTGGAAAACTTTAGCTTCTTGACAAGGTATTTTTGACAGGAAATTTGGACAGGATTCATATATCCAAAAGATCTGCCATCAGTTGTTAGCGTAAGGCGCCACATATTTGTTTAGTCATTTCGGGTCTGACAATGTATCATCAGTTCCAAGAACACAAACAACAGATGGAGTCTCACCAAGTTCTCAATCATATCGAAGGTATAGAAAGATTGTGGTTAGTTTTTTGCAGGGCTGCTTTACTTTTAGGCCAAAAAAAAAAAAAAAAAAAACATTAATAATGTGACAACGGATATGTTGATAATTTTATTACCATGCTGAATTTTCTTTAAATGGCACACAATAACCATTATGATTGTTTTTTTAGCCGTATATAAGTTGGTTACCAAAAATATATAGCAGACTAAAAGTTGGATACTATCTAATTTCGTTGCTTTTGTTTCTATGAACTCTTTTTGCAGGGAAAATACATGTAGAAAGACTGAGGCAGCAAAGGCAAAACACAAAGATTTTTTTATTACTGTTAGAAGATTGATAATAAGTCGAATGATATGGACTGAGTAAGTTTAGTTGGAGGGTGGTCAAAACAATATATGTTAGCTGGCTATTATTTGTGCAGCATTTGCATTGCAGATTTGCAATTAAACACATATGATACACATTCCTTGATGATTAGCAAGTTATATGTGAAATTTGAATTATAAATAAAAAAAAGCATTTAAATCAGTTGCTACATGTTGCAGCAACAAATGCCTTTGCTATGCAACCTCTTAAAGATGCTCGACTTATGTGACAACAGTATTGGACCAAGATGCTCGACTTATGTCACAACAATATTGGACCAAAAGCCGAGGCTTAAACATCGCCAACTGTTCAGATGGTAACTTTATCATTCCTATAATCTAGACGTTGTTATATCTGATTTGCGTATCATTGAAAAGTTAATTATTTGGATGATTCGGTGTGCTTGATTTGGGAATCATATTATGCATTAAAACATGAGCATAAGCAATTATAAGTCATCATATACATATTTAATGCAAACCATTTTAAAAGAACATTTTGCTAGCACAAAACCTAAAATAGTTGAGTTACTATGATAGCCACATAGAAAGAGTAACAAAATATAATCTATTTCACATTAAATAGTGATATAGGCAAATTTGCCTATAATCCATAATGCAGTCAATATGTATTATGGGACAACTACCCTATGTTTCAATATGAAATCACTGCTATAATTGCCTACTTTATATCTGCTATAGGGGTCTATAAAATAAGCAATACTGTTCCATTTTACCTATAATGGAATATTTTATATATTTATCTATTATGACAGTCAGTAGGGTTATGCTATGCAATATGATTATAGTTGTCACAGGATATATATATCGTGCAAAATAGATATTCTTATACATATAATACATAAACGTTAAACACCTCTAACATATTCGCCAATGGCTCCAAACCTACACAAATACTAATCCTACACGATTACTGATGACATGAAGAATATCCTTAATCTTTATGTTAAGATATGATTGTGCTATCAACATCGAAGATCTTTTAAAACTCAGTGATGTGATGAATGGATATATATTAACATGCATCAGATGATCATTTTCTACTACCCTTCTTTCGCTACAGTAAAATATGCCAACAATAATTATAAGACATGCCCGCCTGAGGTGTATGTCAACGATAATTATAAGTCATGCCCGCCCAACGGGCGGGCTTACCTGCCCGTTAGGGCTTATAAGTCATGCCCACCCATCGGGCGGGCTTCGACAACTAGTATATATATATATATATATATATATATATATATATATAGAATCCGGTTCCATTGAGAAGGTTTTTATTTTGAGAAGATTGAGAAATCTTCGTTTGAACATACTGATTCATGTTTTTTGATTTGATTCACAAGTAAACATCATTTTATGGTGAATCGAATCTATAAATTACAAATTTGATTCACAAATCATTGTTAAAATCGAGTTATGATGATGATTCATTAAATTTGTACAGATGATTCAGTATTCTACATATATCGCAAAATCGAGAGATTTTTAACATTGATTCAAAAAAAATTTACACATTTTGAATTTTAATCACATTAAAATGAGTTTTACGCTTGAAAAACATGAATCAAGGTTAAAAATCTATCGTTTTTGAAAACCTTCTCAATCTTCTCAAAATAAAAACCTTCTCAATCGATCCAGATTCTATATATATATATATATATATATATATATATATATATATATATATATATATATATATGTACATATATGTATATATATGTATATATATATATATATATGTATATATATATAATGATATATATATATATATATATATATATATATATATATATATATATATATATATATATATATATAACAGAATGCGTATGACGTCATCAATGCCACATAATTCCCATTAAGCGGCCTTAAATGCCACCTCATAATTCCACCTAAGCATACTTTATTCATAAAATTCGCATGCCATTAAAACCGGATTTTATTAGTGTAAAAATTTATGGTGCAAGATTCGAACCTATGATCTCTTGGTTCATTAATAAGTAATTTTACCACTAGACCAACTTAATTTTTGAGTTATATCCTGCAATCCCAAAACTATAAACCTATGAAAACAATTATTGGCCATTTTAATGAGATAATTATTTTGTAACATATTAACCATTATTAAAAATAAAAAAAGTCAGATGTATATTTTTCCACAAAGAAGAACCCTAATCATTAGAACTCTCTCCATGAAAAAACTCCATCACGATTTTAGGGTTTTAATGATTTTCTATGAAGAAAACTTCATCACAATTTTAGGGTTTTAATTATTTTTAATGTGTTTTTGTGCAGGTTATAATTATAACATCTCAAACAGACACAAAACCTATGTGTTCATTCTTATTCTACAAAACGTTTTTTTTTTTTTTTTGATTTAATGTTAAAATTATTTTATTCGATATATATCTGTTCTTAAAAACCTCATGTAGTTTCTAATCTCGATCATAGGCTGTTGAGGTTCGTCAAGGTACGCAAATTAATTATTTTCGAGTTATATTATGTGTATGTCACTGATGCTTTTATTAATACTCAGCGTGCTTTCCATATTTTATATCACAAATAGAATAACATTCTCTTGGAGCTCCTACTGGAAGTGGGAAAACTATATCTGCAGATCTAGCTATGCTTCATTTATTTAATACAACCCCTGATATAAAGGTACAACTTTAATTGCTGTGTAAATACCCTGGATTCACTTATTAGGTTGTAATTTCAGTATCAACTTTCCATCCGATTATTTACAGTCAGTCACTGATGTTTTTAGGGTTTCATGTTTTAGGGTTGCATAGGTTTAGTTATTATTTTTAAAGTTTCTTTATTTACTGATATAATCTTCGATTTAAATGTATTGACTTATTGGTATATTGTGTGCAGATTCATTGCATGTTTGTTTAAAACTAGAAGGGTGTAATACCTTTACCTTTACGCATGAGAGCTACGAGTGTTGCAAATCTTGGGGTAAGTCGTCTTCTATGAACGCATGTTGTAATGAATCTTAAAACAATAGCGATCAATTGTTATTAATTTTATCAAACTGATTTCTTGGTGAGTTTTATTTAGTTTCAATGATAATTGAAAAGTTGGCATCCACGATCCGTAAACCAAGTTTCATTCGGAACCAGATTTGGATTAGTTTTGATTAAAGGTAATAATTTTGTTTTTACTTTTGGGTTTTTTATATTTCAATTTTGATTATTTGTTAGTGATTGCTGTAACATTTGTTGCTTATGAATATACATCGGATTGGGTGGAGTCTCTTTTGACTTGATTAATGGATGATTAAAAGAGAGGTTGGAGGATATAACATATTTGAGTCGATATGAGTAAAAAAGTTATTTTTTTTATAGGGTTATAAGTGCCTTAGCTTTGCAGATCATATAGTTTTTATTCATAACTACTGTGTCAGGACTTGGTATCATGTATCCGAGTGGGGTCGTCAAGAATGCCATGCATGGTTCATCAAACTCTACATCAAAACCATTCACACACCATCTAAATATCCGACAGTCGCTTTTGAGCCTTTGTTATTTAGTTGGATTTCATTGCAATGATCAAAATCGTGATTAATATGCAGGTGTCAAATCAAAAAGTTTTAGTATCAATAATCAATTGTGGTTTCGAATTCTGTGGGCGTGTTCAATATTTGGTGTATCTTGATTGAAGCTTCAGCATTATGCAATTGTGTATAATGTTAGGGTGGTTCCTTATGTATTTATGCCAAAGAAGTGGCGCTGCAAGATTCAAGTTTGCTTGCATAGGTAATGTGCGTTTTGATTTTCTTATTTTCTATATGGCGTGTAAGATATGTGTCTATAACGATGATTATTGCAGTAATTCTTGGATAGGATTATGCCAATACGAAAAGGATGATTGGCGGTCTCTTTTGCAGTTAGCACTTTAAATTGCAGGTATGTTATGCTGGGTCATCTTTTTTCACTTTTTTTTTTTTTTTTTTTTTTTTTTTGATCTTTGGTACAATACTTAAATTCAACTCAAGGGTTTACTTATTTGAGGCGAGAGAACGTTAGCAAATTAAGTGGGAAAATTCATCACATAAAGGCCTATACCAGGTGTGAATTTGAATTGTTAGCCCCTCATAACCATTGGTAGTGGGCTGCTAATAGCTTCTTACCATGGGTTAAGCCGTTTGGTGGCATGGGATCTATGATTCAATTTGTAACGTTATTTGACTTGGGAAAAGTGAATGATTTGACCTTCTTTAAGAACCTGCAATACATAAATGTGGGATTTTGAGTACATTAGTGCAGTTAGCCAAACACCCTCTTAAGTCTTTTAGTACAATTTTCTTTTCTACAATGATACTTATTTGGACTAAATATTTACCATTCTAATTAGTATAATTGTATTTTGTAGGTTTATTAGGAACTGGACAAACAAAGGTAGTCATTGGACAGCAAACATATTGCATTTGTCGGGTGGAACAGCTTTGCCAATTCCCATATGACCTCATTTAGCGTGAACTAAAATGACCCAAGTAAGCATATATCAGAACCTCAACAACAAATACAAAAATCTTTCATCTTTTATGCTTTATATAAATTTTCCTACTAACCAAAATTTAATAGTCCTAATCCTCACAATTACTCATGACCATTGATTGTGCAATTCAAGTGTTTAGGATGTATATTTATAAAGCAAAGGTGTGTCATTGTTTTGACGTGATGTTGAAGTTACCTTTTATGGTTTGATTGGTAAGGTTATTTATATTGCTATATTTGTTGTTTCTGTTTGCCGGTTTTAGTGAAGATGGTGGCTTTGAAGGAGTTTATGCCAGCTACAAAATCAGTTGTTGCTACCTTAATGCCACTCGAGTGATCCATGGTTTAAGAAAAAATACAGTGCTCCGACAGAGAATGAGAAACTGAGTTTAACAAAACTACTCATATCCTGGTTTATAACACGCTAGAACGGTTTTAGTACAAGCTGTCAAAGGCACAAGATTTTGGTGATGGTGGAACATTTCTGGATATTCATTATGTGCAATATCCACTATAAAATGGGTAGGATAAAGGACTCAAATTCTGGGCAAAGACGTTACTTGTGATTGTTGATGACATGGGAAATTTGACGTTTGACGCTATTGTGAAGCAGAATGAGAATTCTAGAAAGATTGTTTATTCACAGAACCGAGATATCATACTGAAGGTTTTGAAAGATGATGAAAAGGAACATGAGGAGGATGACGATAAGCAGAAGGATATTGAGGAGACGACGGAGCAAACAAAAACAGCTCTTGAGAAGATTGTGAACGTGAGGTTAACTGCAGCACAAGCCAGAAATGATTAGACTCAGTCTCAAGAGTCGCAGTTTATTAAGCACAAATGTAATACCTGAAATTCCGATAACGCATAAAATTACCAATTTACCCCTGATAACATAAAACCTTATTAAACAACTTATAAAATTCCGAAATAATTCCAAAACTTCTGAAATCGAACTATATCTGAAACAAACAAATTTCTGAGACAATGTTACACCATTTTAAATGTTCAAAAATTAATATACACATTTAATTATTAAAGTTCCGAAAATTACAAATTAACTAAATATAATGTTTTTATTTCTTTTAATTAAACAACATGTAAATAAAATAAGGAAATGTTGAATAAAATCAACCCAATATATTCTTGGTACTATGGGCCGAAAATATACAGATCTTGCCCCCCAAAGTCGGTTCCATAAGATTAAAACAAATCTCTTTTATTTTTCTCTTCAAAAACATCAGCCGCATAACATTGAAAAACCCTAGCGATCAAAATAAATTCGACAAGGCCATCACACGATTTATGGGATTGAGCAAGTATTTTTCTGGGGTTATTGGAGGTGCAAGGAAGCTAGGAAAATTAAGGGTTGCTGCGTTTTCTCCTTGGTTCGTTCTTGTTCTTGATTTCTTGTCGAATTGCTCAAAAACAAGGTAATAATCCATACGACCTAATCACACATTTTAAAATTAATATGACAATTTTCCAGTGATCTTTAGATGTTATATAACTCATATAAATTGTATGAATCGAAGCATGCATGCTAAATTATGCGTATGATAATATAATGGTCATAAAACACGTAAATCACAATAATATGAAATCCAAATTTCTGGACATGATAGCTATTTTATTTAGACCTCTTATGATGTATTAGACCTGGGAAAAATGATAGATCGAATTATAATAGCCTAAATCAAGTCGTTGTAATTTTAATGTCTAAAACGTACGTAAATATGAAATATATGTTAAACGAATTTTCTGGGCATGTTCTTTATTTTTCGTGGGTTCCTTATGAGTCATATGATCTGGGAAAAATATGGTTTTGATTTTTATAGGCCTAAAATTAACGTGGTGAATTATTGTTATAATCGGATTTCATGAAAACAAAGAAATAAAATAAAATGGAAATCGTGGGTACTAGGGTTTGGTTTCTTGGATGAATATCTGATCATTTAATGTGTTTTAAGTATGAGTTAATGATAGTTCAATGATTGGTGAAAAGTAGGGTTTGTATTTGTTGTTAAAAGTCTTACCGATTTAAAGATAAAAGTAAAAGGACCTGTTTTGCCAACTTTGAAACTTCTGGGATATTTTTGTAAGATCATATACATCTGTAAGAATGTGGGAAAAATATAACTTTGGGGTCCTAAGTGTAAATATTGCATAATAATGAATTATTGGCAAATTAGGGTTTCGAATGGAAATAATTTAAAAGTGAGGGACCAAAAGTGTAAATCTAAAATTCTGAAGTTGTTTTGTGTTAATACTGATATAAAAAGGTTGTTGTGTAATTTTGAGGATTTTTGGGCTAATTATGTAATTGTTATGAAATTATGATTTAATATATATGTTTTGTAAACCTAAAGGACTAAATATGTAAATTCTGAATTCTGAGGGGTCTAATCTGTAATGTACTAACTTCTGATAGTATATTCTGTAAATTTGAAATATAATATACTTGGTTGGTAAATATGGATATTGTAGGGCTTAATTTGTAAAATATGTAATTATAAGGTTGGTTTTGTAAATTATGCAACTAAAGGGGTGTAATCTGTAAGTTGTGAAACTTAAGGGAATAAAAGGTAATTCTGAATAAAATGAGGGTATAATTCTGTAACTTGCAGTATTTTCACAAATGACCATTAAATTAATGGAATTTCAACTAGAACCCTAAACTATGTAAACATGTCATAATTAAACCTAGACTTTTGTAACTTGATAAAATATATCATTATTCCATAATAATCTTTGAATAAGGGTTTAACTTAATCTGAAATAGTAATAATCTGAATTGGAATCCTTTGTAATTCCGTCTTCTACTCCTTTAGGTGCGAAGAAGGAGAAGCCTTGATCTGTTCAGTATTCATGTGCTTGTTTATTTTTCTGCACTGCTAATAAGGTACAGATATTCTGTCCTTTTTCAGTAAGGGCGTTTCATTCCCTTTTATTCAGTTTTTCATTTTCCTTATTAGGATTCCCTGTACCATTGCTATGTTCCCTTCTGTTTGTGAACCTTCCGTGTGATTCCTTTGTTTTGTGAGCTTTTATGATCTCTTTCATGTTCTGACTTGTTTTACTTCTGAATTGATGTCCTTATTATAATCCTCTTTGCTTTGAACCTTTTTCATGATTCCCTGTTGTTACGACCCCTGATAAGAAAATCTGTTATGCGAAAATCTTTTAATTGTGATTTGGAAATGTTTTGAGAAAAATAAGCTATCTTAAAAAGAATGATTATGAATGGTGAGATGGTACTATTTTATATGACAGTGGTTAACTTTTGTGTTTTTATGAAAAAAAACCGTTTTGAAAGATTATTTTATGAAAACTATTCTGAAAGATCATTTTAGTGAAAACCGTTATTAAAGGAATGCTTTCAATGAACTTTTGACAGGAAATTCTAAAATGAACTTTTGCAATGAACTCTTAATTATGAACCTTTGATATAATCTTCTGAACCATTTGATATAATCCTTTTAATCTGAACTTAAACTTTGATATAAAACTTAATCTGATAAACTTTGATTGGAACCTTTGACATTTATTCCTAAACTGTTTGACATGAACCTTTTGCCATGTACCCTTAAGATATGACCTTTGATTATTTTGATAGTACACCTGACCTTTGACCTACAGTTTGATGTCCGAGCCAATCACTAGGCATGAGGGTTTCATGTCCATGTCATTGACGCACCTCTGACATGACTCTAGGGCAGGAGAGTGATGACCTGTCCCGTCCCTTATTTATTATCTGCTATGGCCATTATATTATGATTATTGAATTATCTGTGGGGCGTATGGGTGCATCCTAGATTTGATCTGTCTCTGTTTATGTTATATGTTTACTGTTATTATATCTGGTGACTGATGGTGTGTGCGATACTGATGAAGCGAAAAGTGTACCGCTTTTAAGGGGTCATTTAAGCCCTAAATCGTATTTATTTGATCAAATATTGCCCTAAATCGTTCCTTTTGTCATTTTAGGTACTTTTGAGGAGAAATCTGGAAAAGGAGGCATTTTGGACGTTTTTGGAGCATAAAAGTGAAGAAAACGACAAAGTCTCAAAAATCGGCTGAAAGTTACCTTTGACGGCGTCACAATTTACTCTGGACGGCGTCATGCCTTGGCAAGAAAAAGTGGACGTGAAATTTACTCATGATAAGCCAGTGAAAATAGCATGTGAATTCTGACGGCGTCACGCTTTAACTTGATCAAGGGCGTCACGGCTTAAATCAAAAGGGGACGGCGTCACGTTCAAGGTTAGACGGCGTCAAGCCTTGATAAGCCAGAATGGATTTTTGAAGAGCTAAAGAGGGACGGCGTCAAGAAGGTCATCCAGGAACCCTAAAAGCGGCGAGGTGACGGCGTCACACTCCATAACGTGACGCCGTCAGACCCAAAAATCTATATATAGTTTTCTAATTTTTTGTCATAAGAGAGAGCTTAGTGTGTGGAATTTTGGGAGAAAACCCTAAGACGATTTTAGCTTCTTTTTCAAGGCTTTTTGCCTTGAGATCTTCCATGTTACATTGAAGATAAGTTATCAATTAATCATTCAATATGTCTATGTGTTGTTTGATTTTATCTTATTCTTGTCTTTTGATTAACATGTTAGGCTAAATTTATCTTGTGTTTGCTTAGATCTAATGAAACCTAGCTATTGATTATTGGTTATTAGTGTGTTGTTAGTTGTATTGGATGATTGTTTATCTATGTTAGGCTTAAGAAAACTGGCTAACTTCCTATTCGGTAACTTGCTTGAACGTCTTAAGAAACATGAACCAAATGCGTACTAAAGGTTTTTATGGTTGTATTTAATGCACAAGCGAATTCTAGTGATCCCATGTTAGGAGCTTCCTAGCCGGCTCGACATAGGAGTGAAGTAGGAGCTTGTAGAGTTGGGGAAGTAAGTACGCCACCCCACGAATGGTATTAAGGAATACACCCGTCATCCACGCGACTAATACACACTAATTAACCGGTAAAAGATAGTTAGGGAGTAAGGAAATCTAAGTAAACACATTTCTCTACACATAAGTTTCTCACCACATTTTCATTTTTGTTATTTTATTTTATTTGCATTCGTAGTAATTTGGGTTAGTTGACTAGCAACTAATTCCGCCCACTCCTTCAAACCCGAGATTTTACTTGCTTTCATAAAAAAAAAATATAAAAACATAAAAAGAATCTTCCTCAACCCTTAGACCTAATTAGAGTAGTCTTTCACACCTAACGAACACTATTCCCTGTGGAGAACGATCAATCCCCCGTACTTACCACTACACTATACTACATCGGTCAGGTACACTGCCTGGTGGGGTTGTAAGCCTCTTGAGATCCCTCGAGAGGTAAAACCTGTTGTAAGGTTACAAAACCACGCATCAGGTGACTGATGGTGTGTGCGATACACGTCTTTCACATTGTCTGGGAGCTGATCACTCTACACAGGTTTGTTTTATTATATTGTTATGCTATGGTATAATCTGTTATCTGGGCTCGTGACAGATTTCTGTTTTTCCCTTATTCTATAACTTTATTGTTTCCTTTTTCTTATTTCTTTTCTTTTGTCCTTATTCCGTTCCTTACTCCTTTCGCTTTGATTTGTATCGGTATGATCTGTATTCTTGATTTTATTTGTACTACTCTCTATTACTGCTTTTGTTATCGTTATATCTGTTCACTGAGCTCTCGTAGCTCAGCCGCATTTCTTTTCCTGCGGCAGGTTTTAGTAGGAAGCTGGGAATGAGTGGAGAG
This sequence comes from Artemisia tridentata subsp. tridentata, assembly GCA_021014915.2. Lineage (NCBI taxonomy): Eukaryota > Viridiplantae > Streptophyta > Magnoliopsida > Asterales > Asteraceae > Artemisia > Artemisia tridentata. The sequence goes on along the minus strand of CP139507.1, from coordinate 140,506,840 downwards.
TATACCTTTGGACTTGGAAGATTGAATAGCCATTCGGGATTAGAGTTGACTAGAAGATATCATAATTTAGAAGTAGTTGTTTTTGGAAGTTCTCAATTGTAACCTTGTAGATTCAGTATTTCAATTGTAATCCTTGAATTTTTGTATTACTGAAAATGTATGCTTTGTTGTGATCTGATGTGAATCCATTATTGTGATATCTTTACCCTTGTCGGGTCGGGGTGTTACAACAAACCTTCACAACAATCGGCTGCATTTAACATGGGTGCAAAGGAGAGAATTATTAGGATAATGGAAATGCCTATCGACCCATTGGAGCAACCAAAGTTTACATGATCTGAAAAGATCTACGGGTGGATCTTCATCAGGCCCAATAGCTATTGTAGCTTTTGGAATATGCTCAGCTGCACTGGAACAAATAGTGGTGGTTCGGTTCGTATTCCTCCTTCTCATTGTGGTATTGTGGGCTTGAAAACAATATATGGATGCACCGATATTAAAGGGTTATCCATTTAGATCATATTCGTTGACTTTTGCTTCGTGGTCGATGATCAATTGACCCTCTTATTAGAATAACACATAATGCAGTGCATTATGTAATGGAGGTTCTGTAGAAATTATTGGCCCTATCACATCCAGTGTTGAAGATATCATACTGATGTAAGTTAAATTGTATGTATAAGTTCCATATTGCATATGCTCAGGATTTGTTATTTACATATTAACAATTATTAGTATGGTTTATCCTGGCCGCAATTCTTCTAAGCTCCAACCTTTTTGTAATCTTGACCCTTTTATTCATGAATGGGTTGGATTGGGTTCTGTTTTTTCTAAAAAAAGGTTTACTAGAAAGCTCATCTAAAAGGAGGATGGGTCAAATTAAGACTTAAAATTCGATACATTAATGTCATGGTTCGCGGTTTGTAATAAGTTAGAAAATTTGTACGTCGTGTGAAATGTGCAGCCCTTAGTTCGGTTTATGGGTACTTTTTTGAATGTACCTATGATGAGTTTCACTCACATAATCTTATAAGGATAAGCTTTAACCAGACAACCCCTTACTTTCGTTTGACTGCAAGCTATGGACGTATTTGATTATATGCTTTTTGTACTCAGTTTAAGTTTGTTTTTTGGCATCTACAGTATGATTTTTTTCACGGCCAGAGATGTGAAGGCTATGGAGGAATTATCTTGGGTAAATAAGTATGAGCCACGGCCACTAATGAGTTTTAAGGTTGAGCAGGACTGAATTTGGTGAAGGAAATGATGGTCATGATGCGATTAAAACGGACAATGAGGCTTCACTGTAAGTGTTTATCATTCTTTCAACTGAAATAATTGCGATATTTTTTTGTTTGATTTCTGATATCTACTAAGCACATATACCAGTTCCATTTCACTAACATGATAATCATTTACTCCAAGAGAAACTGCATGATGCTCTGTACAGTAAGAAACTTACCAGCATATAGCTTCGTACAACTTAATTTCAATTCACAATGGTAGTAGATAATTTACATGCATTGAAATTATAATTTTTATTTTTTTTGGTTTAATATACATGATTATTCATATGTGAAGTGCATTCTAAATTATAAGGGAACTGATATGTTTTAAACTGTGCGCAATAAGAACCTGATTTAACTTATATATAGAGTTCACAGAAGTCCAATATTATAAACCCTTACATTAACAACAAGTTTATATTGCGCGATATTTGAGAAACAGTTGCCTTTATCAGTATCTTCTTCATATTCAATCTAAATATAAATTAAGTCATATCATCATCTGGTTAAACAGGACCAAGATTGCAACATGTCTTTCATGGTGTGCACTTTATGTATTAATAGCTATTATAATAGCTATTATACGCTTTTATGCCTTATACAATTGTACATATGCTTATTCATATGTGGATTACATTCTAACACATTTAGAAAATGATAGTTATAGAACTTTTTTGTGGATAGTACCTGTTTGACTTAGATAAAATGGTAGCCAAAACAGAAATGTATAGGCCACGAGCTTGGAGAAGAAGAGACATAACGCAAACAAAATCACACCAGGTATAAAACAAGCTCCAACAAAACCAACCCCTTTTCTATTTACAAACGAAATTCGAGGCACATGATCTTCCTCGTCATTTGAAATACCTTCTTTCCACATAGTCTCATCAGGAATTCTTCCTCTTGCATTGGGCAAAGAATCACTTGGATATGGAAAACCAACATCTTCCAGATAAGCAGCCAAAAAAAAACACCAAAATCCCCGTCACAATAATAAATAATCCAGGAAGAATAAACGACCAACCCCAACTGTGACAAATGGTAAATTTTCCATGATATTTAATTCATTTATTATGACTAAAAGATCAGATTAGGCCATTATGTGATTATCACGGAAAACAGACCTGCACATATTGTCACCCGGAAATCTCACCGAAGAACAGTGAAATAAGCACATATTATAATTTACTCATTTTATTGTAGTAAGAATGGGAGGTTATCCCAGTCTCACTTAGACTGACACCACACGCAAACCGAAATTAAATCTGAGACTCAGGAATATTAGTGAATACTTAAGGACTCAAAAATATATTCAAGTATTACATAACGACTTTAAAGATATAATGTCCCATATTTGTGACGGTTTCAGGAAGGATTCGAATTTGACACAGTTTAACGAGGCACGGGTATAAAGATACCACTCCTTGATTAAGTACTCAATACACAGTTAAACTAAAAATACCACACTATCCACTCAATATTTAAATTAAATCATGCCCTCACCCACTCACACAAACCCCAAAAACAAAGACCTGTAACCCTAGGTATCTTCAATAGTTTGTCCGCCCCTTTTCTTCTTCCCAAAATCCTTCGAACCATCCCTTTCCACCATCACCAACACCTTATCTCTTTGACCCAGGATCTTGTCTTCTTCACTGACCTAGGAAAACCCACACAAGTCAACTAGGCTAAACAATTCATTAAAATAGATCAAGCACGAAAAAGGGGAGATTATGTCTCCCAAACCCGAAAAAGGGGAGATTATGTCTCCCAAACCCGAAAGCTCTTATGGAGCCACCCTCCAAGATCCTCCATAAATCCGCGCCTCCAAGGGATATCGAATCACAAATCACCAAAATACCATCAAAGATCTGAGAAGTTCTCAAGAAGGGATAAGAGTGGAGTGTTGTGATTCGATTTGGAGGAGCAGTGGGTTCTCGGATTTGGAGTTCACTCAAGTGTTCACCTCTCAAAAAAATCATTGTAAGATTTGACATTTGATTCGATTTTATTATTTAATTAGATTAGTTCATGATAAGTAGTTATAGGTCGAATGGATGAAATTAAGATCGAGTATTGATTTTTGTTACTTCTGTCGAAATGATTCCCAGAAACCATAATAGATTCTGAGGAAAAACTTAGGTAATATAATGATTAATTTGGGTCGAATAAGAATGATGATTATGCTTTGAGAAAAAATGTGGTTAAGTGTTGTTGTTATTTTGTGTGGCGTAGAAAAGTTAAAGACCTAGAAGTGATTATTGGTTAATGAAATTGTTAGTTATATGAATGATTCGAATGCTTTGAAGTGTCGTAGGATTAGAATTTGACTAATAGGTTGAGAACCTTGTTGGCCGTTGTGACAGTAGGGCAATTCAAAATGACTCCAGGAACTATAGACTCAAATGGTGAATTCAGAATTAGAGATAGTAGATATTAGGACTCGAATAGGAAAAGAAAAACAGCCAAGGATGATGCATTTTGCTAGTAGAGTGTGCAAAACCGAATAGGTACCATGGCTAATTTTAGCCGTATAAGGACACCCAAGAACAAGTCGTTTTGGTAGAAGCTATTGGCTGAAAGACTACCTCACGTAGGGGAGGTCTTGGTCAAGTAGATTCGTGGAAGGATTAGACCCAAACCTTGAGGGTGATACCTCGGTTCAAGCCTTGGAAGGCTCACTCGAACCTCCAACCCAAACCCCATAAAGAATAGCATCATTTCGCCCGAAACAAACCCAATGGGGATGGTTAGTAGTCGAATAGGAGACTAGAAACCTTGTGGGAAATACACCCCAAGAAAACTAGCAAAAGTGCTAACAACTAGGAACCAAGGAATTAGGCTTATGCGAGGGAATATTTCTCCTCTTGTCGACCTATAGGTGAGTCAAGAACACCAAAACTTTGTTACCACCTAGGTCCTCAAGACAAGGGTCGAGTAGTACTCGAACCTAGCCAGCAAATTGGGTAGTAAAAAGCAAAGCCAAAGGCCATCCTCGGCCGAGAAAGTGAATGCCAGGAGATACACACCAAGCTGTTGAGCTTAGGTGTGTTATGTGTTGCATTGCTAGGAATACCAGGCCGAAAAGCCCAATGACCAGGCCCAACTAGAACCAAGGTTGAAAAACCCACTCAACGACCCTTAATCCAGCCCACATATGGGCCTGTGTATAACCCATTCGGTCCACCAGAAAAACGGTAAAACCCAACCCATTAACGACTTATATTTCCCCCTCCTAGAGAGCAATGGGCTGCAGCCCAATAGATAATAGAAGTGCAAGAATTCGGTTAATAAATATTGTGAAACTTGTCGCGAACAAATGAAAAGAACATGAGCCGTGCACAAAAATAAATTGAATCAATTAACAAATAGACTAGTGAAAGCTACTATAGCCGAGTACCAAAATGGAATTTCATTTACATTAACATACATGTACGTTAAAAACTTGAATCGCCAAAATGTCAAACGTGACGAAAATGATTAAAACTTCTAGACTAAGTATATATATACATGGTTATATAGGTGATATTACAAACACTCGGAAAAAAGAAATATATATTGACATATACTTGGGTAATAGAAGGGTGGCGCTCAAAGGAATGACAAATCAAATTCACAATAGGTGTAAACCATAAAACACGACGGGATATATATATGCTAACGCTTACATTGTTATTGTTAAAACTAAATAAAAATGAACTTCAGTAATAATATATCAAACTTAACTCAAACAAATTCGACGAAACATAAACTTCTAAGCTAATATTGTGTAAAAATAAACCATATTGAATGAGTAACGAAAACTTAGTTAAATAAAACAAAGGTTATATATTCAACTTCTCAAATCATACCAAGTAATAGGTAATAAACGTCACATACGTTAAGTCTTACTTTTAAAATCAACATAAACAGACATAACGAATAAATTACAATATATATATATATATATATATATATATATATATATATATATATATATATATATATATATATATATTCATCACAACTAGATTTAATCCATTCACACTTTAGATGGTATAAGATACCTAACCCCTCATTACCGTACCTTTAGGTCATTTGTAGAGTTACACCTCACCATTCCTTAGGAGAGACCTAGTAACCACACTTGTCGCCACACAAGTGACAACAACATAGATACTCCAAAACTTTGAAACTAAAAGCTGAAAGGACTTGAAATTTAATACTTGAAACTAAGACATGGTTATTTAATCTAGGTTGCGTGTTGGTGCCGTGCACTCCCTAATTTCACAGCATTCACTGTTCAGACCATTAAAGGTGAGTTTATAGCTCCATTTTTACTTTTACTTGTTTTGGGGTGAGAAACATGCATAAACCAAATTTTGTGGTTATTAATACTGTTATACCAAAGTTATTGCGCAGTTAGCCTAAGTCCTGATATGTCCCCTACTGCCCGAATTTAGATCTATTGGGAGTAACGTCCCCGTTCGGTTTGACCGGATAGGCAAACGAGCGTATACCATATCAATGTACAAGTGTCTGGGATAAACACTTGCCAGGGCTTTTATGATTTACATGCTTCTAGAGCATGCAGACCTGTTAAAGCTTCGGTTGCATGAACTTAGTGCTAGCGTAATAAAACATATATATGACATTTCAATACTTAAACCAAAAACTGTTGGTCCTAAGATGTTATACTTGTTTTAACTGAAACCTATGAACTCACCAGCTTTTTGCTGACTTTTTAGCATGTTTTTCTCAGGTATCTAGGTTCGTGCAAAACGTGGCAAGGAACAGCAAGGCGGCAGATTTATGCTTGACCAATGCGTTTTTAAACGATAATTAAGACTTGTTTTTGAGGGACCAGTAACTTGTAAATGATTTTAAAATCAAATGATTGTTATATATATTGAACCATGCTAAAGAGTACGTTTTATAAAATGTGTAATTGGTTTCTCGATACCTCGCGTTATGATTTCCATTTCAGTAGCACCCCATGACTCCAATGCTTCCGCAAAGTAGATTTTTGGGGGTGTTACACCAACCATAATCCAAAACACTAGCAGCAAGAAGCGAACCACTAATATTACCAATAGATGTACACATTCCATATCCCCATCATCAACCCTCTCCTTCTTTTCGCAAACCAATTCCCAATAACCGCAACAACAGACGGCCAACCAGTAGCCTGAAACAACCCCGCATCCATTTGCATAGCCAAAACGTACCAAAAATGATGCGCATCCCAAAAATAACCCACCCCAAATGACGCGACAAAAATGCCACTTCCAATCATCCCGGTTGTCAAAACAACCTTAAATCCAAAGTATATTTTGAAAGAACTAATCACTGCGATTCCATGAGGAAATTTATTATTCTACTTTGTTGTTATTTACGACATTGTGACTTATCTGATGGCAGATTAGATCGCGTGTGGAAAACCTCACCGGCCTTGCAACATCTTCACAATCTCGCCACTCAAAATTCAAGGTTTTTCTATATCTATACCGGCTTCATTTAGTATTGATAAAGTGATTGTTTGTATTTTGGTGTATCAAATTTTACGGGTATGAATCTTTGTATGTGCTTTAACCTTGATTGTACACCTAGCCAGAATTGGTCTCACAATGACTTGGGTGATTCTAAGATAGTAATTGGTCTCAAAAGAGGAGAAGATCCTGGATTGGCTTTGCTTAACTCAGGTATTATGTAACTTTTTTTGAAGTCAATAGATAATTAGTCTATCGTGTTTGCATATAGTCATGCATGCTTTTTTACGAGTAAAGTGACTTGTTCAGAATAAGCAATCTTTGCAGCATTATTGTGTCTGTTCAAGTGAGCAAAAGTTCATACAGACATGGTAGGCATGAGTTATTACAAAATAGTTTTGGTAAAACTCATTAAGTATACATCTATACATGGCACTAATCAAGGTTATAGTCAATCTTAGATTTAGATTAATACGTACTTAACTATACTGATTACGAATTGGGGGTATAGCTCATATGGTAGAGCGCTCGCGTTGCATGCGAGAGGCACGGGGTTCGATTCCCCGCACCTCCATATTTTGAATCTTTTTTACAATTTACTGTCACACTCAAACTAGAATTACATCAGATTATCAGCTCATGAACCAGGCTTGTCAGTCTAACTGAACACACTGGTTTAATAGTTGATTTGGAAAAGCACATTTCAGGCTCTATGAAATGACAAGCAAAGCTAATAATCATGTTAGTTATAAAGTATTGTCTTTATTGTCGTTTAATACTTATATAATTTTAATCATTATAACTTGATTTTTTGGTTGATATAGTTACGAATGGTTTAATAGTTGATTTGGAAAAGCACATTTCAGGCTCTATGAAATGACAAGCAAAGCTAATAATCATCTTAGTTATTGTGGAAACCATAGAGGGGGGGGGGTGAATACGTTTCCATTTAAAAACTTAAAACTTTTTGTATCAAACACCTGATCACGTATGACGTAATATGAAAAGTGTCAACTATGATTATATAGCATCTAGAGATGAATATAGTAAACTAAACACATGCACAATCAAACCATGGAACATACATAATCAATCACGACATAAGCAACTAGCCACACAAACATATACGCAATGCAAATATAAATATAAAGCGATAACGAATGAAATGAAAGTAAAGAGATAAGTAAGAAGGCGCAAACCGGACACGGTGATTTATAGTGGTTCGGTCACGAAGCTCCTCTTCGCCCTACTCCACTCCCCGAGTACCCAACTCGAGAGTTACTTCACTAATCAACAAACTCCCTTCAGGCGGAGAAAACCGTACACGTCGCTTAACTTGTTTTCCGACACTAAGCTAGATGTCGAGTGCTAATCTTAGCTAGCACCAATCTACCACGATCTACCCGATCTACCCTTGATCCACATGATCAATCACACAAGCCCAATGGCTTCAAGAGATCTCCAAGATCTCAACACGATCACAATGATCTACTCCCACTTGACTCGATCTACCCGATCTACCCTTGATCCACATGATCAATCACACAAGCCCAATGGCTTCAAGAGATCTTCACTATCTCTTAAGATCACAATGATCTTGACTCACTCTCTCACAAAAGAAAAATAATCTTGATGTACGCTATGATACAATCAAGAGTGTAACAAATGTTACAAGACCTAACAACTCCAACTCTTGTATCTTCTTGGATACCTTGAGTTCTTCTCTTGCAAATGAAGAGGAATGATAACACTTTGTATCTACTTGGATACTTTGTGTTCTTCTCTTGCTAATCAAGAGGGATGACAACACTTTGTATCTACTTGGATACTTTGTGTTCTTCTCTTGCTAATCAAGAGGGATGACAACACTTTGTATCTACTTGGATACTTTGTGTTCTTCTCTTGCTAATCAAGAGGAATGACAACATTTTGTATCTACTTGGATACTTTGTGTTCTTCTCTTGCTAATCAAGAGGAATGAAGAGGATCACTTGAATGGATGATTGGATCACTCTTAAACACACTAAGACTCTCCAAATGATCAAAGAAAGTCATATAAGTGAGGAGGGATTAGACCAGAGAAAAAGGACTGGAAAAATCAAGTTGGAAGTGTGAAATGGTCCACTATTTATAGGCAAGAAAAATTTGAACGTTACAGAAAATTTTATACGGACGGCTCCACTAAATGTCCCACGGTTCCACTAAATTTAGTGGAACCGTGGAGCCGTCCCAGACAAGGATGCTCCAATTTTTGTCTTTTCTGGTGAAAACTTATTTGGGGAAGTTTGGAGCTGATTTTGGGGGGAAAATTGACTGTTGGGATTTTTAAACTTATTTTTCAAAATAAAACATTTCTTTTTAATTCAAAAATAATTTGTAAAATATATTTTTGAAAAAATGTTTTGTCACATTAAAAATGTGAAGTTTAGAAAAATATAATCCTTTGATCATTTGTCAAGTTGTAGATTTGTTTGTCCATACCTTGAGTGATTTATGTCGGGATGGAAATCTACGACTTCTTTGAAACATAATTGAGACGTCGGGAGGTGTTGATGTAAGTATGCATTGATGATTTGTGTTTACAAGTAACTTGCACATTTTACGTTATGTATTACAAGTTACATGTTTGTCATAATTAAAACCGAAGAAACCGTTTAGTTTAAATATCATAATATTTGCACTAACAATCTCCCCCTTTTTGATGACGACAAATATGTAAACCGTAACACATAGTAAAATGTAAAAGTTACCTGTTTACACTCCCTTCTCCCCCTTTTGTCGAATCAAAAAGGTAGTTTCCTCGAGCGCTCCCTTGAATTCATTCCCTACTCCCCCTTATTGCACTACTATCCTTTCTCCCCCGAAAGGCGAGCTTGCATCATCCCAGTGAATTCTTCTATCACCACTTATGAAGACGACTCCATGCTATGTATTCAAATACCCCCGAGCTCCCCCTAGCTCAATGCTCCCCTATGGTAATTGAATCCCCTTGTTTATTCACCTTAGTATCTAGTGGATCCATGGATCAAATTCTTACAAAGGCTTTTCCTACATCAAGGGTTAGCTTCGTGCAGCATAATATATAACAGTATAGGAGCAACATTATAGGGATAGAATAAACATAGCAAGACATGCATGGGTTAAACTATGTTAACACGTAAGTGTCACAACCCGACCGAAAACCTAAGGTGTAATTGTTCACTCAATCACACTAATCAAGAACGAGATTCGTTCATTGACTGACGCACTAAATGACTTCTTCCAAGTTGTCGTTGGGAAGGAAAGTTCTAACAAACCTTTTGAACAACATAATCATCTGCTCAAGATGATTGATGTTAAGGATAGTTTGTTGATAAGACATACTCTAAATGATTACATTATGACAAGTCCTGCCATAAAGTAGACTCGATAGAGGTTATACCTAAATGATTCCATAAGGTGGGAGAGTGTTGGTTGTGGTGACAACAAGGACAACTTGGGTTATGTGGTTGTAGGGGATAAATAATGAGATGACCCATTAGTGGTTGTGGTGATGATGATAGTGATAAGGATGATGTGTTGGTGCCAAGTCCAAAGAGGTTTGATGGTGATAGGGTTAGTGTGATAGCTAAAGGTTGTGGTGAACTTGGTGGAGGTAAGGGTGTAGGAATCCTAAAAGTGGAGGATGATGATGATGTGGTTGGAGATGTTGGTTTTTCCCTTTGAGGAAAGGTGGAAAAGGATGGTTTAGGTTAATATTTCGTTTGAGGAAAGGTGGGAAAGGATGGTTTAGGTTAATATATCGTTTGCACTGAGAATGAGATGCATGATATATTTCAAAAGGGAAAAGGAAAGGTGCATGTGATCCTAACAGGATTGTTGGTGGATATCTCTAACGGGGTTAAGGTAACGAAGTTCTAGGTTTCTAGGTTGGATTATCCTAGTTGTGTGTTAGAGATAATTTGGTGCATGAAGGGTTTCATGTATTTGTGAGGATTGAAGGTTGTTGAACTAACTATCACTTATCCAAAGTGAGGAGTAGTTGTAAGGTTTGAGTATGATGAGTTGAAGGTTATAAGGTTTGAGTGTGATGATCTATGGGTTGAAGGTTCTTAGACTAACTATCACTGTCAAGAGTGAAGTGTAACTAAAAGGTTTGAGTGTGATGATGAAAGATGTTAATGTGAGGTTTGAAGATGAGATGCAAGATAAGCTTGCAGTAGTGAGGCCTTAAATAGGCAAGGGTTGTGGGATTCAAACTAAAGTTGGTGATGGTGTCCTATGGTGTAGTGAGGAAATCTTAGGGTGTGTGTGAGTTTGCAAAATTTTGCAGGTTTGAGGTTAGGGATACAGGGATCAGGAGGGAACAGTGAAAATTCGTCAAACATAGGCATGGTACCACTAAATACCACACGGTACTGTTAAATTTAATGGTACCGTGGCCTATTTAACGGTACCGTGACTTAGAAGTCACGAATTTTCCTGTGCAGCCTAGTTCTGGGCAGCTAAAGGGTAGTTTCCAAGGGAATAAGAACCACATTTGTGTGTTCTTGAGAGTGTTTGGTGAAAGACAGTATGAGTGTGTTTTCGCTCCCCCTTAATCTATTACCATCCGGACAAGATGTAGAAGATAAAGAGGAAAACGAACGATGACGGAAGCGATGAGCTTAGTAACGTCATAACAGGTGGTAGATAGCATACGATAAACTTCACCTTTGAAGTCACGTAGCTCTTCTCAATCATTGTGAATATTCATAGAATATTATGATGAGGCAAGTGATCACGTGGAGATATCCTAGGGGTTAAGAAGATAAAATCTTCAAGGTTGTGAGGTTAGTGATAAGGTTCTAGTGGGTTATCTATGTTGATGAGGAAGGGTTATCTCAACGTATCCTAGCGATTCTTCGTTTGAAGTGTGTGGAAGATGATTGCGATGCGGAAGCATTGGTAGTGTTTAATACCATGCGGAAGTGAAAGGGAAAAGGCTAAGGAATCAGATGATAGATAGAATCTATTCTGATAGGAGACGGTTTTGGTTCAAGACTACATCGAGTGGGTTTTGATGGTGTTGGTGAGAATTGAAAGGAAGATTTTTGACAAAAAAAATTTCACATATGTTGTGACTTTTCTGGACTTTGGATTAAAAGAATTTATACCAAATAAATTCCTTTATGAATGAACCCAACGGGATTCGGTGAACGTTAATTGAGAACGAGAAATGACATTTAATTGCATTTAGCAAATTAAATATACTTTAAATATTTCGGATGAAATATTTAAGTAGTCATCGGAGTTTAAGATGATTTTTTGAATAAATCTCACTGATTTAGTGAGACTTTTCGACACGAGGTGAGAATTTATACCTAATAAATTCTTCAAACGGTACTAGACGAGAAGAAATGACTTTTATATTTCCAAGGAAATACATAGGTAGTCATTAGAGCGATGTGAAGGACGACTTAATATTTCCAGTGAAATATTTAAAGAGTCATGAGACGAGACACACGAGATGACTACAATATTTCCAGTGAAATATTCAAGTAGTCATAAGAGGGATACGAGGGATGACTTTAATATTTCCAGTGAAATATTTAAATAGTCATAAGATTTATGGAATATGTTCCATCATTCCTAGACCTAGACAGAGATGGTTAAGGGATTCTCGGTTGAGAGGTTTGGTTGATTTACGGATTTTGATGTGCTTCACACGTGAGTGTTTAACGGGGTTTTGAAAGATGTAAAGCTAGGCCTATGGTGCTGGTTCGCAGCAGGGTTTGGGATCTTAAGACTTGTATAATCACACGAGGATGAAATGAACTACTAATCACTTATATAGTAACTTGTGAGTCCTTTGTCATCTGAGGGTTGATGTTAGCTTTTAGCTTTTGGATGAGCGTTTTAACATATGTTGTTAAAAGGCTTGAGTATGATGTTTCGGATATGACATTTAACAATTGCGATCGCAAGTTAAACTTACTTGAATATTTTGGATGAAATATTTAAGTTGTCAACCCTACTCCGAGTTCTACTAGGTTTGTTCCTAACCTTCCCATGACAAAAGGGTGTATTACTTGGAAGAAGGCGAAGTGATGACGAGGGAATTAGGGTAACTTCGCAACTACTTTGACTTATGGGTTTTGACACTAGTGTATGGCTCTATGACTTCTAAGGGTTCATAGTGATGGGCATACCTAATTCCTAATGTGTCAAAAGGACATAGTGTGGGTGCAAACTTTACAAATAAATCATGTAAAATGCACATAAGGAATAAATGCAAGCATCATGTAAAACATGATAATCATTTAGCATTTAAGATCATGAAGACATTTAACCATATCTTACGAGAACATGTTATCATTTTGAAACACGTATGTGGGATGCAAGCAATCAAGGTTTGCTAAGGCAGATCCTAATTACTACTTGTTCAAGATGACATCCTAATGGGAGATAAAGTTCACCGATGTAAACTATCTCTTGTCAAATGTAGGAATGAAAAATTTTCAAGTTAGGGAATGAGTATGAGACTATCACTAGTGGTGCTCAATTAAGGCTAAACACGACCATTTTTACGGGTTATACACGAACCCAACTTCTCTCCTGGAAGCAATCCAACCGTTAGGTCAAATTGAATTTCTAGTGCGATAGGTTCTCCAGTAGTCATTCTCATGTTAGAAGAATTCAAATTCCTATATTTTCCTATCGAAGTATAGCAAAGATGATGTTATCTTGTTTTGCTTATACATGGCCTAATATGACTCAATTAACCATACTTTGAAAGTTGGTTAAGAATATGACATGTCTTACACAACTCCTAACAAAGGCAAGCGAAATGTTTTAATTTCGTACTTGAGATTTAAAGGTTGTTTGATGGAGATGGTGTATTTTATGATCTCTCGGACAACATCTTTGTTTGTTGAGTTGTTACATGTTATTTTAACATGATTTGGTTTCCTAGAACCAAGAGACACTCTAATGTGATACAATGTAGAATCTACTACATCGTGTGTGTTTCAAGAATGCTCCTTTGCATATCTTGAGTGAGAATCTAGTAAAGGTTACTTACCTCAATAGATCTTGTGAGCATTTTATTTGAAATGAGACATACTGTTTATTTCAACAGGTATGCTTTTCTAAGAGGAAACTTATCACTCTTAAGAGTGCTTTGTGAAACAAGTATTTTAGTGTATGACCAATTTTACTTATTTAGGCAATGACACATGTCGTATTAGGTTATTATTCAACTTTATTATCCTACATTTGTTAACAGGATGCAATGTATTCTCTTGTAACATAACCATTCATATCACAAAGAAAATAAGATGCATAGGATATAAGTTATCCGTTGTCAATCTTTTGATAAGAGAAATACATGTGATATTCTCAAAGATTGATGACTTACATAATAGTTAATAACATATTATGTATGACACTTTTACTAGACATGTGACTTTGAGTGTTGAGTTGTTCATGAGCAAAGTTTGCATATGTTGTTTGTTTGCTCTTGTTTGGTTTTTCGGAAATGACACATTTACTAATTGCATTGCAATGTAAATTACTTGTATATTTCGGATGAAACATCCAAGTTGTCAATCCTACTTGGTTGTGTATTTTATGCATCTTTTAAACATGTTAGTTTAAAGTTTGGAACACAACCATTGGACAAGAAGACTTAACATGGCATCTTCAACACAAGTGTGAGTTATGATCCGATGCATATTATTTTCTTCTTGAGAGGACGTCATTATTTTCATAACAATCAAGTGTGATTGAGTATGTAGATTCAAGATAATATGTTTCATCATGTTTTGTTGTTATCTTGAAGCTAAACAAATAATGACTCCAATTTCATGTCCACACTCGAAAACTTGTCAATTAGATTCGATGATGATATCAATCATAATTTGAATAATGAATTGATATGTACTCGAAATCTTTCTTGACCCTCACGATCACTCCTTTTTTTTAAAAAAAATAAAATAAAAATTTAAGGAGTGTGTTCCATTTATTCTAATACTAGTTGTATGTGTGAGGTTAATGACATATTAAGTTACTACTTTGATATTGTCATTTTATTTTTATTTTGAGAAAAACTATTTATATTATTAAGTATAATATTCTTAGTTTTTCGACACCTCATTAGTATAAAAATAATTATCTTAACTATTTTTATACAACATACGTAAAATATTAAATGTTTAAAACATTTTGTATGTGTGTTAAATCAATGCAAGTTTAATACATTTTCTTTTACTTAAATACTAATGTATTAAAATGACCTTTTATCTTGTTTAGTCAACCCATGGTCAAACAAGACAAAATGATGTAATGTTTTAAAGATCATGTTACGGATTTTATGAAAGTGTTAAGTATTTTAGGGTGATATACTTTTTACACTTAAACCTTTGGAAAAATAATTGTGTAAGACAATATCTTTCGACACACATGATCTACCAACTTAGTTTCTATTCCTAAGAAGGTTACTAAACCATTTTAAAAACTTGCAACAAATGCAAGAAAAATGGTCTATGCCTATATGCAATGCAAACTAATTTCTTAGTATAGTGCAAGTGATTTAGCATGAGCCTTATAAATGCATAAACCGGAGAACTATAATGAACAAATAGCAATTTAGCTTAACACACCAAAATACTTATCATCATTTTGTGTATTAGGTATAACAATGTATACTAAGCTTGATTTTGAAAACGAATTGATTTCCTCCCCATTTCAAAGATTTTTGCTAAGTCACTTTGAAAAGACGTCAAGGTTTAAAAGTTGAATCGCCCTTTTTCAGTTTGACCAAAAATTTACGCAAACTGTATGACCAGAAGACTTTTAGTTGAAAATCAAGGACTTTAACATGCTTTCATTTAGAATTAATTCATAAAAATATTTCTCAAATGAAAGTAGACTCAACATTGTTTAAAATGATGGGCGACACGACTCGTACAGACTTATGGTTGATTTTATATGGATTTTTGAAAATGAACCAAAAATGAAAAACAGACAAACAGATGCACGGCACCATTAAATGACTCACGGTACCATTAAATATAACGGTACCGTACAATATTTAGTGGTACCGTGGTCTGTTTTCTGATTCAGAACTGCATGACTTAATGACTCGTTCTGAAAACATGACCGGACACTTAAAAACACTATTCTTTTAGTGGTTTAAGAAAACCTTCAAGCTAGTATGACAAAGTATACTTAACAACAAAACTTGTAAGTATTAAACAAGTAAATACTTTTCATATTTTATCACCTTCATAGGTAATTTGATACATGTATCGTACTCAATTTTGAAAACCATTTGTTTTAAAAATTTGAGCGACGTGGCTCTGGTACCAATTGTGGAAACCGTAGAGGGGGGGGGGTGAATACGTTTCCATTTAAAAACTTAAAACTTTTTGTATCAAACACCCGATCAAGTGTGACGTAATATGAAAAGTGTCAACTATGATTATATAGCATCTAGAGATGAATATAGTAAACTACAACATATGCACAATCAAACCATGGAACATACATAATCAATCACGACATAAGCAACTAGCCACACAAACATATACGCAATGCAAATATAAATATAAAGCGATAACGAATGAAATGAAAGTAAAGAGATAAGTAAGAAGGCGCAAACCGGACACGGTGATTTATAGTGGTTCGGTCACGAAGCTCCTCTTCGCCCTACTCCACTCCCCGAGTACCCAACTCGAGAGTTACTTCACTAATCAACAAACTCCCTTCAGGCGGAGAAAACCGTACACGTCGCTTAACTTGTTTTCCGACACTAAGCTAGATGTCGAGTGCTAATCTTAGCTAGCACCAATCTACCACGATCTACCCGATCTACACTGTACACGTCGCTTATCCTATTTCCGACACTAAGCTAGATGTCGAGTGCTAATATTAGCTAACACCAATCTACCACGATCTACCCTTGATCCACATGATCAATCACACAAGCCCAATGGCTTCAAGAGATCTCCAAGATCTCAACACGATCACAATGATCTACTCCCACTTGACTCGATCTACCCGATCTACCCTTGATCCACATGATCAATCACACAAGCCCAATGGCTTCAAGAGATCTTCACTATCTCTTAAGATCACAATGATCTTGACTCACTCTCTCACAAAAGAAAAATAATCTTGATGTATGCTATGATACAATCAAGAGTGTAACAAATGTTACAAGACCTAACAACTCTAACTCTTGTATCTTCTTGGATACCTTGAGTTCTTCTCTTGCAAATGAAGAGGAATGATAACACTTTGTATCTACTTGGATACTTTGTGTTCTTCTCTTGCTAATCAAGAGGGATGACAACACTTTGTATCTACTTGGATACTTTGTGTTCTTCTCTTGCTAATCAATAGGGATGACAACACTTTGTATCTACTTGGATACTTTGTGTTCTTCTCTTGCTAATCAAGAGGAATGAAGAGGATCAATTGAATGGATGATTGGATCACTCTTAAACACACTAAGACTCTCCAAATGATCAAAGAAAGTCATATAAGTGAGGAGGGATTAGACCAGAGAAAAAGGACTGGAAAAATCAAGTTGGAAGTGTGAAATGGTCCACTATTTATAGGCAAGAAAAATCTGAACGTTACAGAAAATTTTGTACGGACGGCTCCACTAAATGTCCCACGGTTCCACTAAATTTAGTGGAACCGTGGAGCCGTCCCAGACAAGGACGCTCCAAATTTTGTCTTTTCTGGTGAAAACTTATTTGGGGAAGTTTGGAGCTGATTTTGGGGGGAGAAATTGACTGTTGGGATTTTTAAACTTATTTTTCAAAATAAAACATTTCTTTTTAATTCAAAAATAATTTGTAAAATATATTTTTGAAAAAATGTTTTGTCACATTAAAAATGTGAAGTTTAGAAAAATATAATCCTTTGATCATTTGTCAAGTAGTAGATTTGTTTGTCCATACCTTGAGTGATTTATGTCGGGATAGAAATCTACGACTTCGTTGAAGCATACTTGAGACGTCGGGAGGTGTTGATGTAAGTATGCATTGATTATTTGTGTTTACAAGTAACTTGAACATTTTACGTTATGTATTACAAGTTACATGTTTGTCATTATTAAAACCGAAGAAACCGTTTAGTTTAAATATCGTAATATTTGCACTAACAGTTATAAAGTATTGTCTTTATTGTCGTTTAATACTTATATAATTTTAATCATTATAACTTAATTTTTAGGTTTATATAGTTACGAATATATCTGACTTTTGATTATCATATAGGATATTCAAGAACCAAGTTAATTAATGTCATTAATGGTTAAAGAATTATGCATACGCTGAAATAAACGTTTGAGTTGCTCTACACAACATATAAGCTTCATAAAACAAATCAATCCAGGGGCGGAACGTCATGGATTTTTGCACTATAGTGTAATTTTTTGTCAAAAATACTGATTTTTCAAAAATGTACCTCGTCCTCAAATTTTGTGTCATATGTTTTGTTCAACTATATTAGCCTGTTCTATTATCGTAAAAAATCTATGAGCTTGGTCACTTATATACTTAGGCCCGCCCTCATCACGTCACATATAAACAACGAGGATTTGGATGCATT
This sequence comes from Artemisia tridentata subsp. tridentata, assembly GCA_021014915.2. Taxonomy (NCBI): domain Eukaryota; kingdom Viridiplantae; phylum Streptophyta; class Magnoliopsida; order Asterales; family Asteraceae; genus Artemisia; species Artemisia tridentata. Next base: position 140,488,503 of record CP139507.1, on the reverse strand, counting down.
TAATCACAAGAAGCTTTATTTTGCATTTGAGTTTATTTGGTAGTATACGTTGTTCTTGCGGACCACTTTATAACTTCTTAGTGGTTTTATAAGATCGATGTACTACTTTATTAGAAAATTAATAGCTCGTATATTATGATTACACCAACATTGAAATACCTTTGTCGATAGTCTGTTTAAGGTCAAATAGTATTGAAAAGCCTTCTTTGAGCATGCCTACTTTTCAAAAAAAAAATAAATAAATAAATAATTAACACACTTCTTTCGCTATACAAAAATAAGACAACGATATTTGTTAGTCATGCCCGCCAATCGGGCTAATATGTTACAGATTTTTAGATTTACATGCAACTCATGCATTTGTGACTGAAATGTATGAAAGGCAAACTCCTAAAATTAATAATACCTCTTATCAATTCCCGGTGTTTAATCAACGTGTTTACAAATGCGTATTGATATAAGTGAACGTAAAAAAATGACACCATCAAAATTATAATTACAAGTCATGCCCGCCCATCGGGCGGGCTTCGACATCTAGTATATATATATATATATATATATATATATATATATATATATATATATATATATATATATATATATATATGTGTGTGTGTGTGTGTGTGTGTGTGTGTGTGTGTGTGTGTGTGTGTGTGTGTGTGTGTGTGGGGTTGTGTTGTTGGTACCCGCTGGCCCACTCTTTAGTGTACTTTTTATATCCTCCACCCCTTAGCCCACTCCATTTATAGTACAATAAAGTTTTTTTTTTAATCAGTTTATGTTCCGTATTTGTGTTAGTTTTATACTTTTGAGTTTTGACTTATTAAACTTTATATTTTCTGTTATATACTTTCATTTCTGTAGTTTTTTTAATATAAAGAAAATTACAAATAAATAAATAAATAAATAATAAAAATAAAAATAAAAACCGAAAAAGTCATGAGAGTGAGTAGAAATAACCTAACCCATATATCATTTTCAAGGGCCTAGTTTCAAAAGCAAACATTATAAAACAGCATATTGCCGCAGGCTTTAAGCTATTTCTCTGCAAATTTCTCTTTTTTTTTTCCGGAAAAGCAAGGCTAGATAAATATATTAGAAACAAATTTCTCATTTATATATGGGTTTAGATATGTGATTTTTTTATGACCTCGCATGTAAAGTAAATTACAAAATCCAAACAATGGTTTTTCAGACTTGAGAGTTCGTATTAGTCATGGTGTAATTGCTGTTGGGACATTATGACGAACCTCCTCATTTTGACCATTGAACCAGTTGATAGCGGGCCTTAGGTTGCCCAAACCATTTGATTCATAGCAGATTAAAAGTGGTGTATCCTTTATATGTATCCTCATTTAATTTATCATAATTGGATGCTACTCTGAAGGTTATAGTATTCATATCAAAAGCATATGGTAAATAAAATTATTAAGCATAACTTATATCAGCTAGATTTAGTACTCGTAGTACTCTATATCAGTACTAGCATCATACTCGTGTAAATTAGTGACTGCATGTAGTTTTCGGCGATTATTCAAGGGATAATCATTTGAAAATGTATCTAACTTGTCACAAAATTTAATTGTGCGTATCAATCTTTTAATTTTCTTATTGTATGTAACTAACTTGCTAATTTTCCTATTGTATGTATTAGGCCGATTAACTAATAGTTAGCACTTTATTAAAACTGATTAATAGGATATTTAGTATATACAAAAGGAAGATTAGCAAGTTAGTTACATATAGTAAGAAAATTGGCAAGTTAGTTGCATACAATAGGAAAATTAAAAGTTTGATACATGACAAAAGTTCAATATAGATCTCATATTTGTCATAGATCCAATGAAACAATCATGGCCATTCATTTTTTTATCAAAACAAAAAAAATAAACTTTCACCATTTTTTTAAAAAATTAAATATCTCGCAAACCTTTAATCGTTACGCGAAAAAAATCATACCATCGCGACGAGAATTAAATTATCTTTCTATAGATATGCACTTCTATATACTTTCGACGAACTTTTTTTTTTTTTTTTTTCAAAATTTCCGCTCAGAAAAATCATATGTGATTTGTAAAAATCACATATGATTTGTAAAAATCAAATGTGATTTGATTTTTACAAATCATATGTAATTTTTATAAATTCACATGTGATTTTTTCTAGACAGAAATTTTGAAAAATAAAAATCGTCGAAAGTATAGAGAAGTGCATATTTATAGATAGATAATTTAATTCTCGTCGTGATGGTGTTTTTTATTTAGCTTGAAGATTTATCATTTGCAAGTATATGTTTTTAAAAAAATGTGAAAATGATCTTTTTTAATTTAGATAAAAATTGGATAGCTAATATTGTTTTTTTGATCTATAACAAATATGATATCTATATTGATCTCAACTCTACACACTATAGAATTTTATGACAAGTTGGATACATTTCAGACGATTATCCTATTATTCAATTCTAGCTTTGATGTTATAATTGAGGATATCAAGCTTATATGATAAGTAATATTTAGTCAAGTGGACAAGAGTTGTATCACTGATACTACTCTGTCTTGCAAACCCCTTATACTCCTATAAGAACTCTGGTGATTATTAACCATGGATATAGGAAGTTTATTCCCTCCCTTTGAATAATGAATCTTGCCCACTAATCAGTTTCCTTTGGAAGGATATTACGATAATTTTGTCTCGATATTAAATTGTTGACTTGTTGATGGCATGTTTTGTTTTTCTTTCTGGGCTCTACTATACAAACACCCCCTACCACTGTCATGGTACAACCCCTTTATGTCCGTACCTTTTGTCCTGTAACTTTTTTTTTTTTTAATCAATATTTTTGGTTTTCTTTCTTTCTTTAATCTTAGTCCAAACTTATATCAATATTTTTGGTTTTTTTCTTTTTTTGTGTCCAAAAATTGTAACAATTTTTTTTTTTTTTCCTTAGAGTTTTTTAGAATCTCTTCTACTATCTCCAGTCTTTTGTCCTTTTTTTTTTAATCAATATTTTTGGTTTTCTTTCTTTCTTTAATCTTAGTCCAAACTTATATCAATATTTTTGGTTTTTTTCTTTTTTTTTTTTTTTAAGTCACGGGATTTACTGTTTTAGAATTTTACATGAGTTATAAAAAAAAGTTTCACATTCACATGTTTTGCACAAGTTTTCCCAATAAGCAATTTCACATAAAAGCAGTTTCACAACAAGCAGTTTCACAACAAGCAGTTTCACTATAACCAGTTTCACAACAAGTAGTTTCACAACATTAGTTTCACTCACAACAAGTAGTTTCACAATAAGCACTTTCAAAGTAAAAAAAAAGTAGTTAAAAAATAGTTGTTAAAAAAAAGTTGTAAAAGTTATAAAAAATAAAGTAATTTATTAAAATAAATAAAAGTTGTAAACGTTGTAATGTATTTTCAGGTGTTCAGTTCTCCCGAGCAACTAACTGATTGGGTGCAAAATATAGCTCGATGAATCGGTTTTGTTATTGTTAAAAAAAGAACCAAAACAGATAAGGGGTATTTGTACGCAATCCAGTATGGGTGTTCAAAGGGTGGGAATTATGAACGTGAAGGTTTAGAAGATGAAATTAAACGGCAAACCAGTACCTCTAAAACCGATTATCCATTCAGATTAGTGGCTAAATATTCACAAACACAAGGCTTTTGGAGGTTGAGGGTGAAGTGTGATAGGCATAATCATGATTTTGCAGAGTCGTTGCATGGTTTCCCATATGCAATGAGACTAAATGATGATGAGTTCAACTTTGTGCAACAATTGACAGAGTATCACGTACCACCACGTCATATACTTTCGTCAGTAAAGGAGCGTAATCTGGATAACGTGTCTAGCATTAGAACTATATATAACGCACAAAATAAGATCCGTGGAGCCCTAATAGGTGATAGAACTCCAATCCAAGTCCTTTACTCACATTTGATGCATTCAGGGTATACATATTACGAGAGGGTAAATGAGCATAATGAGCTTGAGGAACTATTTTTTTTTTCACCCCACGTCATATGCTCTATGGTGTACATTCCCTGAAATCATGCTAATGGACTCAACATACAATACCACGTTGTTTAAATTGCCATTTTTTGAAATTGTCGGATTAACTTCAACAAACAGTCCCAGGCTACAAAAGTCCCAGACTTGAATAAAGTACCAACCGTAGATCACCGAAGAAGCACAAATTCAAGATCTACAAAAGTCCCGGACATGAACAAACAACCTGCGAGACATAGTTCTTACATGGGTCCTAGAGTTGAAAAAATAAGACACAGGTTATACGTTGGAAATAGGGAGAGCGACTATTTGATTGAGCAGATTCCACAGGTTTTCCGTCGATACATCATAAGTAACTATAATGTGCTAGGTGATGGAAATTGAGGGTTTCGGTGCGTTGCCCACGGTATTGGTCAACCCGAAGAAAGGTGGCGCAATGTTCGAATGTGGTTATTGAAAGAGTTAGACGTTAATCGTGACTTTTACATACGTATGTGGTGGCAAAGAGACTATGACAATCTTCGGAGATCAGTAGACTGGTTACATGATGGATTTGCACCGGGAGACTACTGGATGATTATGCCAAACACGGGGTTGGTTATTGCTTCAGTGACTAACCGGCCTGTTGTATTTATATCCGAGTGACAAAGTCATACGTGTTTTCCACTTTTTTCCAGTCCAAATTTATCACAAGGAACTAGCCCCCTTGTGATTGCCCGTGTGGGGAGTGAGGATTGTGGTCACTTCATTCATCTAACGCTAGACGAAAATTCACCAGTTCCGGATATTCACCCACAATGGTGGGCATTCAGAGTTGCCGATGCTTCCGAATGGGCAACTTTATATTACGATCGACTACACTTGTATACTGAGATTAGACAAACAAAAACATAGTAAATGATTACTGATTTATGTTGTAAATAATTATACAGACAAAACATTGTAAATGATTGTTGGTTTATGTTGTAAATAATTATACCGACAAAACATTGTGAATGATTACTGATTTATGTTGTAAATAACTGTTTGTATTATTTAAATTAACAATACATTACTGATTTATGTTGTAAATAACTGTTTGTATTATTTAAATTAATTGTAATACCCAAAAATCTAAAACATGCAAAAAGACCAATTTGCCCTTATAATTTAAAATTTTGATTAATAAGCTTATGATCACCAAATAAATTCCAAACCTTTGGGAATGAACTCGATATGAAGCCAAATAATTTTTGTGACTACATTTTAACATTTAGAAAAGTGTACACAAATATACAAAATAATTATTATGGCCGGTTGTATATTTATTCGTGTATTATTATTATAATTAATTCAAAGTAAATTAAATAAATACAAGATAATTACAAATAAAATTAAGAAATTATCAAAATTAGTAATTGAGCTCAAGAATTCTATCTTGGACCAAAATATATGATCCCTTATCATATATACACGTTTTCCTTATTTATGTATATATAATATATACCGAAAACCCTAAAAACCTAAACAAAAATTCGACTAGCCTCTATTCGACCAAGGGAAATTCGTGTGCTATTTTTTTGGTGATCTAAAATATTGGAGGAAGCTTAGAAAATTGTTTGGAGGTCGTGAGATTCATTCGTTGATCGCTAGTGTTTTAGTTTTGTCGAATTAAGCTTAACGAGAGGTATAAAATCCTATTATCCCTTTTACACGTTCGATCTTGCATGTTGTATTTTTCTTATATTATTATGATCATATAAGATTTAAATAAAATATATAACATGAATCATGCATGCTAACTAGATCGTAATGAATTTTGAGAGCAAAAACGTATAAAAAAAGTCCAAGACAAGCCATACGATTTTTCCAGGTGTTGTGATTATTTATTTTGGACCTTATATGAGTTATATGATCTGGGAAAAATAGTAGAACGAATTATAGAAGCTTAGATGGATCGTGGTCTAATTATTCTATAATCGGATTTATGTATATCGAATGGAAAATAATAAGAAACCCTAGGTACGATTAGGGTTAGTGTTTTTGTGCTTGGATCTGAATATTAAATGCGTAATAATGTTGTGGTAATGATTGTTGGATGATTGGATGATCTAGGGTTTTGTTTTGGTTAATAAAAAGTGTATACGATTTAGAAATAAAATAAGAAGGGTGTGTTTTGTTATTCCTGAAACTTAAGGGTTATTTTTATAATCTTAATTAGGTCAGTACAAATGTGTAAAAATTATAAGATGAGGTCCTTATGTGTAAAATTTGCAAGAACATGATTTATTTGTTAATTTATGGTTCGAATTATAAATAAATTAATTAGAGGGACTAAAAGTGTAAATTCAGGAAACTTGTGATTATTTTGTGTAAATAATATTATTAGGGAGGTAATATGTGATTTTGGGTATTTATGGGGCTATTGTGTAATTATAATAAAGTAAGGATGTAAAGTGTAATATTTGTAAACTAAAGGGACTAAGTATGTAAATATGAGAAACATGGAGGTGTAATTAGTAACATATGACAAATGTGAGGGTATATTCTGTAATCTAGTAATTATAAGGGCTTGTGAGGTAATTATGAATATTAGTGAGGATTGAATTGTAAATTATGTAACTATAAGGTCTATTTTGTAACTTTAGTAACTAAAGGGGTGTAAAGTGTAAACAATGAAACTTAAAGGAATAAAGTGTGATTCTGAATCCATTATGTGTTATGAACTAGTAAATTGTGATAATTTCATTTTAAACCCTTAACTTTGATATATTTACATTTAAAACCCTAAGTTATGGAAACTTGTCATAATTAACCCTGAACTATCATAATTTGCTAAAATGTACCCTATGGCCATAATATCCTTAAATTATGGCTTAACCTAAGTTGAAATACTTAAAACTTACTAAATAAGGAAACTTTCTAAAAATGGAAACTTACTAAAAATGGAAACCTGCTAAAAATAGAAAGTTACTTAAAATGGAAAGATAACTAAAAAGCCATTTGTCATTCTGTCTTCTACTCCCTTAGGTTCGAGGAAGGAGTAAGTTGATCCTTGTCATTTGCTATCCTTGTGTTCTGCTAATAAGGTACAGATATTCTGCCCTTCTTAGTAAGGTGCCTTCGTTCTCTTGATTCTTATCCTTGGAGTTGAACCTTTGCCTTGATCTTTTGTCTTGAACCCTGCTGCGAACTCTGATAGGAACTTTGACTTGAACCCAAATATGTTGGACATTGTAAAGGGGATGAGAAAACCTTTTTGATTATTTATGAAAACGTTTTAAGAAAACTATTTTTAAAGCTGTCTCTATGAAAAACTGTTTTGAAAGGACCATTTTTACGAAGACCATTTTGTAAGATTATTTTTATAAGAAAACGTTTTAAAGGATTTCGAACCTTTGTCATTTACTTCTGAAATATCTTGACGTGAACCCTTTACCATGAACCTTTGATATTTGGACTTTGACCATGATTCGATGACTTAGACTAGTTGGACCTTTGCTGTGATTTGGACCTTTGACCTTTGACCTTTCAGTTGATACCCGAGCCAAGTTCGTTTCCTAGCTATGAAGGTAACATGGCCGTGTCATTGATGCACCAATGGCATGACTCCAGTGTGTTCGAGTGATGTTACACACCGTCCCTATATTGTTCGTAACGTGCACATTATATTTATTATTTATTATATTATTGTTCGAGGAGCGTATGGATGCATCCTAGGTTAGTGTTTGTATTAATGGATATTATATTATATTGTTCGGTGATTGATGTTGTGTGCAATACACGTCTCTCACAAAGTTCGGGAACTGATCATTCCAATTTGATACATGAGGTCACCCCTCATATTATCTAGTGACTTGAGAGGCATCCCCTCTAGATTGCTACAGGGTTACTATATTTGATTTGTTCGGGCTCGTGGAGGATTACTGACTCTTTTATTTCCTTTTCTTTTCATTTCTTTCTTCCTTATAATCTTGCCTATGACTTATAATATTCCAATGCACTAAACTATACATGTTCATCATCTTTTGCTTTCGTTTTCGTTTCTATATATCTGTTCACTGGGCTTTTTAAGCTCAGCCGCGTTTCTTTTTCCGCGGCAGGTTTTAGTTGGAAGCTGGGTATGAGTGAAAAGGCTTTTGGACTTAGAAGACCTGGATAGTTATTCTGAAGTAGAGACTCTTAGAAGGAATTGCAATTGCATACTTAGTATTTAGCTTTTGGTTTTCCTTGTTAACCTTTTATTTCAGTATTTCAATTGTAACCTTTGAGAACTCTTGTATTACTAATGAATGTATGCTTTGTTTTGATCTGATATGAAACCATTAATGTGATACTTCTACCCTTGCCGGGTTGGGGTGTTACAATTATGGTATCAGAGAGACAGGCTGCGATTCGTAATACATTTACCCTTGACCTGCGTAAGTTAGGACCATTAAGTTTTCCCTGTAGGCGCTCGTAGGACAACCTTTGAAAATTTGCTTTAAGATTTCCCTATAGGAACGTAAGTTTTGACCGGTGAGGATTTGGGTAGACATTAGGATTCTGTTTTGTCTTTCCATTCGTGCTTATTCTACATATTTCGTTAATCATTTTCAAAATCGTTCAGACGCATGGCACCTCCAGCACGCAACAAGTATCGTTGGGCAACTGTTTTCGCTACTGGCCGAAAAAGGATTGGTAAGTTGAGAAGGACTCACAGGAGGATTTCGATCCCTGCTAGTATGTGGCCATGCCAGATTGAAGAAAGGATGACCGTGGTAAATATAAGTGGAAAGGAGATACATCTGCACGAGACGGAGGTAACCGATGGAGACGGCTTCGTGACTAGGTACCCGGGAAGGTGTCCCAAGTTCATAGAAGAAGGAGGAGTAGTGCGGGCTGAGCCTCGCAATTTGTATGGGTTTGTGGACGACATAGGGGATGAAGGAAGGAACCCTGAGGATGGTTTTGCTAGACGACCGCTGCCACAGCTCGAAGGGAACCGAAACGGATGACTTAGTGAAGAAGATGAGGTGGATTCAGACTTGGAGTCAACCGCGAGTAACACGATCTAGGCATAGGGATCGAGCTCGAGTCATGTGTATGTTATTATTTAGACTTTTGTCTTAGGTTTCTTTTAGCATTAATATTGTACGGATTTCGTTGGATTATGGGGTTTTCCCCAGTATTTAATAATAAGGCTTGAGCAATTTATGGAATAATTCATGTGTGATATGTGTGTATCATGATTCTCAACCTTTTAGGTCTGTCAAGCTCATCTCGGCTGCGAAAGCCAGAACTTTGATTTCCCATGGTTGCCTTGGTTTTCTGGCATCCATTAAAGATACCCCTTTAGAAGTCCCTAGTATTGAAGTCGTTCTGGAATCCATTCCATGCACCAATGAATGAACCTCATCTTGAGAGTTTTTGGGCAACCTGAGTTTTCTGAACATAATTCCTGGTTGAACCACCAAACTTTCCACCGGAGCGTGAAGTAGGATTTGATAGGTTACCTTGAGATTGTCTAGTCACCAAGCGAAGGTGTCTTTCAGATGTGTCCGGGATCATATAAATTGATTTGAGGAACCGGGAAGAGCGGCAACCGAAGACCAGGAAGTAAGTTTACCTAGGTGTATATTCTGGGCGTGTTTTAGTTTCGTTAGCGATAAAGAAGGATGATGACTGGAGATAGCTGAAGCGTATTACTGTTAGGAGTCAATATTCATCCTCCCTGAAACGACTACGTGTTTGTTAAATTTCAGAGCGCGAAGTTTCCTTCTGATGAATTAATTTTATTCTTGGAATCGCCTTCTGTATTCGTAAACGACTGCTATGACGGTTAGGGACGCTAATAGTATTAGATAAAGCTCTGACTGTTTTGTGAATTTGTTAAATAATGTTTTTCTCGTGAGTACTTGGGCAAATGGTCATTGTATGGCTAAATAGTACATTCGGAGACGAGGAAGAGCATGAAAATCATCTTTGCACTTTGATAGGAGAAGTCGTCAATCATTTATGCATACTGAGAGATTGATAATTGTTGAGACAACGATGTCATTATTTGAGGATACCTCCTTAAATTCCGCAAGTTTTGACAACTATCACCAATTGGTCAAGACCGATAGCAGAACGGAGAACTGAAATCTTTTGAACCTTGCAGAAGAATTCTGGAAGATGTTTGCAACTTATGATACCATTGAACAGATAGAAACAGCTTAGTTGAGAATGGAGTTTTGGAAAAGCTAAATTAAAAATTAGCTGCCATACCTTCAGGCGGAATAATTTTAAGATAAATCAGAAAGAGACTCGGTGATACTCCCTTGCCGCACAGGAAGTTTTCAGATGCATCAAAGACAACTAGAAACATATCAGAAGAATTATTTCCCTGCCTTACCTGGAGTTGACAACAACGGCGGCTACCCTGAAGAGTGAAGACATTCCTTACAAGGTAGAAGTGTTGGCGATGCAGAGGAAGAAATTTAGTCAAGAGGGCGAACCTGGAGCTGATGAAGACATGCAGTCTAATTTTCCTATTCATCTTGGTTGTACTAAGATGAATTGAGAGCGGAAGCAGACTGGATGATGGAGAAATTCAAAGATCGTGCCAGAAATCCACATTACTCCATCACATTCCAAGAAGAACTGCAGGAGGCTCGACGAACCAGACTCAAGTTCCCGATTTTGGTTTCACTTTTCGATTGATGGACAGACGAAGATAGATTAACCGGACTTGAGGAGAGTGGATGTGTTGAATGGACGGAGTTTAGAAACAGGCCCTTTATGTTTGGAAGAATTGAATCTATGAAGGCCGAAGTTCTTGGTGACTAATTTTCATTTCCGCTGACCCTCTTAAGTTCGTTATATCGTGATAAGATCCTCTTATGATTTAAGTTTCCTAGAAGCGTTTCTGTTCGTGTTTATTTTCGTATGTTCGAGGATAGCTGTGTTTTTAGAGATTTTGGTGAATTGTGGAAGATGTGATGTTTGTGATGGCGTGCCTCACTTTTACTAGGCAATCTAAGATTTGGACACTCTTGCGAATAGTTTTGTTTTTCCCTCGTGACTAGGGCATTCGATTTTGTTGACCTAGAGATAGTAGAAGTACTAGGTGGATTAAGATAGGTGGTTTTGTTTATGACTTGAGATAAAGTATGACCATCATAAGGGCATATTTATATGTTGTCAGTATTATGACGTCTGGCCAACGTGATAATACTTACATCATATAACGTGCACTTGTTGTGGGCATAGGATATCTTGGGGAGTACCTAAGAAGTTTAGAATTTGAATCTCCGTTAGATTATCCGTGATTAGTGAGACTTTAGGTTCATTCTACCTATGCGTATACTCTACTTTCGTTCGTTAAATATCTGGATGAGTTGGACTCTCGTTTTCATTCTGTTGACCTCAGTTATAAATCTTGAATTCTTGTAAAGCTCTTTTCTATTGAAACAATCAATTTGATTTGAACTTTTGTTCGTTTTCCGTTCTATTCCATTCCCGTCTCTTTGCAAATTTCGAGGATGAAAAATTTCTTTTAGAGGGGAAGAAGTTGTAATACCCAAAAATCTAAAACATGCAAAAAGACCAATTTGCCCTTATAATTTAAAATTTTGATTAATAAGCTTATGATCACCAAATAAATTCCAAACCTTTGGGAATGAACTCGATATGAAGCCAAATAATTTTTGTGACTACATTTTAATATTTAGAAAAGTGTACACAAATATACAAAATAATTATTATGGCCGGTTGTATATTTATTCGTGTATTATTATTATAATTAATTCAAAGTAAATTAAATAAATACAAGATAATTACAAATAAAATTAAGAAATTATCAAAATCAGTAATTGAGCTCAAACATACTATCTTGGACCAAAATATATGCTCCCTTATCATATATACACGTTTTCCTTATTTATGTATATATAATATATACCGAAAACCCTAAAAACCTAAACAAAAATTCGACTAGCCTCTATTCGACCAAGGGAAATTCGTGTGCTATTTTTCTGGTGATCTAAAATATTGGATGAAGCTTAGAAAATTTTTTGGAGGTCTTGGGATTCATTCGTTGATCGCTAGTGTTTTAGTTTTGTCGAATTAAGCTTAACGAGAGGTATAAAATCCTATTATCCCTTTTACATGTTCGATCTTGCATGTAGTATTTTTCTTATGTTATTATGATCATATAAGACTTAAATAAAATATATAACATGAATCATGCATGCTAACTAGATCGTAATGAATTTTGAGAGCAAAAACGTATAAAAAAAGTCCAAGACAAGCCATACAATTTTTCCAAGTGTTGTGATTATTTATTTTGGACCTTATATGAGTTATATGATCTGGGAAAAATAGTAGAATGAATTATAGAAGCTTAGATGGATCGTGGTCTAATTATTCTATAATCGGATTTATGTATATCGAATGGAAAATAATAAGAAACCCTAGGTACGATTAGGGTTAGGGTTTTTGTGCTTGGATCTGAACATTAAATGCGTAATAATGATGTGGTAATGATTGTTGGATGATTGGATGATCTAGGGTTTTGTTTTGGTTAATAAAAAGTGTATACGATTTAGAAATAAAATAAGAAGGGTGTGTTTTGTTATTCCTGAAACTTAAGGGTTATTTTTATAATGTTAATTAGGTCAGTACAAATGTGTAAAAATTATAAGATGAGGTCCTTATGTGTAAAATTTGCAAGAACATGATTTATTTGTTAATTTATGGTTCGAATTATAAATAAATTAATTAGAGGGACTAAAAGTGTAAATTCAGGAAACTTGTGATTATTTTGTGTAAATAATATTATTAGGGAGGTAATATGTGATTTTGGGTATTTATGGGGCTATTGTGTAATTATAATAAAGTAAGTATGTAAAGTGTAATATTTGTAAACTAAAGGGACTAAGTATGTAAATATGAGAAACATGGAGGTGTAATTAGTAACATATGACAAATGTGAGGGTATATTCTGTAATCTAGTAATTATAAGGGCTTGTGAGGTAATTATGAATATTAGTGAGGATTGAATTGTAAATTATGTAACTATAAGGTCTATTTTGTAACTTTAGTAACTAAAGGGGTGTAGAGTTTAAATAATCAAACTTAAAGGAATAAAGTGGGATTCTGAATCCATTATGTGTTATGAACTAGTAAATTGGGATAATTTCATTTTAAACCCTTAACTTTGATATATTTACATTTAAAACCCTAAGTTATGGAAACTTGTCATAATTAACCCTGAACTATCATAATTTGCTAAAATGTACCCTATGGCCATAATATCCTTAAATTATGGCTTAACCTAAGTTGAAATACTTAAAACTTACTAAATAAGGAAACTTTCTAAAAATGGAAACTTACTAAAAATGGAAACCTGCTAAAAATAGAAAGTTACTTAAAATGGAAAGATAACTAAAAAGCCATTTGTCACTCTGTCTTCTACTTCCTTAGGTTCGAGGAAGGAGTAAGTTGATCCTTGTCATTTGCTATCCTTGTGTCCTGCTAATAAGGTACAGACATTCTGCCCTTCTCAGTAAGGTGCCTTCGTTCTCTTGATTCTTATCTTGATTCGTTTAGGATTCCCAAAGCCATTGCTATGTTCCCTTGTATTGTGAACCTTGGAGTTGAACCTTTGCCTTGATCTTTTGTCTTGAACCCTGCTGCGAACTCTGATAGGAACTTTGACTTGAATCCAAATATGTTGGACATTGTAAAGGGGATGAGAAAACCTTTTTGATTATTTATGAAAACGTTTTAAGAAAACTATTTTTAAAGCTGTCTCTATGAAAAACTGTTTTGAAAGGACCATTTTTACGAAGACCATTTTGTAAGATTATTTTTATAAGAAAACATTTTAAAGGATTTCGAACCTTTGTCATTTACTTCTGAAATATCTTGACGTGAACCCTTTACCATGAACCTTTGATATTTGGACTTTGACCATGATTCGATGACTTAGACTAGTTGGACCTTTGCTGTGATTTGGACCTTTGACCTTTGACCTTTCAGTTGATACCCGAGCCAAGTTCGTTTTCTAGCTATGAAGGTAACATGGCCGTGTCATTGATGCACCAATGGCATGACTCCAGTGTGTTCGAGTGATGTTACACACCATCCCTATATTGTTCGTAACGTGCACATTATATTTATTATTTATTATATTATTGTTCGAGGGGCGTATGGATGCATCCTAGGTTAGTGTTTGTATTAATGGATATTATATTATATTGTTCGGTGATTGATGTTGTGTGCAATACACGTCTCTCACAAAGTTCGGGAACTGATCATTCCAATTTGATACATGAGGTCACCCCTCATATTATCTAGTGACTTGAGAGGCATCCCCTCTAGATTGCTACAGGGTTACTATATTTGATTTGTTCGGGCTCGTGGAGGATTACTGACTCTTTTATTTCCTTTTCTTTTCATTTCTTTCTTACTTATAATCTTGCCTATGACTTATATATTCCAATGCACTAAACTATACATGTTCATTATCTTTTGCTTTCGTTTTCGTTTCTATATATCTGTTCACTGGGCTTTTTAAGCTCAGTCGCGTTTCTTTTTCCGCGGCAGGTTTTAGTTGGAAGCTGGGTATGAGTGAAAAGGCTTTTGGACTTAGAAGACCTGGATAGTTATTCTGAAGTAGAGACTCTTAGAAGGAATTTCAATTGCAGACTTAGTATTTAGCTTTTGGTTTTCCTTGTTAACCTTGTATTTCAGTATTTCAATTGTAACCTTTGAGAACTCTTGTATTACTAATGAATGTATGCTTTGTTTTGATCTGATATGAAACCATTAATGTGATACTTCTACCCTTGCCGGGTTGGGGTGTTACATTAATTCTTTGGCCAGGTGGAACAAAATAATCCGTAGAGACACTAGTTATGGTCAACCGTATTATGCATGTCCTTTTTCCGTGGTAAATAATTATACGTTTTTGCTTAGTTATGTAAATTATTTGTTTGTTAAGAATACATTTCTTATAATTTTCTTAACATGTAATAGCCAGGAACAGATGACTTTGGGTGTGGGTACTTTATGTGGAAGGATGTTTTTCAAAACAAGTACTTTAGTCAAGCCTCTTCTTCAATGCAGTGCTCAAACTGCATAGCTAAAGATAATAAAATTGACAAGCAAGCTAATAAGATTGACAAGCTTGAAACAAGAAACAAGATGTTAGTGTCTCAAAACAAGATGTTGATTGTGGAAAACTAGAAGGGGCTTGAATAGTTTTACCGGTTTTTAAGTTCTTTTAAAATCTTCTTAAAGTTTACTTATTAAAAACCTTGATTCGAATCTTATGTGTAATCAATCAACACCAATATGAACTACACACTAAACTAACTAATAATAAGTAAAGTAGGTAAAGAGAAAAGTTGGAAAGATCAAACCAGGACAAAAGGATTTACAGTGGTTTGGCTATGAAGCACCTCTTCGCCCTACTCCACTCCCCGAGTACCACACTCGAGAGTTTCAAGCACTATGTCAACAACCTCCCTTAAGGCGGAGAAAACCGTACACGTCGCTTATCCTATTTCCGACACTAAGCTAGATGTTGAGTGCTAATCTTAGCTAGCACCAATCTACCACGATCCACTTGATCAAACACTCAAGCCCAATGGCTTCAAGAGATCACCAAGATCTCAACACGATCACAATGATCAACTCTCACTTCACTCAACCTATTCTATCTACTCTAGATCCTTTGATCAATCACACAAGCCCAATGGCTTCAAGAGATCTTCACTATCTCTTAAGATCACAATGATCTTCACTCACACTCTCACAAAAGAAAAATAATCTTGATGTATGCTATGATACAATCAAGGATGTAACAAATGTTACAAATAACCTAACAACTATAACTCTTGTATCTTCTTGGATACTTTGAGCTCTTCTCTTGCACTTGAAGAGGAATGATAACACTTTGTACCTTCTTGGATACTTTGTGTTCTTCTCTTGCTATTGAAGATGAATGAAGAGGATCACTTGATGGGATGATAGGATCACTCTTGAACAAAAGAAAAACTAATCTAAATGATCAAAGAAAGAAAGTGTGAAGAGGGTTTTGAACTCAGAAAGTTCTGTGTGAAAAAGGATGCCCAAAAACTGTGAATAGGGCAGGTATTTATAGGCAGAAAAAATATGGCCGTTACAGAGGGACGGCTCCACTAAATCACTCACGGCTCCACTAAATTTAGTGGAACCGTCCCAGACAAAGACGCTCCAATTTTTGTCTTTTCTGGTTAAAACTTATTTGGGGAAGTTTGGAGCTGATTTTGGGGGAAAAAATAGCTGTTATGTATTTTAAACTTATTTTTCCATTAAAACATTTCTTAATTATTCAAAAATAATTTGTCATGTATATTTTTGAAAAAATATTTTGTCACATTAAAATGTGAAGTCTTAAAACCCAAAATCACTTCTTTGATCATTTGTCAAGTTGTAAGTTTGTTCTAGAGTGATTTGCGTGGAAACGGGATCTTCCGATTAAAAACTTGTTTACGTTAATTTTAACGTAACGTGATTTCACATTTTGTCATCCTCAAAACGTGAAGTAATCAAAAGATATAAATAACGTTTTTAGAACATTATTTGCATCAACAATCTCCCCCTTTTTGATGATGACAAAACACAAACTCATTTTAAGTTAAAATTAGTTTTAACAAGTTTTTAATTAGTTTACTCCCATTTCTCCCCCTTTTTGTTGAAGCAAAAAGGTTGCAAGGCTCCCCCTTGATGTATACTCCCCCTCATTTGGAGAACACCAAGGAATCGAGCAATGGTGCGTGCTACAAAACAAGGTTAGATAACATATATACAAAATCTAACATGTAGCACTTAAGACAAATATCTAATCATTAAAGAAAATAACCAAGTAGCCAAGCCCCACAAAATGATAAAATAACCATAGAAAAGAGAACATTCATTCATAAAACAAGTGTCATACATAGGTATGACTACATGATGAAGATAACAAGAAACAATTAGAAGCATAAATCCCTAATGACTAGAGGCAAGCTTCATTTCCAAGAGGGGTCCTAATGATTTATTAGTGAAAAACTAAACATGAACATGTCTAGTTTTGTTGGCTAGGAGGTGGTGGAGATGGTGTCATCATTTGGGGGGGGGGTGGTGGTGTTAAGAGGTGCTCCACAAAGGAGAACATGAAGTGAATTTCATCTCTTAAAGAGAAGATGAGATTATGGTTGTGGAGGCAACATAGGCAATTAGCACTATGTAAATCAAAGGGATGGGGTTGGATGGGTTGTGCCATGATAGGGGAAGGAGGTGGTGGTGAGTTTGTTTGTGATGGAGTTGGCATGTTATAGTCCAATGGAGTTATGGGGGATAGTGTGTACTCTATTGATGATGTGGTGTTGAAGGATGATGAAGATGTTGTGTAGGAAGATGATGTTTTGGAGGGTGAATTAGGTGGTGATGGTGATTTGGGAGTGGCTTGGGAAGGTGGTATCATTGCTTCATCATCTTTTGTAAGATCCACAAAGAGTGGTCTTGTTGGTGGTTTTACGGTTATTCTAGGTTTCTTTGAGATGTGAGTGGTGGATCCTTGTGTGGAGGACATGGTGTGTGTGTGATGAGAGGTTGAAGATGAAGTGCAAGATAAACTTGCAAAGGTGAAGCCTTATATAGGCAAGATGGATGAAATTTGAATTAAAGTGGATGGGAGTGTCCTATGGTGTAGCAAGGGAATCTTAGGGTGTGTGTGATGTTGTAAGATTTGCAGGTTTGAGGTTAGGGTTGCAGGGATTTTAGGAGGAACAGTGAAAATTCGTGAAATAGGTGCACGGTACCACTAAATACCACACGGTACCGTTAAATTTAAGGTACCGTGACACTGTAGTCACGAATTTTCCAGTTCAGGCTAGTTCTGGGCAGCTAGTGGAATGTTTTCTAGGGGAACTAGTTCCTGGAAATGATAGTGCCTAAAGTCACTAAAGACTTATTTGCCTAATATGTCCCATATTAAGCTATATCTAGCACATAAAGGTTACCATGTAATTTGCCAAGATAAGCATAAGCATGCAAGCATAAAGGACAAGATAAACTATCATACAAATATCACATAGAATATTCATGCAAGGTGAATGATTAAATGTTAAGCATGCAAGATAATTAAGAGTATTAATCCCTAATATGATCTATTAAGAATAAACCCTAATAAGAGATATAAATCCTTTCATAACTACTTATGGCTTGAGCATTCTCCCGTTCTTGTCACATTCTCGTCTTGAACATGCATCTCATTCTCATGATTAGGATCATCAAAGGGTGCATAGTGGGTGGAGGATTCGGAAATGAGAATGGATGAGACGTATGACTCAGTTATGGGTTTCATGACGGGTGTGAAAAGTGAGTATTGAGGACCATGAAGGTAAGGGTGAAAGGTTATGAAGTGGTGATAGAGACGGGTTAGGAACATCCCATAGGGTATCAATTTATTTTTGTTTCCCTTGAGATGTACAATTCGCTTAGCGAATAAGTAGGCGAGATTGTATGGTTGTTGGGTCAGGAGACAGTAAATCATATGAGCACAACATGCCGGAAGTTGCTCACGATTTTCTGTTAGACTTAGAACATTTTCTCGCAGGATGACTGCCCAAGAAAGTAGTTAATGACGAACCTCGTCCAAACGAATTTTTGTTGGATTTGGGTAAGAGGAGTTCTTATAAGTAGGGATAATTTTGGTTAGTTCGGTGGGAGAGGGTATGTAGGAACAATATGGACTATCCTCTTCACGATAGTTGAAGAGGGACTCAAGACACCAATCTTCAGTATAGGCATATTGCCCATGATTGGGAATACGAAGGATTTGAGCGAATTGCTCAAGGGTTAAGACAAATTTGAAACTTTAGATCCAAAACCAAAGTGACAAAGATTGATCCTTGTTATGTACGAGTTCGACTTTTCAAAAGAACTCCAACACAAAACGAGGACAAATGTGCTCGTTGATGTGGAGTAAACAGTCGAATCATATAGCTCTAAATGGAGTGTTGATGTCCCGATGATAGATTAGGGATGGATCAACGACACGACCTTCATGAAACCGACGGGTTTCAAGATTCACATAGGCACGAATGTGGTTACCGGGTGTTGTGGGTTCACGAGAAATTTTGGGTGTGTAGGTATCGGTTAGAAGATGATCAAAATCATATTCATGAGACATTTTTGTTTCCTATAAGAAGATTTTTAGGAAACATTAGAGCTAAGAATAGTGATGAACTCAAATAAGTACATTTTATTACCATCATTTATCCTATTAATTTGACTTGTTTTATTATATTATGTATGAGGATTGATACTTAATCGTTTACTTTTGTAATTCTCAGGTAAAAACAAGCATTTGGTGAAACTTGGCGATTTTGGACTAATTATGGAGCAAAACAAGCAAGAAGTTAAGAGTCTACTAAAATGTACAAGATCAAGACATTCTGCTCCAGATGCGCCGCATCTTGCTTATTACATACGGCGCATCGCTATCAAGATTTCACCAGATACGATCCAAGATACAAGAGGACATGCGCCGCATCCAAGAATGAAGATACGCCGCATCTTCTGGCGGTGTACGAATATTCCTGAATATATTAATCTTGGACCCCACGCGAAGTTAAGTCAATGCGCCGCATCTACTTACTAGATGCGCCGCATCTTACCCTCAGACAGAAACTATAAATACCCCAAAGACCAGACGAATTAAGAGTTCCAAAAAAGTTCGACAGTTTTAGAAGACCGAAGTACAGAAACCCTAGGACGAATTCAGTCGAAGTAGCAACATAAGACACACCTTGAACGAAGATACAAGAGCTGTAAGAAGGTCCTGCATGTGTTTAATTCATTAAGTAGTTTTGTTTTATTGTGTTAGTAAACTTTAATTCATCAGGATTGATGGCTTGTGTAATGTGACAACGGAAAGATTGCACTCCCTTAAAATTGCTTTCCCATCAATTAAAGTTTATATGTTGATGTCTTTGGTGACTTTTATTAGTGCATTGATAACCTCTGTGTCTAGCTGAGCGTTGATCGGGTCGCCATACCTCTGCCCTCGCCTATTTATTAGATCGCCTATGCATTCTATCGTCTGTAGAAAAGTAGGAAGAAAGATAAATAGGATAGTCATAAGTAATCATTAAGGGTTTAGTCGCCAATAAGATTAGAACCAACGAGAAAGGACTTAATCTCGGTGCGTTGCATCGAACTATACACTTCATATAAAACTAGCAATAAAACAAGTGACAAGCTACTTAACTATCAGGACAGGTCTTCTTATTGTCTCGAGTATTTATCTGTGTACGTGTGTGCTATTCGCTGATTCGTGCCTATTGGTTTAGTTTATTATTTTATTACAACCAAAACGTGCCAGTCTCTCAGGCTGAACCCCCTTGCGTTAGATTAGGTTGTATAGCTAACTTAGTATATTAAAATACTGATTAGAATAACTAGATAATACGTTCCACTCTTAGTGATCGACACTCTACTTACCATTATATTCATACTGACCGGGTACACTGCTCGTTAAGTGTGTGTGTTATTGATAAGTCGGCTAAATATAAATTTAAAACTTGAGTAGGCATTAATACTGCTAAACCGCAACGACACATCGCACGCATCAAGTTTTTGGCGCCGTTGCCGGGGAGTGAATTGTTATTATCTGTTAATTTGATTAGTATTTTAATTAGGTTTTTAATTTTTAATCTAACCGCTAACTGTGTTGTGTATTAGGTTAAAATTGCATTCATTGTATTATTTTGCATATTTTCTGTTTTTGTGTGTTTATTTGTGTTTGTTTTCGTTTGTGTTTTTATTTGTTTTTATTTTTCGTATTTTCTGCATACTGCTATCGTTGTACTGAGCTTATTCAAACGATACGGCGCATCTATCTTCATAGATACGGCGTATTGCGTTTAATTTTTATAAAATACAACGCGTTTAATTAATTCAATACGACGCATCTTTCCCCAAGATACGGCGTATCTGTTTTTAATAAGAAATTTTTTTTTCTAAACGATAACGCCATACGACGCATCTGCTTTAGCAGATACGGCGTATCTATTATTTTAATTAAAAACAGTTTTCGAATTATTAAACAGATACGACGCATCGATCTCTGTCGATACGGCGTATCTTCTGAATCAAAAATCTTATATTTTGAAACGTAACGAAAATACGGCGCATTAACTTTTGTTAATACGACGCATTTAATTTTAATAAGTATATCGATTTTTGATAATAACTGATACGGCGCATTCTAAATTTATAAGCGGCGTATCTATTTTCTGAATTAAGTCTGATTAAATTTTAACGATTATAAGATACGGCGTATCCAACTTTTTGGATACGGCGCATTGTTTGCAGATATCAGTAACTTTAATTTTTCTTATTCCGTTTTCGTCGTTAATTTTCTGATATATTACTTTCTTGAGCATACCCTACTGATGTTTTTGTGTTGATTTCAGGAAGTGCATGACCAGGAGTTCTACAAAGAACTTGATTCAACCTTTCGAAGATCCTGAACGAGTCTTTCATTCGCTTAAAAGGCTTTTCAACACAACAAGCTTCGATATTTCAAGTTCATTCGAGCTTGATTATTTTTCTGAAGAGAAAGAGGAAGAAGAAACAGAAACAATGGGCGAAAACACTACTATGGAGGAATACATGAACAAAACCCGTGCTGATTACACTTCAGGAGTTGCTAGACCAAAATTTGATGATAAGTCAAAATTTGAATTGAATGGTCAGTTTCTCAAGGAGCTAAGAGAGAATGCTTTCAGTGGATCGGAACATGAGGATGCTAATGAGCATGTTGAAAAGGTCCTCGAGATTGCGGATTTGTTTACTTCAGAAGGAGTCACTGACGATCAACTCATGCTTAGAATCTTTCCACTCTCGCTAAAAGGAGCTGCTAACAAGTGGCTAAGGAATGAACCTGCTAGTTCAATCACTACATGGGAAGATTTGAAGAGTAAATTCCTGAAGAGATATTGTCCACCTGCTAAGACTGCTAAAAAGATGGAGGCTATCAACAGTTTCAAGCAAGAGCCTGATGAAACTCTTTATCAAGCTTGGGAACGATTTAAAGATTTACTAGTAAAATGTCCTCAACACTATCTAACCCCTATGCAGGAGATAATATTGTTTTATCAAGGATTGGACGTGCCTACAAGACAAATTTTGGATGCTAAGGGAGCTGTGCCTCAAATGAGTGCAACCAATGCTAGGAAAGCTATCCAAGAAGCTGCTGATCATTCTCAAAAATGGCATGATGGGACCTCTACTAGATCTAAGAGCAGCACTAATTTTGACGGGTTTGCTGCTATTCAAGCTCAATTGGATAAAATTAGTAGAGAGATGAAGAAGCATGATGAAAAAGTGTATGCTGCCCAAGTTGGATGTGAGAAATGCGAAGGACCTCCCTACACTAAAGATTGCCCGAATAAGAATGAAAGTGAGACGTTTGAAGAAGCTTATTACACCCAATTTGGACAACCATTCCGACCTTCAGGAAGATTTAGGGAAGCCACCCCGGGATTCTATCAAAAGAACAACTTTAATCCCGCTTATCAAGAAAGGAGGCAAACTTTAGATGACACTTTAAAGCAAATTATGGCCGATGCTGCTAAAATACATGAAGAGAATACTGCTATGATCAAAGAAATCCGAGCTTCAACGGACACTACTACAAGAAATCAAGGAGCTTCGATCAAAGCATTGGAACAACAAATTGGTCAAATGAGCAAAGTTCTTCAAGAAAGGGGATATGGAAGTTTACCTAGCTCAACTGAAACCAACCCAAGAGATCATGTCAAGGCCATAAGCACCACTGAAGAAGTCACTCCTTACTTACCTAGAAGATCGATGAATGGTAATGATGGTGCAAGACCAGAATTTTTCTTTAATTCTTCAATCAGTTTAAGGAGACTACTCAAAGAGAAGACGAAGATTGAAGAGGAGATCAAGGCTACAATGAAAGACGAGAGCTCTGCAACCGACTTACATGCCTTGCCTCATAAAGAAAAGGACCCAGGAAGTTTTACCTTACCTTGTTCAATTAATAATATATCTTTCAATAATGTGTTAGCTGACTTAGGAGCTAGCGTTAGTGTAATGCCCCTTAAGACATTCACTACCCTAGGACTAGGAAAATTAGCACCAACTAAGTTACTTATTGAATTGGCTGATAAAACGGTAAAACGACTTGAAGGGATTGCTAATAATGTGCTAATTAAGATTGAGAAGTTTATTTTCCCTGTAGACTTTGTTATATTAGATATGCCCGAGGATGTTAAGATTCCTTTAATCCTCGGAAGACCTTTCTTGTCTACTGCCCATGCTAAGATTGATGTGTTTAAAAGAAAAATCTCATTAAGAGTAGGGAATAATAAACTAGTCTATAAGTGCCAAGATCCTGTTAAAAGCATAATTAGAGGTGTCTATGTGCTAGGACTAAGAGAGCGTATGGACCTCGATCTTGAAGCTAGACTTATGGGAGAAACATTGATTCAAAACAACTCAACTAATCCTAATCATAAGAACTTTGAGGAATTTATTGACCTTAATGTACCTACCGAGCTTAGACGCGATGTTGTTAATGATTCTGATGATGAGTGGTATGATTGCGTAGTAATTAACAAACGTAGGAGAATAGTTGAGTGTGAAAATAAGTAACTGATAACGATTTGGTTTGTGATATGTGTGTTTGATATGCTTAAAATGCTTAAAGTTCAAAAATAATATTATATTATTTTTATATTGTTGATTCCATAATTATCTTTCCCTCGAAAGTCGTTGAATAGTACATTAAATAAATCGTTAAAAGTTCGTTATATATATATATATATATATATATATATATATATATATATATATATATATATATATATATATATATAGGGGGCTTTATTTTCAGAACCCTGTTAAGTGCGGGAACTGCGAGAACTCCCCTAGACCAATCATATATTTTTAAATATTAAAGATTTTTATTTAATCAAAAGGGTATAATAGTAAAAGACAATTTCTATTTATTTGTGATTTTTTTAATTAAAATTCGTTTTTTAAAATCCCATAATTTTAGAAACTTTTTTTTTCCAGCATGCATTATTTGAAAAAAGACTAGGTGCATGTATGTTTTATAAATAATGTCAATTTACATATGTTTTTAGTATTTAACTTTTTACACTTTTTTATTAAGCTACAAATACTTTTGCCTAGCCATTATTTTCTTTGAAAGTTTAAAACACAAATCAAGGAACATAGACCTTTATATAAGAACAAACAAGATTGATATAATTATATGTTACATTTCATTTAATTACAAGTACAAAAAACACATATACAATAATCACATCTCTTCAAAAATCGCAAATTATCTTCATGTACATATGTGTTCATCAACTTCTAGGCCTTCAATGATGATCATCTTCATCAATCTGGAAAAAGCATACACAAAAACAATTAAACTACAAAAATAGGAAACAAAAATTAATCACAACAAATAAGATAACACATATGCACAATCTAAAAAGATAACACATATGCACAATCTAAAACGCATAGGCACAATTTATAACAAAACAGCCATGTTCAATGTAAAAACAAGTATGTTCAATGAATAACATGTATGTTCTATGAAAACCAAAATGTGTACTTAAAAACAAGTATGTTCACCGAAAAACAAGTATGTTCAAACACGAATTTCACGTTTAATATAGACATGTATTATCTACACATGAAAAACAACCATGTTAAATGTAAAAAACAAGTATATTCACTGAAAAACGAGTATGTTCATAAAAAACAAATATGTTCAAACACAAGTCCAAGTTTAATCTAGACATGAGATAAGTTGCAACACATGAACTAATTTATGTCATGAAGCAAACCAAACCAATCCATCATAGGACATACGCATGATAAAAAAACTAGAAAATTGATTTTTTAGAACTTGATTATTAATCCTTTTCGTTGATCCAATTTACACATATACATATATTTTTTTGTTTTAAAACTTGATTATCGAAGAAAATGCAAAAATTAATTAAGAAATAATCATTGAAACCCAAAATCATAAACGTTTAAACAATCAAATAATAAAATCGCACCTTTTTAATTGAGAGATAATAATGAGCCATCAACCTTTTTGTTTGCAAATCGTGTCTCACGACCATTCTTTATCCCATTAAAATTAAACACCGATCGAAATCAAAAATAAATATAAAACACCGATTGAAATCAAAACTAAATATAAAAATTACCTATTAGTAAGAAACATCTTTTACTTGTCCGAAGATAAAACACAGGTTATAAGAAACTGAATCCCGTGAATCAAAACCGAATATCAAGAGTGAGGAAAAGAGTTGGCTAGGGTTTGGGTGAGGGAGAAGAAACTGCAATTAATTTTTGGGATGGTGAAGGAGGCGGCAGTTTGTGAGAATGAGATATGAACGTGTGGTTTTTTTTCCTTAATTATGAGTAGTGATTTCCTAATTAATAGGGACATTTATTAGATTTAAGAATTACTATAATGCCCTTTCAGTTTTACTAACAATGGCCTTATCTTTCAACCAATTACATAATTGGCACAATCAATTACAACCATTGATCAAACAATCTAACGGTTCAAAGGGAGTTCTCGCAGTTCTCGCACTTAATTGGGTTCTGAAAATAAAGTTACAATATATATATATATATATATATATATATATATTATATATATATATATATATATATATATATATATATATATATATATATATATATATATATATATATATATATATATATATAAACGTAATGAAAATAAGTACATTGAACGAAACGTAAAAATGCACGTGAGTGAAATGAGAAATGTAAAATATGAACTGAAATATGTATGTGTTTAAAGTTACAATTTTGTCCTTGTACTTTTACCAATTTTACACTTTCTACCCTAACGGTGTCAGGTTTGCACCGTTAGTCCTTGGTTACATATATATTGCATTTTTAATCTAAATGTTCCCATAATGACATATTAAACTCCATGTTTACTGTTTTATCAATTCCCACCCTTAAAATAGATTTACAGTTTACCACGTAATTTTACAAAGTTGGCAGTTTTAACCCAAATAGTAATATTCTTTGCAAAATAAGTCCAAATTTTACAAAAAGAGTGGAAAATGATTTCCGAGAGTTTTACAAACTTAATAAAGCTTATTTAAGTGAATACCAACTGCTTATTATTCTAAGTGCTTATTTTTAAGCTAAATGGGCTTTAACGATAATAAACAAAAACCTATTAACATATTTAATCCGAGGGGTTTCAGGAAGTAATGGGCCTGGTCTTGGGCTTATATAAGGGTCTGATAAATGTTACAAAGAGCTTATTGTAACAGCTTATCGCTATGGCTTAAAATCTGCTTATTGGGCTTTTAAGCCCAATCGGTAAATTTAGTGAGTTTTCGACTGTTCTAGTGAGCGATAGGTTTAAAGCTTTTTAAGGAATTTTAAGAGCTTATTAGTGGAAACTTGAAACAAAAACTTATTTAATGAGCTTATAAAGAATTGAGATGAGCAATAAAATTGATATGGTGTGTATTCGAATCCGATTTTATATAGCCTTTTCTTATCGACAAAATGAAATGGTCAAAATGTAAACATGACATATATAACGTGTTAAATGAAATATGAGATTCGATATATAACAAATGAGGTGCGATAAGTAATATAACGAGTATGTAAGTGTCAAGAAAAATGTAAAACACGAGTTCTTAGCCATCCATGAAGCAGGTCATTGCGTATAAACGAAAGAAATAAATAAAAGAAATCGTAAAAAGCAATAAAATGAATATACGATCGAAATAAATTATAGAACAATGCATGAGATGTTATAAATCGATAGGAATGAATTGAAAAGAGTTAGAGTCGACTTACAACACCTAAATGGTGGAGTTTAACGTGTATAAAGAACTAGAACTCGAGAAATATTGATGTGGCTCGTAAAGGTGATCACCAATGATCGAATGAGTGCTAAACGACTTGGAATGAAATCGAACTAATGGGAGAATACTTCTGGCTTCTTGAGGTCTCGGCTAAGGGAGGGAACTTGAGAGAAAATGAGATAAACTCTTGTGTGTGAAAGGGAGTAAATGTGCATGTATATATGCATGCATATTGATCGATATATAGTTTAATACTCAATCAAGTTGGGTGATTAGATGTTTGGCAGGAGATAAGGAATATTACTCAAGTATTTAGTAGCTTAGGAGGGGGTTTTGGTGTATAGACTTGGTCATGTATCGAGTAGGATGTATATGTACATATATATGTTTCGTATGACATATTCAATGGGTCCAACAAATATTGTAACGTGACATATTGTGTATAAAGGTGAGAAATGAACTCTTGAACTCATATTTGATCATAGAAACTCAAATGAGCTAGGTGAAATTTGGTTTGATTGATTTGGATTAAAAAGGGTAAGTATGGTGCGACTTGGTACATGTGTCGAGAAGCACTCACTTTGGGTCTCGTTGAGCAATCAAACATTTGATATTGAAAATGAGATTCGACATACTAATTATTTGGTGGGTGAGGATTCAAGATGAGTAAAATGTTGTATAACATGTGTGTCGAATTTGAAAGAAAATGGGGCAAAGTAAATGGTGTTTGATTGGGTGATATGTAAAGTTTAATAAAACTAAAAATATTGAGGTGGGCTTTGGAATAGTAGCAGGCCAAAGAGTTGGGCCAGAAATAGTAAGTTTGACCCAATTGGTTAATATTGAGTGTGTTGGGTTATTTGTGGTCCGTGTGTGAGCTTGTTCCATTGTATTGTAATCATGCATGTAGGATTCTACAAAAATCAATTGTAATAATTCTCATTGATTAATAATAACCTCAGATTTCTATTTAATAAATCTCATTTTTACGAGGAAATTTAAAATTTTCTTTTATTATTATTTTTACCATATCACGTTATCACGATCAGTGTTGCAAAAAAAGGTCTACAAGGCTAATTAATCACCGATTAGGTGCTACAAGGCCACCGACCTTGCC
This sequence comes from Artemisia tridentata subsp. tridentata, assembly GCA_021014915.2. Lineage (NCBI taxonomy): Eukaryota > Viridiplantae > Streptophyta > Magnoliopsida > Asterales > Asteraceae > Artemisia > Artemisia tridentata. The sequence continues at coordinate 140,460,464 of CP139507.1, read as the reverse complement.
GATTTATGTAACTAGGTCAAACGAATAGGTCAACCATGGTCAACGGCGATCAACAGCGGTCAATGGTGGTCAAACTTTCCGGAAACATATAAATCTTGCCGGAAGTACCAAAAACTCACAGTAAACTTATTTTGATTACTTATAGTAACTGTTTAAGTCTATTACAAGTTGTTTTTTAGAAAATACCTTGCCAGAAATACCTAAAACTCACCGGAAATACACAAAACTTGCCGAAAATAACTAAAATTTGTCAGTAATGCCAATCCGATTAATCACCGATTAATCCCGCCTAGACCGATTACAAGCTACAAGGTGGTCGACCGCCCGACTACCGATTCGCGATTTTTGCAACCTTGATCACGATACTTACTGAATAACGACACGTACTTTGAGACACAATGATTCACGAAACACCATTCTCACTAAATCCAAATCTCACAAATGATAATAAGTATTAATAAAATTCCTACACTAAACATATTTAATTTCCCTAATTACACTTAATTAACTCTAATCTTTTCCACTAATTACCTAAGCTACAAACCAAACAGGCTGCCATTCACCTCAGCCCATGAACAGCCCATCACCACCCTCACAAGCCCATAGCATTTTTCTTTCTTTTCTTTCTTTTATTTCATACCCGATTTCATACACTCTCCAAAATACCTCGAATTCTCTTTTGAAATTAAAACGCGACATATAGATATTTTCGAACCTCCTAATTGACTACCCACCAAAGAATTAGTATGTCAATTATTAGCTCGTAATATGAATGTTTGATACGTAACAAAAGACCAAAGCTTTTGGCCCTTTTAATCCAAACTCGACATATACGTCTTTCACAAAACCAACCATTTTGAAACAAACTCGTTTTAATCACGTTCCAAAGATGTAACTTGATCATTATTTAGTTGTTAAACACGTTCACTACCAAGAATCCACAAAGAACGTAACGCTTGTACACATTAAAAATCAAATACGAACTATGTAATACATAAAATGTCGATGCCTTTTTCCCTTTTATTCCACACGTTTTAACAAGAGCAAGGACTTCAAAATCTGACCAAAATCTACAATATCTATGTTCAATCGTCCTTGTTAGATTTTATGAGATTCTATCTAAATATATATATATATATATATATATATATATATATATATATATATATATATATATATATATATACACACGTTTCATGTGTATACGAATTCCACACATATTGTATTAAAACAAGTACATGAAAATCTAATTAAATCTCCCCAAACACAGCCATGAAATCATCCTTGTAAGATCCTATGAGATACAATTGCCACATGAAATATTTTGAATACTATTGTATAAATATGTATACGCATGATCACCCATGTCCTCACCACCTTTCCTTACTCGCTCTGAGTCACTTTCCCTAGTCTTAAAATCCCATTTGCCGAACGCTTGAAGTCCAGAAGTCCTAGAAACAATCGAGTTCAAGAATTCAAGTCGAAGGGTATAGTTTGAAGTTGGGTTTTGAATTTTGACGAGTTCTTTCAAATCCTGCCCATTCTAGTCGATCACTATCCTATCTATACTTCTTGTTAGTATTTTGAACTTCATGGCATACCATCATAACGTTAGAAAGAAACCATGCATAATATCTCTTTTTGGTTCGAACGTATAAAAATCTATACGTGTATACGTAATTGTTTTTATATATAACCATACGTTCACATGACATTAGAAACTCAAAACCTTCATTTCGTAACATATACATAACACAGAAAAGGTCAAAATGAAACCAACATAGACAAAAGTCAATCGGGTTATATATTTCATAACTTAGAAAAATATTTCTAAGTGTTAGATTTTTATAAAGATCACTCGACCAAGCCATGTATACGCCTTATTTAATCCTTAACTTTACATGTAACATGGTATTACTATTGCATATATCGAATCTCGACATAGCTATCTTCAATTTTCAGTTTATAAGATTGTACTCATAAGCTCTCATAAGCTCTTAAAATGGCATGACTTATAAGCCTATCAACTGCTCTCAACACTTAGAATTATTTAGCGTTTATCAGTTTTTTTAAACTGTAAAACCCGAAATTTCCTTTCATTTGAAATTCCCGTTTTTGCCCTCGAAAAGTTTGAATTTATAAGAGCATACAAATAATTATGCAAGAGCATTATACATTTTATCCTAAGTATGAAGTATAACTACATGTCATTAAAAACTACACCTTATAATTAATATACACATTTTAAAATTAAATCTAAAACTAGATAATTATACTCTAAATTTTCATAAGCCTAAATATTATCCTAATATTGCTAAATATTAAATGTCTTCATTCGCCTCATAAATTTTGAACGGATTCTAGCTCTGGCGTTATAATTGCCAAGGATATGTACTAAATAAAATAATCCCATAACATAGGAAAGATATCATGCATCATTATCAACATACACGGTATTATATATATACACGCTTTGCCTATAGTTAATGCACCAGAAATTTTGTCTCTTCTATCCCCCTAATTTTCAGCCAACTACCCGTGATTGTAGCCTTAACTTTTTCCCATTTACCTCCCAAAAGTTTAACTTCCTACTCGGTTATATATCTCCATACGTATACTCCCTCACCACTTGTTTAAAAACTTAGAAGACAAAATAAAAGCAAAGATAGCGACCTGTTCTTTTTCTTCAAGTAGAAGATGCGACTAAGATGAAGTTGTGATCATGGTAACGTTTGTCTCGAAGGGTATTCGATTCGAGGACTTGGTTCGTTTGTGATACGTTTCTCGTTCTTGCTTCGTCCAAATCGAATCTGAGGTAAACTCTAATCATCCCAATGTTTTCTTTGATGTCGTATGAACATTAGTCCTTGTCTCGTTAATAACAAAATTTCGCGAAGAGAAACACGTACGCCACGTAAAAACATTAAAATACATGCGTCGTTAATATGCAAATGAAATAGATATGTCATGTAAGCAACTTTTATACGTACACGACTGGTAACCTGTTCCTGTAGTGTATTTGTGGACTAGTGTGATGAACTGAGTTAGCCAATTTGTCAACCCAAAACGACACTATAACGAACCCTAAGAACCTGCCAATTATGATCATTAATGAGGCATAAACCCAGGCTTATAATCTGTTTAAGCGACAGGGGGTGGGTATGATTTTATGTGACTGTGTCGCTTGTCGTGGCTGGTTGAAAACTGTTATTGTGTGGGCTGTTTTCGTGTGATATTTGAGTGAGTATAGAACCTGGGTTCGCATGCTACTACCTGTGTTTAGGGGTGTTGGGTTGTTGTTGTGGCTGCTCGTTTGAAATCCCCTCGCACCACTTTATTTTTTTTTTGACTCGCCCATGTCCTATTTGCCTCGCCTTAAATCTGTCTCGCTAGAAACCTTTTTCACTCGTTTCGTCTTGCGTGTGTCTCGGAAAGTATACCGAAAGGGGCATCTAAAATGGAGTAAGCATGATGAAGAGGATGAGACCTTAAAGCTATATAAATATGAACGCAAGGTTTTTGGTCATTGAAACATTTGTATAATATGTAATATGTATTCTTGAACCTAGGAAGTAATATAAATAATAACAAGGTCGTAAAGATTATATCCGTGTTTTTGAAATTATTAAAGACTTAATATAAGATGTTGAGCTTAGTTCGGGTTGGTGTACATCTCTAGTTTATAAAATACTTATGAGTTTGGATGAACTTTGATTATTAAACCAATATTAAAATATGTTTAGGTTATTAGTCTTTTTAAATGGAAAGTGGGTGAACTAATTCTTATACGCTAATAGGGAAGTAAAAATTAATTAAGTAATAACTTGTATGGGTAAATAACTATAAAATCAAACACAAAAACAATAACTACTTGTTTCGTTATTAAAATAGTGGTCGGTTCCTGTATTCTTGTAGATTATCGGAAGGTGCAATAACTTAGTTAGTCATATCGAGTGTACATTTGGCTTCATAAGGTACAGATATTCTGAACCTTCTCACAGGTTTCTCATGATCTCTTTCATTTTTCCTGATCTGTCAGTTTCAGTATTTATACCATTGCTATGTTCCCTTCATTCATGAACTCCGATTATTGAACCATCATGATATTGAACCTTTTGTGATTATGAACCTTTCATTCATGAACCTTTGCTTATGAACCTTGCTTATGAACCTTGCTTATGAACCATGATTATGAACCTATGATTATGAACTTATGAAACAAGATATTGACCTATGCAAGTAAACTAAAAACATGATTCACGATACTTGACCTTGACCCTCAGTTTGATACTACGAGCCACTCACTAGGCATGAGGGTTTCATGTCCATGTCAGTCGATGCACCGATGGCATGACTCTAGGGCAGGAGAGTGATGACCTGTCCCGTCCCTGCACGTTTATGTTTATGATTCATGTTTATGTAGAGGCAGATTATGGCCACCGGGGGCGTATGGATGCATCCTAGATTTGTTCATGTTCATGTTATGTTATGTTATTCATGGTGACTGATGGTGTGTGCGATACACGTCTTTCACACTCTGGGAGCTAGCTACTCCAACCCATGATTGAGGACACCCCTCATATTTACAAGATACCCATGATGAGGACACCCCTCATATTTACAGGATACTAAGAGGTCTCCCCTCTGCATGTTTACGATTATGATTATGATTATGATTCATGTTATGTTATGGGCTCGTAGTGGATTTCTGACTTCCTTTACCATGTACCCTTTTACCTTCCCTTATGATACCATGTACTCTTAATACCATGTATTCATGCTTCCACACTCTTTTACTCATGTAAATTATACAGTATACTACTGCTTGTTACGTTATATCTGTTCACTGGGCTTTTTAAGCTCAGCCGCACGTTTTCTTTTCGTGTGCGGCAGGTTTTAGTTGGAAGCTGGGTATGAGTGAAGAGACTTTGGACTTAGAAGACTTTGAGTAGAAGCCATTAGAAGAGATGTACTTATAGATTTGATAGACAGCTTTTATTTTTCCTTTGTAACCCTTTGTATTGCAAGATTTCATTTGTAACCTTTGAGAACCATTGTATTACTATTGATTGTATGCTTTGTTTGATCTGATATGGAGCCATTAGTGTGATACTTCTACCCTTGCCGGGTTGGGGTGTTACATAAACCATTCGACTAGGCTTTAAAAACATCCTTGTAATTCCAAATTCTAGAACATGACATTTAGATATTTTTGCATGGATTGAACGATCACATGGCTAGCTACAACTTTTATATTTTAACTTCGACACTAGAAGCTCCCTAACACGTTCAAATAACTCAGTTTTAGACCTCACTCGCTAGTACTATAAAATCAATTTCAGAAAATTAGTTAAATTAATTTTCCGGATTTTGGCTTAGTTAAAGCCCATTAAGAGTTTGCGATGGGTCAGCCCGTCAAGCCCATAAAATATATTTTTAGAATCACAAAAATATCCCAAGTTCAGGCTCAAAACTATTTTCATGCCCTCGCCTCTCGATTTCTTAACGGGCCTTTGTTTTAATTCGTTAAAGCCCAATAACTAAAAAATAAGCCATTTGGTCAAATAAGCAGTTGAATTACGCTTCAATAAGCTTGAATAAGTTGCGGAAATTTTTATATAATTTTCCCCACCTTTTTGACACTTTTGGACTAAAAATGTAACGCAAATTGCCTAGAGGGACTAAAAATGTGTCGTTTGTGCGGTATATTACATGTCGTTTGTGCGGTATATTACATGTCGTTTGTGCGATACATGGTTAACGTTCGCGTATCATGAGACTTAGGGAAATATATACATGACTGTGGCATTACTTTTTCAACTGATTGTATTTCCAATACAATATTACTTGTGTTTTAAACTGATTACCAATTACAAACTCTATGATTTCACACAACATTTTTGTTGACTTTTAAGCATGTTTATCTCAGGAAATTAGCGGAGCATCAAGGGCATGGAGCGGGCAATAACTTATCTTTAATTATGGTGTAAAATAAAATATGTAATTCGGTTAAAACAATATTTACTTTAAAGATTTTTATAACTATGATATGAAACTCTTGTAACTGAATTCATAATAAGGACCCATGTTATTTAAAAACGTCTCTTTCGAGCCGTATTCTATGATTTTGACTTCGATCCTCTCGGTAATACCCCAATTAGTCTTCCGCTGCTATCTCAAAATTTTGGGGGTGTTACGATGTATCAATGTGTTTGAGTTATCGTAGTGTAATAACGTAATTAAATGAGATAACCTCTAATTAATAGATGTCAGAAAATAAATAATGTGCGTTTTCTGATAAAGTAATCATTATTAAAATAGGAAAATTACCATTTGTTACATCTACGACTACTATTCTATTTCTAGTCTTGTCTCTATCCGTCATAAGCGTGATTGACTTCAGAACAACCCGATGCAAGTCTCGTATTTAATTCTCATCTACATCTCTCCTATTTCTTCTGTCTCAACTCTATTCCTACTCAATATTCAGCGTGTCGTCAACCTCCTTACTTAAAACGATTCTCTTCTACTTCCTCTGTCTCGATTCTCCTCAATACCCATTCCTCTAGACTACTCGGGCGTATTGTGTCTCCTCCGTTTCCTCTATTCCATGTCTAGAATTCCATATTATCTAAATTCTTGTTCTAAGAGTTATCAACAAAACACTTTTCATAAAACTCTAAATGAAAACCAGTCACAAAACTTTAACCCCTCAAACTGTCTTTACTGGCGATGGTCCTTCAATTGGAGACGGTCCCCTATATTTAAAAGACCATCATATGTTTTCATGTGATACCCCGTTTTCTCTTTGCACTCTCAAAAAAATAAACGAAGCACATCTTTTGCAGTAGCAGTAGCGAAACGAAACTAACCATACCCAAACCTTAAATTACTCCACTAAAACTCAAATCAAAGGACTCTAATTCAAAGATTATCAATCCAACATCCTTTCTAATTAACAATTGTAAGTCAATCCATCCATTTCCTTGTTAATTCAAAATTAGGGTTTATATGAACATAAAATTTAAATTGGGGATTTTCAATTCTTTATATAATTAAGTGCAATTAACATTAAAACTAAACAACGTATTACCAAAATCACTCACCTAGGTCTAGGAATTGTCTAAATAAGTAAATTTTGAAAAATGTCAAAACATGTGATAATCCCTAATTCGGTTTGATGTAGTTAATCATGTTTAAGAACGTAACAAAAACGCAATCATGCATTGTTGATACATATAAAAAACACTTTCACAAGCATGCATCAACATGGGTCAAATTCTTACTAAATTTAGTGTGTCAAGTAAAATTGAATTAAAAATATATTTAGTTTAAAATCAAGGTTCTAAAACATACATAGACACTATGCAAATGTTTATTATGTTAATCCCATGCTATTTTTCGTGTAGGTGCTAAAATGCCATACACATATGACATAGATCATTTTCTAACCCACGTCTACATTGAAAAAGTTTCATTAGAACCATACCTACCACCCGACTCTATCCAAAGCTTCAAGGATCTTGAGACATGTCACATTTATGAGGGTCGAATATCGATCCCTCATATGCAGATCAAGAACGCATTGACAGAGTCTTTCGAACAATAGGTTTTGATTGTCTACTCGCTATTAATGAACAAATTTGTCCTCGTTTCATGTTAGAATTCTTTAGTAAAATCAAAGTCAAATATAACATATACATGTTTTTATCTCTTAGGTTTTAGATAGGTAACAACAAATTCCATTTGTCTCTCGAGCAATTCGCTCAAATTCTTGGACTTTTAAATCGTTGGCAATGAGCCTACACGGAAGAACCCGAGCTTGACACCCTACTCGACCTTCGAGAAAGGGATGGTCCATATCGCTCATGTATTCCTTCTTCTACTAAGCTAATAAAGTCACTATGTAATTCATCTAGTATCATCCATCCCAAAAGAATTCGTATGACTGAACTCCGTCAATCTCTTCAACCTATGGCGGTCATCTTACGAGAAAATGTCTTTTGTCAGGTAAGGGATAGTGAGTATGTACCGGAATGTTGTGCTCACATGCTTTAATGCATTCTTACTAGACAATCTTACAATCTTGCATACTTCTTCGCTAAGCGAATTATGCATAATGCCCTATGGGATGTTTCTTACTCGACTCTATAACCACTTCATGAGCTCTTATCCATACCTTCAAGGCACTCAATATCGCCTCATTGACCTGCTCATGGATTCTATAATTGAGTCACGTATATCATCATTCTTCAACCCCGAAATATTACCAATTGATGATATACTAAGAGAGGAATTACGCATCTATCAAGAGAGACACATCAGGGGAGAGTGAGGTCATTGGAAAAAGACATGTTGAAAATTGTTCAATGAAAAACATTTCTTGTGCTGTAATATTTTATTTTGAACTTATGAAGTTTCCATCATGACTTGATAACTTTAGCATTATTATGTATGCATTTTATTTAACTTGATTGAATTGTGATGAAATTTGGTATTTAACCTTTTGTGCTTATACTTGGTTACATTATAGCATACTAAAAGCTTCTTATCTTAATTGCATGATTATCTCTTGCTTGAAATTTAGTTATGCATGATTCTGCAAAAATCTAGTTGTTATACAATATTCTAATCACAGGTTGCAAAAATGAATAACTGGGTGAAAACCTGGAAACTTACTGGTGATGGTTCCTAAATCATATGACGGTCCCGGACATTTAAAGGACCGTCCTCCTATATAAGGGACCGTCCAATGTAGGTCACGGATTTTGCACTGTTCTCTCATTTTCAGCAAACCTTGACCCTATTGCATGTTTATCACCACCATTTCCAGGTTTAGTTAAACAAATATATGTTCCATAATATTCTTAATGCACGCTTTGCCTAAACTATAATCATCCTTGGTTATTTAAACCTTCATCATCTTCTTCTTCTTTCATTACCTTGCATCTCCACTTCATCTTTCTCATCCTCCACAATGGGTTCTTTTTCAACCTTATTGTCTCTCTCAAACAAAAGGCCTAAAATTACCATCATACCACCAAAAACCAACTTTATTGATCTCACTCAAGAAGACACTACTCCTTCTCACTCAAGAGGACACAACTCCATTACCAAAAGATAAGCTCAACTCTCCTCTTATTCCTAGTGTTCCACTCAAAACACCTTCAACCAAAGGCACATCCTCTTCCTCTTCAAGGCCAAATTCCTCATCACTCTCATCACTTATTAGAAACTTATCACATTTGCTTACTCACTCTAGCTCCTTCGCATTCACACCATTCGTAAGCAACCCACCACCCTCTCTCACCATCTCCAACTCACCACCCTTAAACACCTCACCAAAATGGGCCTTTAGACTACACTCATTCTACTCCACCACCATCTCTAATCATGGGGTATCCTCTTCCCTATAACTTTGTGAACAACAACACCATTGGTTGTGCATGTTGCTACCACAACTTCCATCTCATCTCATCTCTAAGAGATGAGCTACACTTCATGTTTGCCCATGTTCAACATCTCCTTTCTTAACCAAATGTGCAACCTACTCCCTTGGCCACCATGCCACCAACTCCTCCACCTTCACCACCTTCTAACTAAAAATCTCTATATGTTTAGTTTTGAATAATCAATGATTATCCTTTGGGCTAAGCATGTTCTAATAAGTTAGGTTATTCTAGTAATAGCTTGTAGTTTGATTATGTGTCTACTTAAATTGAGATGTATTAATCCTTGTGTGATGTATGTGTATGCCTCTTATGAATGAATGTATGATTTCTTATGGTGTTTAATGAAGTCTATGCGTATTATGTTGTGATTCTTGTCGTGGTTGTCTCTAAAATGCGTGATATTAACCAACTTTAAAATGGCAAATACTAAAATCACAATATTTCTGTCCATAATCGCCCCACTGGCGACGGTCCCTTATACAGGGACGGTCCCCAATATCTAAGGGTCCATCAGTGTATATGAAGGACCGTCCCCAGTCATGATTAAATATCTGATTTCTCTTCTTTCCTCAATTTGAATTATCTGGTTCATGTCTAATCTATCTGATTTCACCTTCCTCTCATCTTTCAACCTCCTTCTATCTATCTTAATTCTCTTCTCATCCCCTCTAAATTATCATATAAATATATGTATGTGCATTGTACTCTAACTTGTTTTTGTAGCACAACACCATAGCTCGATTCCCCGGTGCCCTCATCTAGGGGGAGCATTAATATCGTCGATTTCTTTCCTCTCTACACATCAACGAAGCCTTTTTTGATTCTACAAAAAAGGGGAGAAGTAAACGAAAACTTATTAACACATAATTTTACCTAAAATGAGTTTATATTTTGTAATCATAAAAAAGGGGGAGATTGTTAATACAAATAATGTCAAAAACATCATTTGCATTATTCGGTCTCTTTACGTTTTGATAATCACAAAATATAAAAACACGTTACGTAAAATTACATTTGATAAGTTTTTAATCGAGAAAAATCGTTTCAACAACGTACCGACTACAACATCACTTCAGGTATGAACAAACACAATACCGACATTAGTAAAGTTATCAAAGAATTTATTTTTCTCAAAACTTCACATTTTTATGTGACAAAACATTTTTACAAAAGTATTTTTGTAATTAAAAAGAAATGTTTTATTAAAGAAAATAAATTTGAATTTCAAATCTCACAACAACTATATTTCCCGCCTAAACCATATAAGTTTTTCACCGAATAAACTTTCACCACATCAGGACAAAATTAGGAGCGTCTGTCGGGAAAACAAGCCTCTTTGCACAAAAACATTATGTTCTTTCTTCTCCCTTCTTTGATCACTATAACGTGTTGATATGTGTTTATAAGTGATTCCGTTACCCTATATATCAAAGTGCAAGAGAAGAACACTCGAAGTCGTCAAGAATCAAAGTGTTATAGTTTAGTCACACACACACGTAACTAGTGTTACGATTCTCTTATTCCACCTCCAAACTATATTTTTGTATATTTGTATATCCGACTTGTGTGTGAGTCGAGATTAGTTGTGTTAGTATAGTTTGGGACATAGTGTGAAGTCCTTGTAATAGTTTTTAGATTAGGATGGGGTGATCGTCCGTGTGCAGATTAGGACGGGGTGATCGTCCATGTGAACATTAAGACGGGGTGATCGTCCGTGTGAAGACTAGGACCAGGTAAAGGTCCATGAAGACTTAGATTGGGTGATGATTCAAGTGGAAGGGGTGATCGTCCGTGTAGCCACGTGGGCTTTTGTGTAGATTAGTTCTACCTAGGATTAGGACTCGACATTCCGCTTAGTGTCGTTAAACCGGTGTAAGCTTTAGTGTACTGTTTGCTCCGCCTAAAGGGAGTGTGTTGACATAGTGATTGTGAACTCACGAGTGTGGTACTCGAGGAGTGGAGTAGGGCGAAGAGTGAGCTTGGCGCCGAACCACTATAAATCTCCGCGTCTCGGTTTGGTTGTCTTCTTCCTTTATCTCTTGTGTTTACACTTTGTTTACTTTACGCATTATCATAATGTTCATAGATATCACATAACTTTAAACCAAACGCTTTTTCAAAAAGGAACAAAAAGGAATTAAAAGTTTTTAAAACGTAAATTGTAAACGGTGAAACTATTCAACCCCCCCTTCTAGTTTCTACAATATCATATGTTGCTCTTGATATCAATTGTTGTCATCATAATCACGTGTCTACTACTATTCTAGAGAGAGAAAATGGGTGTGATCATTTTATCCAAGAGAGAGAAATGTAAAAGTGTCGCAAGACTTAATCATAGACACACATCTCATAACCCATGTGGTAGGGAGTATTTAGTAAAATCATATATACAAACACTCCGCCGCAACGCCGGGGTTAAAATCATTGTTTTTATAAATCTTAGAAATTTATACTTTGTAACATGTTTACAATTAAAAAAAAAAAAAAAAAAAAAAAAAAAAAAAAAAAAAAGGATGATATTCGTAAAAATTATAAAATTTATATTAAAAAAAAAAAAAAAAAAAAAAAAAAAAAAAAAAAAAAGAAGAAGAAGAAGAAGCCGGATCTATATAAATATAACGGGTTGAGAGAAAACCCCAGCCCTTTATAATAAAGTTTACTTTTTCTCGCCACTCAAAACAAGTTTCACACAGCAAAGAAATGGTTAATCGATTAATCTTTTCTCTTTATTATTTTTCTGTGTGATTTACCTGTTTATTTATGTCGATCTCCAGGGTGTGAATAGTGGTGTTCTATTGGTTTACTTGTTTATTTATGTGATTTACCCATTAATCGTCCTCCATCAATGGTTTGTTTTAATGATCAATGTATGATATTGTTTATATTTATCCTTTCTTGTGATAATTGCATGAAGATTAAATGTGTTAACAGTTGATCTGTATTTTAATACTGTCTATTGATTAATTTGTGACAGACTACCATGGAAGCCCGACTACCCATTGTTCCTACTCCTCCTTCACCAGAGGTATGGGTTTTTTTTTTTTTTTTTTTTTTTTTTTTTTTTTTTTTTTTTTATTTATTTATTTATTTATATATATATATATATATTATATATATATATATATATGTGTGTGTGTGTGTGTATATATTATTATTATTATTATTATTATTTATTATTATTATTTTAATAGTTTCTATTGATAAATGTGTGACAGATGCTGCCAGAGCAACACCCTTCCCCACCTCTCTTGACAAGAGCAGAAATTCTTTTGCGAAACAATGGATCAATGACACTCGAGCAAGCTGCGGCTACGTTTAATGGTAATTTCTAAAACAACATTGAATCTCTTTTTAAAACCTATGCAATTTATTATAACCTGCTATTGTGTTTGTTTTTAGCCTATTATTCACTACTGTATAACCCTTTGATGAATTTTCGAAACTTAAATCTGTGCGGAAATATTTAGGGCTTGTATTTGTTCGACATTGCAACTCATATGGATGTGTTAACAAGTCACATATTTGTTATATTTTTTGAGATGAAACCATCTTATTTAAGTACTCATATGTTTTATATGCAGTTGACTTGAGAAAATTTAAAGCAACACTGAAGGATGAAAACATCTTGGATTGGAATGATGTCAATGGAACCAAAATAAGGATTCATGGGGGTGATTATAACATAACTATGTATGTTTCTGTCGGGGAGGATGATACGAGGTTGTACGTTGTTAAGGGGTGGTACCCGTTTCAAAGTATAACCAGAATGCTTGAGGAGGCACATAAGCTGACTCGTGGATTTTACAAACTAAGCTACAAACACTATAATGCATCAGTTGGGGATGTTTTGATTGAGACAGATCGTAATTGGCATGATGCAGTTAAGTATTTCAAGTCGTTTGCTTATGTCATGTATCTGGATTTGAAGAAGATACCAGCTGATGATGCTCAGCCAGTACCTCTTGTTCGTCCATCTGCTTCTCAAGATCGTGCTATCTGATGCTGATGCGGGTGCGGGTTTGGGTTCTTCATCTGCGGCATGATGTTTTACTTTATGATTTTAATTAAAATGAATTAAGTTTCACAATGTTTTGTTACCTTGGAGGTTTTATAAACTTACGAAGAATATTGTTATTAGCTTTTATAAAGCTTTATTATTATTTTTATTATTTATTTTATTTTTTTTTATTTATTATTATTTTTTTTTTAAAGTTTTTTATTGGAGGTTTTATAAACTTATTTCCTTGTGATTACTGTGACTTAAAAAATGGTTTCTACTTCATCTGTAGTTTAAGGATAATGCTGTCTTGAACATAGTCAAATTTATAGTTAGCAAGCCAGATTAACCGATCAAGTTTAATCACAGAAAACATGTCGAAGCATTGCATTCCTGCCAAAGTTCAAGAACCCAATCAAAAAATTTGTATATCCAAAGAATGTATCATCTTTAGCTACTTTTACATAGAACATGTCCAATGAATCGGAGAAGCGTTGTAATGCGCCATCTAAGAAGGATTGAAAACCAGCAAAAGGATTTAGTATTCATAGAGGTCGTAGATAAGCGGATTGGTAATGGGTCAAAAAGGGGTCCAGGTTGAAAGATTAATCTCTTAGTCAACTCAAGTTCAAAACGGACCCGGTTTTTCCAACACTTTCTATCCATTTTCTTTTAAGTAAATATTGATTAATGAAAAACATTATTCCAATAACAAAAAGCTTAGGAAGTTGTATCCATTTTAAAAGGGTGGTTTCCAACCCATTTTGACCCATTCTGAAAGTATTTCAAAAAATCTACTGATATTAGTATTATTATCATTTTTTTTTAAAGTAGGTTTTACTCTTCTGTTTAATCCTCCATTAATATCCTGGGCGTTTCTATTGAGTTTCTGTTGAATGAGCATAACGATTTCAAATTTTATCCATTGGTTGATTCCATTTATTTAAGAAGAGTTTACAGAAAGAACGCATTACAGGATTTTAACATTTTTATTCATCCTGTGATTTATATGAATTGCAAGAAGTATCCCAAGTTAGAAATTTTACTGATTTGGATTTAATTTTGATTTTTCATTTTCAGCATAACGTTTTAAGAAAAGAAGCATCCTTTGCAAAGGACCATATTGTATGCCTAGCAGTTTCTATCTAGAAAATTATTTTTTTGACTCTAAAACATGTGTTTCTCTATCATATGCTAGCATGTATCAAGTGTGCTTTCGTCTTGAGCCATTATCTAACCAAAATGACAAAAATAACATTTTTGAGGCTCTGTCCCATTCTTGCTGAACTTTCTTTAGCCAGTTTCGTTTTACCTATAAACGTGTAAAATAACAAAGAGAATTAACACCAATAGGTTCTTTGAGTCACAGGTTTAAATTACTGAAACATTGATTTTGTAAAGAGTAAATTGCAAAAATCGTCCCTAAAGTTTGGCCAAATTACAAGTTTCGTCCCTGAACTTTGGAAAGTGCAAATATCGTCCCTGTGAGAAAGTTTTGGGGCAAATTTCGTCCCTGGCCTCTGCCAAATTACCCAAATACCCCTGTCCTTTTATTTTTATTAATTCATTTTAATTCCTTTTCAGTTTTTAACACAAATGGTCCCTATGTTGCGCAAGGCTTTACAAAGTTAGTCCTTTTGTTAGACAAATAGTTATTCTTACACAAAATCGTCCTTGTGTGGCGCAAGGCTTTACAAACTTGGTCCTTTTGTAAGATAAATAGTTATTCTTACACAAAATCGTCCTTGTGTTGCGCAAGGCTTACACAAATGGTCCTTGAGTCCGTTTTTCTTCCGTTTTCATACGTTTTCGTCCATTTTTCTTACGTTTTTTCCGTTTTTGTCCGTTTTTCTTACGTTTTTGTCCGTTTTTCTAACGTTTTTTACGTTTTTGTCCGTTTTTCTTACGTTTTTTCCGTTTTCATACGTTTTTCTTACGTTTTTATCCGTTTTTCTTCCGTTTTTTCCGTTTTCATACGTTTTTGTCCGTTTTTCTTACGTTTTTTTCCGTTTTTGTCCGTTTTTCTTACGTTTTTGTCCGTTTTTCTTACGTTTGTTACGTTTTTGTCCGTTTTCATACGTTTTTGTCCGTTTTTCTTACGTTTTTTTCCGTTTTTGTCCGTTTTTCTTACGTTTTTGTTCGTTTTTCTTACGTTTGTTACGTTTTTGTCCGTTTTCATACGTTTTTGTCCGTTTTTCTTACGTTTTTTCCGTTTTTGTCCGTTTTTCTTACGTTTTTGTCCGTTTTTCTTACGTTTTTTTACGTTTTTGTCCGTTTTTCTTACGTTTTTTCCGTTTTCATACGTTTTTGTCCGTTTTTCGTACGTTTTTTCTGTATTTGTCCGTTTTTCTTACGTTTTTGTCCGTTTTTCTTATGTTTTTTACGTTTTTGTCCGTTTTCTTACGTTTTTGTCCGTTTTTCTTACGTTTTTTCTGTATTTGTCCGTTTTTCTTACGTTTTTGTCCGTTTTTCTTACGTTTTTTTGTTTTCATACGTTTTTGTCCGTTTTTCGTACTTTTTTTCTGTATTTGTCCGTTTTTCTTACGTTTTTGTCCGTTTTTCTTATATTTTTTACGTTTTTGTCCGTTTTCATATGTTTTTGTCCGTTTTTCTTACGTTTTTTTCTGTATTTATCCGTTTTTCTTACGTTTTTGTCCGTTTTTCTTACGTTTTTTCCGTTTTCTTACGTTTTTTTTCGTTTTCATACGTTTTTGTCCGTTTTTTCGTACGTTTTTTTTGTATTTATCCTGTTTTTCTTACGTTTTTGTCCGTTTTTCTTATGTTTTTTTACGTTTTTGTCCATTTTTCTTACGTTTTCGTACGTTTTTTCTGTATTCGGACAAAAAAGAAAAAAAAATTCGGACAAAAAATTTGAATTTTTTTATTTTTTTTTTTATTCGGACAAATTTTTTTTTTAATTTTTTTTTCTTTAAATTCGGACAAAAAAAAATTTTGAATTTTTTAATTATTTTTTTAAATATTCGGACAAAAAAGAAAAAAAATTCGGACAAATTTTTTTTTATTATTTTGAATATTTTTATTTTTAAAAAAAAATTAGGATAAAAACATAAAAAACGCAAGAAAAACGGACAAAAACGGATAAAAACGGACAAATACGGAAAAAACCATAAGAAAAATGGATAAAAACGTATGAAAAAAGGACAAATACAGAAAAAAACGTAAGAAAAACGGAAAAAAAAACGTATGAAAACGGAAAAAACGTTAGAAAAATGGACAAAAACGTAAAAAACATAAGAAAAACGGACAAAAACGTAAGAAAAACGGACAAAAACGGAAAAAACGTAAGAAAACGACAAAAACGGAAAAAACGTAAGAAAAACGACAAAAATGTATGAAAACGGATAAAAACGTAAGAAAAACGTATGAAAACGGAAAAAACGTAAGAAAAACGGACAAAAACGTAAAAAACATAAGAAAAACGGACAAAAACGTATGAAAACGGAAAAAAACGTAAGAAAAACGTACAAAAACATAAGAAAACGGACAAATACAGAAAAAAACGTAAGAAAAACGGACAAAAACGTATGAAAACGGAAAAAACGTAAGAAAAACGGACAAAAACGTAAAAAAAACATAAGAAAAACGGACAAAAACGTAAGAAAAACGGACAAAACGTAAGAAAAACGGACAAAAACGGAAAAAACGTAAGAAAAACGGACAAAAACGTATGAAAACGGAAAAAAACGTAAGAAAAACGGACAAAAACGTATGAAAACGGAAAAAACGTAAGAAAAACGGACAAAAACGTAAGAAAAACGGACAAAAACGGAAAAAACGTAAGAAAAACGGACGAAAACGAAAGAAAAACGGACTCAAGGACCATTTGTGTAAGCCTTGCGCAACACAAGGACGATTTTGTGTAAGAATAACTATTTGTCTAACAAAAGGACTAAGTTTGTAAAGCCTTGCGCAACACAAGGATGATTTTGTGTAATAATAACTATTTGTCTAACAAAAGGACTAACTTTGTAAAGCCTTGCGCAACACAGGGACCATTTGTGTTAAAAACTGAAAAGGAATTAAAAGGAATTAATAAAAATAAAAGGACAGGGGTATTTGGGTAATTTGGCAGAGGCCAGTGACGAAATTTGCCCCAAAACTTTTCCACAGGGACGATATTTGCACTTTCCAAAGTTCATGGACGAAACTTGCAATTTGGCCAAACTTTAGGGACGATTTTTGCAATTTACTCTTTTGTAAATAAGCAAAAAGACTTGGTGCACCATAGGTGGCAAGATGAGTTCAAAACGAATCATCTTTAGCACAAATCAAAACTCCAGGTTTGGTTGGCTAGCAAACGCTTTATTTGTCTATTTCCTAAATATTCCTTATGAATTAATGTGTTCAATATTTTTACAAACACTCTTATTTCAGTGCTAATTCTTTTTTTATTAGAATGATTTAAAAGTAGACTTTGGGATACTGCCAATCCGTTTGACCCGTTCCTAAGTATATGGGATAAAATGTCCACCTTTAATAGTCTTCCAAGAGAAAGTAGAGGTCTAACCTGATGTGACATAGAGCCCTTTCCAGCACGATTACAAAATGGTGCGTTGGGCAGCCGTCAACCATTTCAAAAATTTCAACTCTTTCCATCTTCTTACTAGTAGGCGAAAATGTTTCATCTTTAGACTCTGCGTCGGTCTCTATAGACATTTTACTTTCCTCCTTGTCGTGAAAATGAGAGCGCTGTTCTTTAGAAAAAAGGCGACAGTGATGAGTAAGTAATTGGGAGACCCAAAAAGGCATGCAGCAACGTTTGAAAGGAACTCAATAACAGTTTGCGGAACATTAACACGATCCTTCTCGTTGTCATTGACATCCAGTAAATCCTGACCATATAAAGCATAAGTTGAATAACTCTTTAGGTAAATATTTAAGTCCAGAGCAGCTCTAAGTTAGATTCTAGGGAGAGTTGATTTCACCTTTGCCTTTGGGTCGCTTGCATTAACATCAGGCTGCAACTTCTCTTTGTTCTGCTCAGTGTTCTCCTGATTAAGCAATAGTGTACCCAATACGCCTTCAGATTTATTCATACACGATATCTCATCAGGAGCAACCTTCAACGCTATGAAACTACTTCAACGAACTTAAAGGCATACAAAAAAAATAAAAAAAATTAACGTGAAGAGAAATCTACTTTTTTGGATAAACTTCTTAAATTACTTTCTATAGATGAAATTTAGATTTTGACTACAGTACTATGATTCATGAACATAGTTGACACATTAACTGTTTCTCAAAACTTAAAGATTTCGGACAAAACTTGTATCGGGTCAACCTAAGCCAACCCGATTCGTTTCTGCTGCACAAAACATTGGCATTTTGACCGTTTACATAACCAGTCAAACCTGCCCAATTCGCTACATCTAGATATTTGAGTTTGTACCTTAGATGTAAAACCAGCAGCCCATTTCACTTCAACAAAGCAATCTTCAAATCCCATCACAATTCCAATAGGACACAATTTTTCTAAACCAAACACCACATCACCATGAGAAAACGAAAAGTCTGAGCGCTCAATCAACTCATAAGCACTCACAGTTTCCTCAATACCATTCCCTTCCCACTTGACTTTCACAGTTTTTTCACTTGCATCGACACTCTTCAAAACACCCCATTTCCGGTTTTCTTGATCATCATCAGATGCTCCTTTTTGAGCAACAAACTGATGAGGCAAGAAATCACGAGGATCAACAATGTTAACAGGACCAACAGAACATGAATCTAAACCATGTGATCCACTTCCGTCGTGCCATAACACGTCAACTTTACTCTTTGATTTTGAAATAACAAATATTTCTTGTAAACCTGGTACTACACACCAATCACCAAGCTGCCAATTTGAACGATGAAATGACGAGAGAACCCTCAAGTTCTCTGAATTTTGACAAGAATCAGGAGCCTTTCTTTCTGAAGCACATGGAGCACAACTGAGCCACTTTACATACACAAATCCTGCATTCGCAGTACAAACTGTGCCTTCGTCTTCTTTGTGTTTTTCTGTCCCACAAAACCAAGTAGTGGACTCGACAATGCAAGACTGTTGGACTTTGACTCTCTGACCCGAGAAAAAAGGGAAATTTGAGTCATGAAAATAATCTGAAGAAAGTAGAACGATTTTCTCATTATTCATCATTGAAAACTCAGATTTCACGGCATCATCAAATAAGACAGTGACCCGGTCCAAAAATTTTTGCGCTTTAACCAACCATATACAACATAATCACCTATTGTAATGGAACGAACTCTTTCATGTTTCTTAAAATTAATATTTCTTAACTTGTTTCCATTAACATTCTCCAAGTCTACAACTTTTTCCACATTGATCACTTTTCCCGTTTGACCAGATGGATCGGTTATTGAGCACACTATGTCTCCGTGGACATACCCTCTCTCAAACGTTAGGAAATCATCAATTTATCAATGGTTTCCTCAAGATTAGACAAAATAGTGCTCGCATGTCCACCATACATAAACTCATCATCTTCATGATCTTCTGAGCTACTACTAGTTTCACTGTAGCTATCGAAGTCGCTAAAAAACACATCCATAATTTTAAAATGTGATAGAATCTCAAAGAAGATTTGCCCCAAAGGGTAAAGGAATCGATATGAGACTCCCGAAATGCCAAAGAAGATTTGCCCGAAAATGGATCAAATTTTCAACAAGAAGGATATTCTGGTATCGCCAAAGAAGCCCAACTATGTGTAATAAAAGTACAACGAAACAAACTATATCCAATCGAGTGATGCTTGAATGAAAAACTAAAGGGAAATATATGACTTACTAAAGAGTTACTATCAATGACGAAGCAGGAAATGTAGTCAACATACGCCAGAATTGTATTGTACAAAGTGTTTCTGGAGCTTGAAATACAAAGATTAAGATTTATCTAGGGACCGGTTATTATTTCTTAGAGAATAGAGAAGCAGATGCAGCCACCAGTTTATCGCATATCCTAGTTCTGTTAGCTTTCCCACTTGCTGAAAAAGAGCTTACGGTTAACCAAAACACAGTTAGAAACAAGAAAGTTTTCTTTATAGTACAGAAGCATGGTAAGATTGATTCTAACAGAAGAGATAAGACATAGTGTGGGAGATATTGTTTGGACATGATCATGCTACTTGAAATTTGTAAATTACTTCTGGATAAGTATCTAAAAGCTAATATTGGCATCTCAACAGTCATGCCTATAATATTCTCATCAATCATGCCTATAATATCTCTGTAGTTATGTATAGTCAAATGTAGTTATGAGTAGTTATTAGCTTTCCTATTTCTTTGCTTTGTAATTTTGTATATAATGGATTCATGTCTCTCTCAAATATTCAAGAGAGAATTCAACTGTTACATGGTATCAGGCTTCCTTCGGTCCTCTCTATTCTTTCTTTCTCCTGCAAATGTCGCAACCAGCCTCCTCCGAAACCTCCCTTCCCATGGCTACCCTTCTCCACATGATTACCATTAAACTCTCCTCTACCAACTATCTCTACTGGGTCAACCAAATCACCCCGCTTCTTGTCAACCAGAAACTTCTTGGTTATGTTGATGGGTCCATCCCCGCACCACCGAAAACTATCACCGTTGATTCCAAGGAACAGGTCAATCCTGCTTACACGGCTTAGTTTCTTTCTGATCAACAAGCCATACTCATCCTTAATTCCTCCCTAACTGAAGAAGTTGTGGCCGAAATCCTTGGCCTCAGTACTTCTCATCAAATCTGGACTGCTCTCGAGGCGGCCTATAGCAACACTTCCTTGGAACGCATGCATCTTTTGCGTGATAATCTTCGCCAATTAACAAAGGGTTCTTCTACTGTGGCTGAGTTTGGTCGCAAATTCAAAGCGATTTGTGATCAATTATCGGCCATTGGATATCCTGTGAGTGACACCGATAAAATACATTGGTTTCTCTGTGGTCTTGGTGCCACATTTGAGAGTTGGTCCACCGCTATTCGCACCGCTCGTGATCCTCTTTCCTTTCGTGACTTGCTCACCAAGGCTGAAAGTCAAGAACAGTTCTTGCGTACCCTTCATCCGCCTCTTCCTGCTCCCGTTGCTTTTGTCGCGCACCAAAACCGATCCACTGGATCATCTACCTATAGATCCAGATATGGATCTTCTGGAACCGGGTCTTTCTCTCGCAATAAGTCTCAATCCAACTCCTCCAAAGGCCCATGTAGGCCTCCTCATTGTCAGCTTTGCCGCACCAATGGCCATTACGCCAACAAGTGTCCTAAACTCCCCTCATTTGTGACCACCGCTTCGGATGATGAGGGCCTTGCTCGAGCTTTTCACGCTCAATGTCATGTCTCAGGTGAAGAACCCGACTGGACTGCGGATACCGGAGCCGATCTTCACATGACTGATGACACCGGTAAACTTCATTCATTTTCTCCTTACACTGGTTCATCTTCCGTTTTATTTGGTAATGGGCATTCCTTTCCTATAACTCATAAAGGACATGTTTCCATTAATAATCGCGTGTCCTTGAATGATGTCTTGGTTGTTCCCAATATAACCGGGAACTTACTTTCGATTAGCAAGTTGACTAAAGATTATCCTGTTGATGTTCTATTCTCAGACACGTTTTTTCTTATTCAGGACCGGAAAACAAGCCAGCCTCTCGCTCAAGGCCGGTGTGAAAACGGTCTCTACGTGCTTGGGGATAAATCTTCGGCCTTTTTTGCTTATGTTTCTTCGAATAAAGCCTCGTTTGAGTTGTGGCACAATCGTTTGGGGCATGTTGCTTTTGATGTAATTTCTGTTTTAAAGAGACATGGTTGTTTATCTTTTACTTCTATTTTGCCAAAGCCTAATATATGTTCTCCTTGTCAACTTGCTAAAGCCTGAAAATTACCATTTGATTTAAACGACAAACGTGCTTCTCACCCTCTTGATCTCGTTCATTGTGACTTATGGGGACCATCTCCCATCATAAGTTCAGATGGTTATAAGTATTATGTTGTGTTTGTAAAGCCAGTAAGTGCAGTCATGGCTGGACTTAACTGTCTTTGTATCTCAGGGCGCAGTCTCTTGAAACAATGTTCATACATTATATCCGCTGATGCGCCCCCATCGACATACATGCGGTGGATGTCGTGACCCCCCGCATTTATTTCAATGGTAAGTGGTTCTGCCACTGCGTTGTCCGCAGTCAAGGTGGGAAAAGAGATTTCGCTTCCATGAGAGAATTTTTGGCTCACCTTTTGCCTAGTCTTTCGCTGCCATGATTGTATCATGTAGATAGTATCAGCTTTTTCCTTAGGCGCTTCTTTCTTGCCTCCGGTTCTCTGCTTGTCTTTCCCCTCCTTAATATTTTTAACGAGGTGGTCCAATCTGCCTTCTTTCACTAGTTTCTCGATTAGTTGGCGTAACTAGACACACTCATTAGTGGTATGGCCCTTCTGTGCGTGATACTCGCAGTATCCGTTCCCTACGCGCCGATCCTCAGGGGTGCGCATAGGTGGGGGTCTTGGAAAGTTCGCACCTTCCGTCGCGAATATCTCCTTTGGAGTTTTTGTTAATGGGGTGTACTTGTCGTTTCCCCTTCCGCCCCCTTGGGTGCGATAACTTTTGTTACGATTGCCACTCTGGTCATTGGATTGTCTCCTTGACTCTTCTTGTGACCTATGGTTCGAGTAGCCTTTCTTGCTATCCGCAGCGGCTGCTTCTCCTTGGACGAAGGACCTCGTGCGCTTCATGAGTTCGTCAAAGGTTAGGGGAACCCTATCGTTTAACTTTTTTATCAAATCTGGGTTATTGATTGCATTCATAAAACCCGATATTTTTAGTATCTCTGGGCACGCCTTGACTTGCATGCATTCGTCCTTAAAGCGCTCCATGAAAGTGCTTGTGGATTCCCCTTGTCGCTGTTTAACCCTAGCGAGTTCGACAAGGTTTTTGGCGCATTTCTTCCTTTGAGTAAAGTTTAAACGAAACGCCTTTCGCAACTCTTCAAACCCACCGATGCTTCTGTGTGGAAGCTTACTAAACTAGTTGCGCGCATTCCCTACTAATGTAGAGTTGAACATATGGCACCACACAGGTTGTGGCCAATTTTCGATAGTGGCTGCTGATTCGAAAATTTTTAGGTGATCATCAGGATCACCTGTCCCATCATATGTTTTGACGTTAGCAGGCATGCGCCTTTTCTTATTTTCTGAAAAATCGTTGATGCGCCTAGTAAACGCATCAATTTTTTGGCGACGCCAGGGAAGAGACATGTCTTCGTCTTCCTGGTCGCGGTATTTTCCTCTTGATTTCCAGTGTCCAGTTTCTTTGTCCTCGTTGTCCGAGGAATCACTTGAGGATGAGCGTACTCTTTTGCGACGCTTGCGTCGACTATCGTCGGAATCTGAGCTTGCTCCTCTGCGGCGCTTGCGCCGACTATCTTCGGAATCAGAGCTTGAAGGGCTTTCACTTGGGGAACACCGTCGCCCAAGCCTATCCTGAACCCTGCGACTGCCAAGCCTAGCGTGGACATTGGCGCGCCGTTCCCCATCTTCATGCTCCTCCAGATGCTGAAAGTCGGCTGCTTCATCATCCACAACCTTCCTTCCAATCCTGGTAAACACTGGTTGTTTGCGGCTATCCTTCTCGCGTCTTTCCTTTCGGTAGCGCGGTGGGGATGCTTCATACTCAGGGTCGAAGTTGAGCCTGGCGTGCAGACTTTGGCTCGACCTCTTCTTTGCCTCCTCTCGCATGAGCGTAGCCAAGGCTTCGTAGTTTTGAGATACGAAGTCACTTGGCGCTAGTTCAGGCGTGACTCCTTCTAGCGCGATGGAGTCTGTTTCCAAAACAAGATCCTTGTTTCGGATAGGCGCATTTGGTGGCTCAGTGAAGTTTACTTCTGGCATGGTGAGAGGAGTGCGCTGTAGGTCTACCGCGCTAGTACTTGTTGTAGTAGCATTGGTAGTCATAGTGAGTGGTTCTACTGGAGTAAAGAGCAGATCTGAGTACGCTCCTAAGCTTCTAGGCGTGCTGGTTGTCCCAGAGGCCTGCTTAGAGGCCGCATCAGTTTGCTGCTTCTTTCCCAGTGAATCGTCATGCGTTTTCTTCGCATGCGGAGTCCGCTGATTTGGGTTTCCGTGCTTTGTCATTCTAGTTCTTTGGCAAAGCTCTTAGTGTAGGGTCCCACGGATGGCGCCACTTGTTGATACAAAAGTTGGGCGTTCCTTGATTCCGTACCAATCAGATCTTAATGCTTGAGACCTGCGCACTAAGAAAACAAAAAGACACCGTTAGGCTTATCGTGGGATTGTCTCCCACGATTATCCTCCGGCGTGAGAGTAAGTAATCGGTTTTAGGGTTTGTAGAAGAGTTAGGGTTTTGTAAATCGTACCTTTGTGAGGGCTGAGGTGCCCTCTATATATGGACACGAAATCCTTATTGGTTTCGTGTTCCCCAATCTTCGGTCTATCCCGCGTAGGGCGGTTTATTGATGTATATCCCATAAATAGAAGATATACTATCAAAACCATAAATAACATTGGGCTTGGGCCATCGTGAGCCCAAACCGCTGTCGTGATAGCCCATTCATGATGGGCTTGAGTCCATTCGTGATGGACTTGAGTATGGGTCGGGTTCGTGACCCGAATACGGACTATACGTCATCAATGGGGACCATCTCCCATCATAAGTTCAGATGGTTATAAGTATTATGTTGTGTTTGTAGATGATTATTCACGATTTTCGTGGTTATATCCGCTTAAATTGAAAACCGAATTTTACTCAATATTGCAAACTTTTTTGCGGCTTGTACAAACACAATTTTCACGAAAGGTAAAAGTTTTTCAAAGTGATGGTGGCACGGAATTTGTTAACCAATATGTGCGAAAAATCTTTGAGGAAAATGGCACATTTCATCGCTTCTCTTGCCCGTACACCGCTCCACAAAATGGCCGTGCCGAACGAAAACATCGGCATATAGTGGAAACGGGTTTAGCTATGCTATTCCATGCTCGCATTCCTGCCGTTCATTGGGTCGAGGCGTTTAGTACAGCCACATATATCATTAATCGCCTACCAACCAAAGTACTAAACGACAAATCTCCTTTTGAAATGTTTTTCTCTACTAAACCCATTTACACCAACTTTCGTGTTTTTGGATGTTGCGTTTATCCGTACCTACGTGATTATGCTCCTCATAAACTCGCACCTCGTAGCATCCCTTGCATTTTCATGGGGTATTCCCCACAATACAAAGGCTACAAGTGTTTTGACCCGGCCTCCTCCCGTATGTACGTCACACGCCATGCTCGCTTTGACGAGACTTTCTTTCCCTACAACAATGAATCTTCTCATACAAATTTAGCCAATCTTTTTCTATCCACCTTTCATGAACCTATCACTTTTACTCCCACTACCACCATCCCAACCACTCGTGCTTCTTCATCGAAATATCACAATACACCTACCCCACCATGTTCTCTATGTAAAAATAATACTTTACTTCACCCACCAGTTGATAATACTACATCGACTACTGATCCACCATCACCGCCCTCACCCACTGACCCACCTTCACCACCCTCACCCCCATCGGATTCATCTCCTTCTCCTATGCCACATCCTACGGCTCCCTCATCTTCATCATCGGCTCATCCAATGGTTACCCGTTCTAAGGTAGGCACATTCAAACCAAATCCCAAACATACTGCCTATCTTGCCCAAGCTATGCATTCATGTCTTCATGCGGCTTTATTATCTGCGGTCGATCCTAAAGGTTTTAAAAGTGCTTCCAAACATGCTCATTGGATGGACGCCATGACCGCGGAGCTTCAAGCTCTTCATCGAAACCGTACGTGGTCTCTTGTGCCACGCCCCACTTCCACCAATGTGGTTGGTTCGAAATGGGTTTATCGAACCAAATACCATTCCGATGGCTCCTTAGACCGTTACAAGGCCCATCTTGTTGCTCAAGGATTCACACAAATACCGGGCCTCGATTTTACTCATACCTTTAGCCCCGTTGTTAAAGCCTCCACCATTCGCGTTGTTATTTCCTTAGCCGTCATTCATGGCTGGTCGCTTCATCAACTTGATGTCAACAACGCCTTCCTAAACGGCTCCCTCTCCGAAACCGTTTACATGGAGCAACCTCCGGGTTTCGTTGATCCGAAATTCCCAACTCATGTTTGTAAACTCAACAAAGCTCTCTACGGTCTCAAACAAGCCCCTCGGGCTTGGTTCCAGCGTCTCAGCTCCTTCCTTGTATCTTACGGCTTTTCTTGCAGCCGCGCCGATCCCTCGCTCTTCGTTTTCCATCATGGTGACTCTCTCATGTACCTTCTTGTCTACGTAGATGATCTCATTCTTACGGGTAACAAATCATCCTACTTACTACGTTCACAAGTCGATTACATCAAGAGTTTGCCGTCAAAGATCTCGGCACTTTGAACTACTTCCTTGGTCTTGAAGTTGTTCAATCCGACTCCACTCTTTTCCTCACTCAAACAAAATATGCCAACGACATTCTCACTCGTGCCGGTTTAAACCATGCTAAACCTGTCTCCACTCCTTTGTCGACTTCCGATACTTTCACCTCCGATGGCACCCCCTATTCCGATCCTACCTTTTACCGCTCCATCGTTGGCGCCCTTCAATACCTCACAATCACTAGACCCGACTTAGCTTATGCCGTAAACCAAGCCTGTCAACATCTTCATGCCCCAACCGAACACCATTTTCAACTAGTTAAACAGATTCTTCGATATGTTAAGGGTACTATCTCTCATAGTCTTGTGTTCACTCGTCCTAGGTCCTCCACTCTCTTGGGGTATTCTGATGCGGATTGGGCGAGGTGTATTGAAACTCGGAGGTCAACATATGGTTATTCAATTTTTCTTGGAGGCAACCTCGTATCATGGAGTGCAAAGAAACAACCGACGGTTTCATGATCGAGCTGTGAGTCAGAGTATCGTGCTATGGCAAATGCCGCGGCTGAAATTGTGTGGATAACTCATCTTTTGAAGGAACTTCATGCTCTACCACCTTCACGTCCTACTCTTTTATGTGACAACCGAAGTGCATTATTCATGACTCAAAATCTTGTGTCTCATAAAAGAGCCAAGCATATCGACTTAGATTATCATTTTGTTCATGAACCGGTTATGTCAGGAAAGCTACATACTAAGTTTGTTCCTACCAAGCTTCAAGTCGCGGACATTTTCACTAAAAGTCTTCCACGTCCGCAGTTCGAACATTTTCGGGACTTGCTTCGTGTATGTCCACCGCCTGTGCGCTTGTGGGGGGATAAAAGCTATTGGCATCTCAACAGTCATGCCTATAATATTCTCATCAATCATGCCTATAATATCTCCTGTAGTTATGTATAGTCAAATGTAGTTATGAGTAGTTATTATTGGCTTTCCTATTTCTTTGCTTTGTAATTTTGTATATAATGGATTCATATCTCTCTCAAATATTCAAGAGCGAATTCAACTGTTACAGTATCTAATAAATAACTTCGTACTTGATAATAATCAGATGGCCAATGATTGCAGGCAAAACCAGAAATACATTATACAGCACTAGAAACTAATAATCCGATAATAACAAGCAAAAGCAGAAGGAATATAATATCACTTGGTCTAAAACTTTCAAAAATCATGAAAAATATATATGAAGTCTTATGCATTATAAAGACAATAATTAGAATGAGAAATTACAAGAAAAAAAGGAGAATTTGCAGTGTACCATTTCCAGCTAAAAAGTAATAGCAAAACAAAGCTTCCTCCAAAAATGTTAATATAGAACATGCAGAAGACGGTGAGCGTGAAAGTATGGGGAATTCAGAGAGGCAAAGTCCCACACTCCCACCCCAACGCATATCTCTGCCAGGCCATAACTATTCATATGCATACCGAAACTCTGTCTGTAGTATTATTGTTATTTCAAAGAAAACGGACGTAAACCTACAATGTTAATACCGACCACGCCTAATGCTCTTACTCACTATGATGACTTGTGTACGTTTCAGAAGAAACACAAACCTAAACAGAAACTAAAACTGAATATTTTGGAATGGGTGGGAAAAGTGAAGAGGAGCAATTATTCGAATATACTCTCTACACTTCCTCAACCATCAAAGAATAAATATTTATTTATTTTTTTCACAATTTTACATTTTTATATATTCCTTTCCCTTGTTTGTGTAATGTGCTTCTGCTTTTGCCATTAACAATTATAACAAAAATATAACAATAGAATTAAACTAACAAAGTGTTGCATTAACACTTAAAAATCAAACATATAAAGTAAAATATATGATATAAATAGTACTCCGTATGTTGTATGCCACAAGATGTTTGACGCAGAACGCGGAAACAAATTTTGATAACGCTAATCTAAGGGTTGATAACAAGGATGAAACCTCGAGGGAATAAAAATCATAACAGAGTAAACACTCTAAATTCTACAACACAATTTTTTTTTTTTTTTTTTTTTTTTTTTTTTTTTTTTTTGAAAGGTGAATTTCGCTTGAAACTTCGTGTCGCGATTCGATAGCGGGAGGTCTAGCACACGTTGTCTTAACTGGGCCCGCGCTAGAGAGCTCCCTCGAAGTAGGAATGTCTATTTCAAATACCCGATGGGGGAAAACCCCCTACTAATCCGCCCAAAGGCACGACGATTAATAGGGGTAAACCCTGTCATACCCAAGCCAAGCCCTCATAGAGGGACTTCCTAATATCTCAAAGTTGGCTTAAGTGGGATTTGAACTTGAGACCTAAAGGTCACCAAGGGAAATCACAACACAATTTTATTAATGACCAAAAATGAATTACAATGATAACGAGTCCGTATCGTGTGCAAATTAAAAGAAACCTAAACAAAACAAAAATGACTAATTTATAAACATTCCTAAACAATAATTGTCCCTAAAAAATAGAATGAGTTTATAAAACCTCCAATAAAAAAAGAACCAATAAAAAGCTAATAACAATATTCTTCATAACTTTAAAGGACAACTTCCTTCCTTAGGGTTTTTCCCATGGGTTTTACCTAAGAAGGTTTTTTAAAGAGATAGTCTCTTGGGAAGTTAGCTACTATGTCTATGAAAAACGAAAAATGCATGTAGATTAACTCTGGCTTCCTCTGTGATGAAAGTACGAGCAGAATAAAGAAATCACTAGTTTTCAAACTACCATGTTAGGACCTTATTTGCCTATGAAAAAGGGCCATATTTACCTTTGACACCTAAATGTCTACTAATTAACCTTAGTAAGTCGATTCAAGATGGAATAAGTGATAATAGTTAGGGGTGTTTAAAAAATCCGAGAAACCGATGAATCGAGCCGAACCGCTCAATCCGAAACCGAAAAAACCCGAAACCAAATAAACCGAACCCGGAAAAAACCGAAACCGAAAAAACCCGCTTGTCACGGTTTGGTTTCGGTTTTTATTTTTTGATATCCGCAGTTAACCGAACCGAACCGTGCTTAAGGTTTTTTTAACTAAATATTCAAATAATTGTACAAGTATTAATTATATTATTACACTAATTTTACTGTGTAACACCTTTTTTGCTCCTAATGTAAACATTTCTAAACATTTTTGAGTGAAAGTTGATAAATGTGATCGTAATCTATAAACATCGAATAACTATTATTTTGTTACTTGATTATGTATGATATTTGAATGCAATTATTCTAACGATATAACTTTTATATGACTATTATCTATTAAATGTCATTTAATTTTACTAAAATGACATTTTACGTTCTAGAGCAAGTTTTTGTTTATACGGTTAAACTCCATTAAATATCTAAAATGGTTAACCGTGACCCGAACCGCGGGTAACCGCTCATTTCGGGTACCCGCGTGTCTGGTTACCCACCTAGCATGGTTCGGTTTCGGGTAGTAAAATTAACTACCCGCCCCGCGATGGATAGTTTTAAATCTTTCAACTAACCGAACCGAACCGCCCCGCGAACAACCCTAATAATAGTAGGGAGCATACGAAGCTACTTTTAGTTCGGGTCCTACGGATGGCGCCAAATGCGTCAAGGTGTACGTTGAGCCGACCGTCTAACTTATGCTAACTTGACTTTCGGGTGTTCGGCAACAGTGTTGAAAAGACAAAGGAAGATCGTTAGAGAGGTCCCGGGCTGAGCCCAGGGGAGCCTCATCCGACGATCAACTCAGATTATAATGCTCAACTATAGCAAACTATAAAATTGAAGTAGAGAAAGGTATAAGCATCAAATGTGATTGTGTCTTTGAGTCTTAGAGTCACTCCTATTTATAAGTAATTATCCCATGTATTAACATACTAGTTTATTGACTTGTGAAATTCACGGGGCCTTAAGAAACCGTTGACAGTGTTTATAAAAGATATCGATTTGTGATATTATGTAAAAAAATTACATGTTAGATGTATGAATAGAAAATATATTAATGTTAAATTACGATACAAAGAAATGATTCAAACACTATAAAAGACATTTAATTTTTTATGGTCTATAATTTTGAGAATATATCACTTTGAAAAAGAGTAAAATAATCGGCGATAGCAAAAGGGACCACGTCAGACATTAATAGACGTGTCTTATTGACCACCCATGGAAGTGAAGGCAAACATTGAATTACTTCATCCAACCGATTATTTAATTTACTAAAATTACATTTTACCTTTTAGATTATGTTATTGTTCATACGGTTAAACTCATTTAAACGTCTAAAATGTTTAACCATGAACCGAACCGCGGGTAACCGCTCATTTCCCCGCTTAATGCGGTTCGGTTTCGGGTAGTAAAATGACCCGTGAAATTCACGGGAGTAAATTTAAAACCGTTGATTAGTGTTTATATAATAGATCTGTAATACCCAAAAATCTAAAACATGTAAAAAGACCAAAATGCCCCTACAATCTTAAACTTTGATTAATAAGCTTATAAAGTACCAAATGAATCCCAAACTTCGGGAGATGATCAAGATATGAAGTAAAATTATTTCTACTACCACATTTGACATTTTGTGAAGTACTAAAATCATTTGTAACACACATGGTGGACCGAAAATTATTAAGAATATTATTAATATTATTTTAAACCTTATAATTAATTTAAAAATCATTTAAATACTAACTAAAATTAAGGAAACTATACAAATTGATTTGGTCTCCATTACATCCGTGATTTCAGCCCATTTGCCCCCCTAAGTCACGGCTTCATCCCATTTTAAAGCTAACAAACCCTATTAACCCTAATTAACAAATACCGATTGAAACAAAAACACACAAAAATTCTTTGCGCCTTCATCCAAATTTTTGGAGGAGTTCTAGTATTTTTCTGGGTTTGTTCTTCATCCAAGGGAGCTAAGAAAATTGGGTTCAAGGTTTGAAGTTCGTTCGTTTGGTCGTGGGATTTATTCTTGTCGCAAAAACCATCCGAGAGGTTTATTTTTCTTTTGGCTAATATACACGTTCAATAATTGGTATGGTATTTTTCTTATGATTATTATATCACATATGATCTATGAAAAATATAGGATTCGAATCATGCAAGGCTTAAAGGCTCGAATGAATTATAAATGTGTAAAATGGGTTAAATATTTAAAACGTGTTTATACGATTTTTCTGGGTGATGTGCTTATTTTATTCGAACATTATATGAATCATAAGACCTGGGAA
The DNA here is from genome assembly GCA_021014915.2 of Artemisia tridentata subsp. tridentata. Lineage (NCBI taxonomy): Eukaryota > Viridiplantae > Streptophyta > Magnoliopsida > Asterales > Asteraceae > Artemisia > Artemisia tridentata. The sequence continues at coordinate 140,428,358 of CP139507.1, read as the reverse complement.
AAATGTTTATACGATTTATAGAAGCTTAGATCGATCTTTCTAAATTAAAAGGGTTAAAACATACGTAAATTCTAATATATGTAATACGAATTTTCTGGGTGCGAATCATATTTTATTTGGACTCTTTATAACACATATGATCTGGGGAAAATGTTCATTCGAATTGTTATACCCTAATATGGCCTTGTCGAATTATTGTTTCTAATCGGGTTTTTATTTAAAACGTGTAAATGGATTAAAAATATAACGAACGACCTAGGGTTTGTATTTTGGATTAGATCTGGACAAAAATAATGTGATAATGATGGAATAATGATGGGAAAATGATTTGGGAAAGTAGGGTTAGGGTTTGATAATTTTATTGTGTTACCGAGTGGTTTTCTTAAAATAAAAAGGGGATGTTTTGTAAACTTTGAAACTCGTGGGCCATTTTTGTAATACACTATAGATAGGGGCTGATGTGAATAAAATATAACTTGGGGTCATTCGCGTTAAATATGAAAGTTATGGACTTGATTTGTAAATCGTTAATAATATAAATCGAATTGTAAAATAAATAAAATGGAGGGTCTTGAATGTAATTTCTGGAAACTTAGGGGTGCATCTTATAATATTTGAAATGTGGGGCTTAATGTGTAAAATTGGATATTTAAGGGTTTAATACGTAAATATAATAATTATAATGCCGATTTGTGTTTTTATATAGTTAAGGGACTAATACTGTAAATATTGAAACTTAAGGGAAAAAGGTGTCATTCTGAATAACTTCTGTATTAAATGAGTAAATTGAGATATTTTCATATTAAACCTTTAACCTTTGAGCATTTACATTTAAAACCCTGAGATTTGGAAACTTGTCATAATTAACCCTAAACTCTTATAACTTGCTAAAATGAACATTATTTCCATAGTAAGCCTACTTAATGACTTAACCTAATTTATGATATTTAAAGCTTGCTAAAAATAGAAAGTGACTTAAAATGAGTAAACTTACTTAAAGTGGAAACTTGCTAAATCTGAAAAGTTACTTAAAATGGAAAGATAATTGAAACCCCTTTGTAATTCTGTCCTCTAATCCTTTAGGTTCGAAGAGGGAGAGATTTGATCCCTGTCAGTTGTGCTACTCTTGTGTTCTTGCATTTGTAATAAGGTACAGATATTATGCCCTTCTTATAAGGTGCCTTCGTTCTCTTGAACTCTGATTTTGATTCGTTTAAGATTCCCTAAGCCATTGCTATGTTCCCTTGTATTGTGAACCTTGACTTGAACTTTTGCTTTGAACTCTTGTCTTGATCATTTGTTCTGAACCTTGCTTTGAACCCTGTTATGTTTCCTTGATACTTGACATGACCTGTTCATAACCTGGTAACCTGAATATTTAGGACCCTGGGATACTTAAAGGTTCATAGGATTTTATAACTATTTTTCTAAATTACATATGAAGAGGTTTTGAAAATTTCTTTTAAAGACTTTCATTATGAAAACTGATTTAAAGACCACTTTATTTTAAAATCATTTTAAAAGGATTACTTTTTAATAAATTGACATGAACCTTCTGGTATTTGACTTTCTGATATTGACCTCCTTATAGTGAACCCCTGCATTGATCTCCTGTCTTGAATCCTGATATGAACCCTGATATGAAATCTGATATGAAACTTGATATAAAACCTGACACTTGATACCTGATACTTGACACCTGAGACTTGATACTTGACCTTGACCCACAGTTTGAGACTACGAGCCACCCACTAGGTATGAGGGTTTCATGTCCATGTCATTGATGCACCGGTGGCATGACTCTAGGGCAGGAGAGTGATGACCTGTCCCGTCCCTGACCTGATTTATACTTGTTACGTAGAGGAAGACCCTGTGGCCTACTGGGGCGTATGGATGCATCCTAGACCTGACCTGATTTGTTTGTATTACTTGTATTATCTGGTGACTGATGAGTGTGTGCGATACACGTCTTTCACAATCCTGGGAGCCCGCGACTCCAACCCCTGGAGGTATCCCCTCACCCTGTACCTGGTATGCTGAGGTCACCCCTCCATACACCCTGATATGTGATTTGATATGATATGTACTGTTTCTGGGCTCGTGGTGGATTACTGTTTATGTTACCCTATGACTTGATACTGGACTTGACCTGTTTCGACTTGGGCTGGTGATGGGTTATGGTTTCCTTTACACTGAGCCATTGTAACCATTTCTTGATAACCTTTTCCATTGTCCTTTCTACTCTTGTTACACCTTGTGCCATTTCATTATTTCACCATCCCTTATTACTGCTTTGTATCGTTATATCTGTTCACTGAGCTTTCGTAGCTCAGCCGCGTTTCTTTTTCCCGCGGCAGGTTTTAGTTTGGAAGCTGGGTATGAGCGGAGAGTACCATGGATATAGAAGGCCCGACTAGCTATGGAAGAGTATTAGAAGAACTTATAGTTAGACTTAGAAACTTATGTATTGTAACCTTGTAGTTTCATATTTCCTTTGTAACCATTGATTGCTATTGTATTATTAATGTCAAATGCTCGTGTTTGTTCTGATATGGAACCATCGTTGTGACATCTTTACCCTTGTCGGGTTGGGGTGTTACAAGATCGATTTGTGACATTATACTTTTATATTAGTAGGGAAAGCTTATGAAAGGTTACGAAATTACACGCTATTCCGTCTCATCCTTTCGATTGTAATATTATGTGAATAAATGATATGTTAAATGTATGAATAGAAAAATATTAATGTTATATTATAATACAAATAAATTTTCGAAAAACACTATAAAAGACATTTAATTTTTCATATGATACAAATAAATGACGAAACATGTATCACAAAAAACAAACAATATATCAAGACATATAATCATATATCCCTCAAATTTTTCATATTCTTTCATAAGCTATTTCTGTTTATCACATATCCCCATAACATACACCAAACCACATATAACCGGTCACTTTCCTTGTCCTGTTCTACCTTCTTGATCTCAAACGACGTACATAAGATATCATTTTGTGTGGTTTTGTTCTACATTCTTGATATTAAACGACTCAAAGATTTCATAAGATATGTATGTTTATAACGTTGTAATAACAAAAATCACAAAAAAAAAAAAATTGTATTTTTGAATAACCCTTGTAGATGGTTACTTGATTCACTTATTTCATGCAAATGTTTGTTTTTATATCTTCAAAATAGTTGTAAATTCAAGAGTTTGAATATAGATCTTGATTTATTTGGTGTACAAATGAACGGTTAAAAACTAAATATATAGATTTTTTTGTCATGATTTTATCTGAAATTTGGGATGATAACCATCTCCAAATAAGTAAAGTATATTTTGTCTCCATAAAAAGTATTAGTATATTACCGTTCTTCTCATCTTATAAAAAAAACACATACGGATCTTTGTTAACGATGATAGACATGTGAACATCTATTCTACTAAATGGTAAAATATGTTAAACAATTTACAACCTTTACAATTGATTGGATGTGTGATTGAGAGTGTAAAAATGTCCACTAACTTATTCATCTGAGTATTGCTTGAGTGTGGGTAATTAAATGATGAATTAGATATGTTGGTAACCACCATTCAGCCGATGCTTCTCCATTTGCGTACCCTCTACTCCTCTATTGACCATCCAACTCGAGACTACTAAGTGAAAATATCCTTCGTTGAAAAATCCACACCCCCACTACGAAATCACTTGTATGTGAAAATAAATCAAAACCACTTCCTCAAAAATACTGTTTTGCCAGTTTGGTGACATTTTACCCAAACAATCCATTGTGTTATAAACTTGTTTTTTGACCTTATCCTTCAGAGATGAAACATACCTGTAAACGACATGTTATATATATATATAAGGGTCTAACTTTCCCATCTTTTTTACAACTATTAGCCAAGGTAGATTATCAAAATTATATTAAATACAACAAAGATAGAATTATATAGTTACACATACTGACATACACGTATGTTTATTCAAATCTCACAAAATATGAGTAATCAATCCCATGAAAAAAATGAATAATCTAAGTAGTTCCAGTGGTGAGACTACTCCTATCTAGAAAAAAATAATGGTCAATTTATGTTTAAAAAAAAAAAACCCAAGAAAAAGTGATGTTACATGGACCAACATGGTATAACTTAAAGGCAAAAAAAAATAATAATATTGTAAATCTCATTTTGTTGTCCATAGGGCACCGATACTCATAACGGTTCGGCCAAAGGTTGCTATACATTCTCAGTAAAAAAAATACATCAAACCATAGACCTTAGTAAATTATAGTTTACCTACTTTAACACATGTTAAAGAGAAACTGCGTAATTGAGACAAATGTTTTGTCACAGTTAAAAAGGAACGAGCACCATTAAAGCAAAGATCAACAACTTCTTATGAATCCCCAAAGGATCAAGTGCTTAAAAAAGAAATGCTAAATAACAAACATATACATAAAACAATCTGACTAAAGAGTAAATATGTTTTGAAATTCAGTTGCTGATTAGACGTGGCCATTTTGACACATTTACTAAATAAATAGGTTGATTCTGATTATGTTTCATCTAACAGGTTACACATATAAGTAAAAAACAACGATCATATAAGAATTAGAAACGGGGCCAAAAGTAACCCAAATAGTATATTAACACATGGTCAACTTCAAATCCATCAGCCACAACACATGCAAAAACCATGGCTTGTTATTTCTTTAGGACTGCTTTGCACGTCTCAAGAACATTTAAGAGCTGTACTCTGCATATACAAATGAACATGTTTATAAGTTTTCTAATATGTCATTCACAAATGAACATGTTTATAAGTTTTCTAATATGTCATTCAGTGGAATAAAAAGATAAACAGATGGCTACATCAAATTTGAATAAAGTAGTTATGCAAATGAAATGTTATTAGTTGAGACTGAAATACGATTCCATCCCTAATAAGATTAAAAAAAAAAAAAAAACCCTACTGCCCTGTGTTTAATCTGCTCTAATATCTTATTCGAAATGAAAGATTCAAATGGCCGTTATGCCTCTTGCATCTGATCCCTCAAATAATGCACAAGCATTTTAGTTTCCACTCTGTTACAAATTAGTTTCTCTCTGACGGGTAAAATAAAAATGTTACCTTCAAATCAATCATGTCAAACAGGTCAAATAGGCGTCATTGAAGATTTCTAAATGAAAGCAAAGAGTATTTTAATACACCATGTCTAACAAAAAACGTTACCTGTAAAACTCAGCAAACATATCTTTATCACTTATGTAAGCAAGCAACTTTACAATCTGCAAATTAATTAATACAAATCTCATTGCACGTCTTACATATACATAGAGAAGAAGACTTATTGATATCAACAACAACAAAATACCTTCTCAAGCGTGTCATCCATGGGCTCATCGCTCAGTTTCTCACTTCCACCCTTCTTAAGAATATTATCACAAAATGTGGCAAGTAACTCTGCACTTGAACTTCCAGCAACACCCTTGTTGCAGAATATTTCAAAATCTTCTTTAAGTGCCTAAAAGAGAATTTAAAAGAGAAAACATTAACAATAGGATGACTCCAATGTCAACAATTATACGGTGTAGACAACATAGAAATCACTGGCATAATCATACAACGAAAGTGTTTTGTGTGGTTTTTTTTAATCGGCCATACTCAAAGATCGAAACAAATTTGATTTGTGGTGTTTTTGAATCAGTATAGTGATAGAACGAAACTGTTATTGTGTGGTTAATGAGTTTACAAAAGTAACAATCGAAACGGATTTGATTCTTGGTGTTTTTGAATCGGTATAGTGATAGAACAAAATTGTTATTGTGTGGTTGACAATCGAAAAGCATATGTCATGTTAATCCTTTACAGGAGTATTTCATACATTTAAGAAACAAAGTTTTCTTAATTTGGATTCTTGATGTGTATCAATGTAAACTTACTGATTATGCATGCGGACACTTGTTTGATCAATGAATCAGAACCTCTAACATTCCCACAACCTCAGCTATTCAACTCAAGATAACCAATCTAGCCCATCGAAATTTAAGAGCAAAAGATAACTTAAGTACCTTTTAGGCCGTCCTTGCAAGGTACCATCTAAAGAAAAAAAGTTTTGAGATTAAGTGTAGGTAACGAATTTTATAGCTCATATGCTCAAAGTTTAAAGGGGGTGTGGGATTGCTTCTTTGAAACTGCTTATTTGCTTAAGAATGCAGGTAACAAAATACCTATTTTTAAGTGCTTATTTAATACGTACAGACAAAAGCTACCAATTTTAGGTGCTTATTTAATCTCTCATATAGACAGATAAGTAGTGTTATAACCACATCGGTCTTCTGGGGTTGACCATAAAAGATAACGCATTGGCCTCTCGTGTAGAACTTCTTCAACACGATCAAAATTTCTTATGCTATCAAGGGTCTCGAATGATGGAGATAATCCACCATGAAGGCAGAAAATTTCTGACTCGACCTAAAAATGGAGACTTGATATCAGATAAAAAGCAACCACAAAGAAGCACTCGTAAAACTAATTCATGCCTATAGTAAAGATTCTTAGAAGCCTTGCACACCATATGCAGGTTCTAAAAGAAAGATTTAAAAGGGATACGAACCAAAGCATTAAGTGGAAAATAGTCGAACAAATCTGTAAACATCTTCCACACGCTAGCGTTCCCGGATCTGTAAAAGGTTACCAATTTCTTAGCATATAAATTAGGAATATAACAGAGCAGCTGATGTAACAATCAATATAGCTAATACTCACTTTCGGAGGCATTCATCATAAAAGCCATTAACTTAAGTAATCTGCATATGGAAGGACATTGTCATACTCGAATGTAATTAAAAAAGAATTAATCAAGATTTCTGCAATAAGTGAGAAGTCAAACAGCGCCACAATCACGCAGTTAAATAAGTAGCAATACAATGGAAATTTATACCTGACAACTTTCATTTTCTCCTCTTAAAATAGTGATGCATTATGGATATCGTGCTTTGAGAGCCACCAATAACTGAAAGACCAAACATTATGTTATTATCAACATCATGTTAGCATCAAGTCTAGAAATGACAACCACAAGGTTCAGGAACTCAGTTATAAAAAAGTTGGGCAAAAGGCCAGTAATCATTTAAACATGTAAAGCATGCTCGGCTTCTATAATGTACCCGAATATCCCGTCATAAGACGAACCAATTAAAGTTTCAAATATAATGTTTTGAACATAATAAATTAACAATATATTAAGAACAATGAAACCGAAAATGAAATACGAGGTTAAAAACGAATTATACCCACTGTACTTAACTTCTGGATTCATTAATGCACTCATGAATGTTGAAACATCCCTTGCAATCAAGCTAGGACTTGTCTAAAGAACGATATCTTTATGTGGAACTTCCACAACAACCCCCCCCCCCCAGCCTTGTATAATCCCTTGCAATTGTTTTTTTTTCACATAGGCGTAGCTAATGAATTAGTGCCATCTTCCCACGCGCACACCTTAGTCGCCGCACCAAAAGGGTCACCTCCTGTCCCACGAAATGTGTGACAAAAAGCAACGCTAAATTGCATCCAATCCTACTGTCAACAAACAATAATGTGCAACTGATAGTCGATTCTCCTAAACTGATAGAGCAGGTAAGTGACCCCTTAATCCAGCATTTTACATATCCATTGACCGGTTCATACAAATCTAATCCCAAACATCCTATATAAAGTGTTTTGTATTCCATGTTCACATGAAAAGTCTGCAAAACTGATCAAACAATTTTGGTTTACACATCATTATTATTATTATTATTATTATTATTATTATTATTATTATTATTATTATTATTATTATTATTATTATTATTATTATATTATTATTATTATTATTTTTTTTTTTTACTAACAATTGTGGTATGCTTCAAACTTATATGTTGTATGCATTTTCAAAAGCAACTCCGAAATCAGTGTTGAGATTGATGATATACTATATGCAATTGATAATAATACAATGAGTTTCACACACATTTTATCAAACACATAGTGTACATAATCCGATCATCAATTTGTTACGGATCAAATACATAAATTCATCACAAATCAATTATAAAAACAATTTAATGAGTAACATAAATTACCATAAACTACATTCATACCTTTTTATATCATCACTGCAAAAAAAAAAGTAACGATTTCCGAATAACTATTGGGTAACTGAGATTACTTAATATAGATTCATCACGATATTTAGCACAAATATTATATGTTAATATTATTTAGATGGAAAACTGAAAGAAATTACCTCAAGAGGTATGTTAATATTATATGTTAATCGTTTAACCAAGTTATGGTTTTTCTGATGATGATTGTGAGGTGCGTTTTTGTGAGTTAGGGTGCGTTGGTGGCTCTGCAATTTGGTTGGTGAATTATGACGGGGAATGGATTGGTTGAGGGGAATGGATGGGTTACTATTGGGGTGGGCCGAAAATAAAGTGGCTTCCCACATAAGCTTCTCCGCATTCCTTAATTAGTGTTGATTTAAAATTTATTAAGTAAAATGACAAAAGTAGACACTCTAGAATTTTAGTATTCTTTTTTGAGAGGGGTATTCATGGTCTTTTTCAACTGCTATATATTAGAATATATAGATTGTAGTTAGGAGTACACCTTTGCAATACTCGAGTGCTTCCATATAAAATTTCACATCTTTTTGAATATGCTCATCTTAATGTGGATACATATAATATATAATAATATTTAATAAATGAAAGATGGATGGGATGTTGCATATGCAATATGCAAGATACGCAATGCTACATCTTCGTATCTCTTATGTGTACCTCTTCTAATGCATGACAAAGCTTCGAGTAGTTTTACCATATAGCGTATTTGTCATTTAGGTGAGGGATATCTTATTACCATTCATACTTTCACACACTTTTTATTATTGTTAATTTTCTCTTTAGATTTTGATCTTTAGTCTTAAAGATTTTATATGCATTTATAATTTTGGTAACAAATATAACTCGTTCAATCGATTGGACTTTTAGATCATTACTTTTGTTTTTGTTTGCTTTTAGTTGTGGACATTCGAGATTTGCATGTACATAGATTTATGATATTTGAGTAACAACTTTAGATATTGTTCTTGTGTGAATTTGTGGCATGGATGATGTGGAGATGGATTTACGATGCACAATATTATCTAGACATCTATCTTTAAATCTATAAAGCAACTCAAAGTTTTACTATGGTGTGCGTTAGAAAAAAACAGGTGGCCGGCTTTTCTCCTAATGTCATGTGTATTTATACTTTGATTCTTACTAATTTTACTTTAACCATGCATGTTTCCTTCTCTTAAAATTTGTCGGTGATTAAGTGCTCATTAACCTCCTCGAAATTTAACATGTTTACATACTAGTAATTTCTTTAGCACATCTAATAGTAAGCCACATATGTCATCTTAAATACATGACACGTATTGATAAAGAGTTATCGCTTCAAAGACAATGTTTACTATTTATCACACAATTTCACTTCAAAAAGTATTAAACCTTCTTATCTAAACTGTCATGGCCACCCCTATAATAGTAAAAGTTTCACACTAATGAGGAATTTAAAACACAATATCAAGCTCAATGTTGGCCACATGTCTGAAGAACTGCTCACACGTGTCATAGTCTCCAGCATTCATGACCGTTAAGATAGGAAGATCAGGCCCTTGGTGGTACCTTAACTGATAACTACCCGGCACTCGGGCATAGCTATCAGCTATTAAATGATTGACTTGTTCCCACGTTGACTTGCTGGATACTTCAAAGACCCTGTTGCCATTGATGCCATGCCTCACAACAATGCTCAACTTCTTATCTTGGCCTTGGACTCTCACCTGTAATCCATTAGGTTTCCTCCACTCAGTAATTCCCTCCTCCCTACACCTACTCTTGAACCTCCGCAAGCCGACTACAAATAACAAAACAAATGGAATCATGAAATGAGAGTCAAAGTGATGTAAACCACTTCTTGCTGAAAATCATAGCTAGCTTTAAAATTGATTCATGATGGGCAGACAAGGTTTCAAAACATTACTTGATTGATCCAGGGGTGAGCAAATGGACCAAGAACCGACCCGACCCAACCCGAACCAAAATTTGGACCCCCGGTCCGGTTCTTGGTTCTTAAACACAGTTTGCTGCTAAGTAGTGGCAGGATGCTACTAGTTTATAAAGGTTGAATTAAAGTAACCTCTGTAGATATACTTGTTAATGTGTCTCGCTTATGTTTTCATTTTCGGTGTCAAAATTTAGTCTTCACAGTAGGTAACCCACATTTAATGTACAATGCATATACTGATTAATTGTAGTTTTATATAATGTGTTCTTTCAAAAAGTTGATTCCAACCGGTTAGACCTGAAATACCCGAGAACCGGAACCAAAACTTGCTACTCGGTCCGGTTCTCGGTTCCTTGGCCACCATTTTTTCGGTTCTCAGCCCTAAAATACATTGTTTTATGCATAAATATAAATATAATTTTACTTTCTTTTATCTCAATTATCATTCAAATCCAAAATCCAATCCTAGCTGCAAGCCAACGATTAAGAAAAGTTACCATTCATAGCAGCAACAGCTTGATGCCTGGTATGGGTCCCATTGTTCAACATGAGAAGAGTTGCCCTGGACTGGTTGAGTGGTGGTTGATGCATCTTTTTTAACATACAAAACAAAGGTGAAAAGCTTGTAAGTACTTTTTATTTAGATATATATTCTATAATACATAAAAAAAAAACCCATAAAAAACGCAAACCCAAATCATCATAGTAGCAAAACACTAATAAAAAACCGACATTATCCAAACACCCCAAATCAAACTCACCAAAACACTTACCATATACTTATAAACATTTTAAAGCTACAAACCTAAACATCTATACATATTACATAAGTAATTTTTACACAGTACAAGCAAAAAATCGAACAATAAATCGAAAAGTATTGACAACAGATAAATAAATAAGTAAATTTACATAGGAGAGATAACGAGTCAAATGGGATACCTTCGCTACGGATACCTTTGCTAAGCGGCGAGAAAATGGGATACCTTCGCTATGGATGATGGCTATAAAACAAAAAAAATATATATATAAATAAATAAAATGAATAATATTTGATAAGAGGAATGAGAAGAATATTTTTTGAAAGGAAAATATTTTTGGGTTTTTACATATTCAATTTTTTATTTTTTTTATTTTTAAAAGAAAAACTGAATAAGCTGAGTAAATAAGCACTTAATAGAACTACACTACTTTCTGAAAACCTAAAATAAGCACAGGATCAAGCAATTCAGAATCAGATCAGAAGGAAATGAAATGAACAAGCTAAGGCATATATCAAATAAGCTAATGAACCATAATGCTTACTAGAACTATAAAACAGACACAATTAAGCTAAATGAAACTAAGAGGATCCAAATAAAAGCTAAGGAACACAGATTTAAGCACTCCTTAGATCAGATAAGCACTGAGATACAATAAGCTACAAGAATCTGATGCAGAGTCCAAACAGTCACTATGCCATACTTGCAGGTCAAAACAAAGTAACTAAATAAGCTCTAAAAATCTAAATAAGCTCAAAAACCTCAAGATGGAACTCTAAGCTAGCAGTAAACTAAAATTCAGACCTAAGCTACTAAGGGATAATCAGATAATAAGCTGGGAGACTGGCTAATTGAGACAGATTCTGACTGATGCAGGGCAGATCAGTCCTCATTAGGACAACTTTGAACTTATTTATAAGCTATGAAAAGCTCAGGAACTCTGTGGGAAAGCAAACTACTTTAAGCTAGCTACTCAAATTATAAAAATTCAGCAACAACGAAGACAATTAGGCACTTAACTTGACCTCTAGAATAATTTGCACAGAACTGGGAAGGGAATGAGGTTCTGATGCAGCAGTTACCCAGAAATGGGTATAAGTTACTCAGAACAAAAGGAAACAAAACCAACTTATGATTTTCCACTTAACTCACTATTCTGAACTCAAAAATAACAAAATTAAGCAATGAATCAACTAAACCCTATATAAAGCTATAATGAACAGATGGTGAGCTAAATTAAAGGCAAATATACTAGAACCTATGAAATCTTAATAAACAGCTTAAAAGGAACTAAAAACCACCTATTAAGAACAGATTAAGCTAGATTGAACTAACCAAAATGGCAAATGAACAGTGTAATCCAGATTTGACCCACTTTCAAGCATGATCCAAACACCCCTTACACAGGACTGTTTTGGAATTTTCGACTAAAATAGACCAAATAAGCTAGAATTCTGAATAAGCACTGACTAACTAACTTAATATATCCCTACTGAACAGCTTTCAAAGGTAAATAAGCAGTTAATAAGCTAGGCCTATATTATGACCTTTTTTTTTTTTTTTTAATGAATTTAAAGGCATATGAAGATCTACTAATTCTAACTACCTAATAACTATTAAAAAGCAGCAATGAGAACAAATAAGCTAAGACTTAACTAAATAAGCACTTATAGAATAGGAATAAGTAGTTTGACATTTTTGATTTTTTGAGATTTTTTTGGAAAATTAGGAAATAAGAAAGAATTTATGAAAATATTAGGACAGAAGCTTTTAAGAGCTTATTTAAAGTTTATAAAACAGGAACAAGGGCTTAATAAGCAATTTTAATTGAAAACTTAAAAACAAAATGGCACAGTTACTTAACTCAAACTTATATTAATACTGGTATCCAATTACAAAGCAGGTAACTAAAGACTACAAGTAACTCTAACAAGCTAAATTAAGCTACAGCTTAAGCTAACATAAAAATGAACCTAAATTATCCCAAATATCTAACATCTTCTGCTGTGACAGCAATGGGCTATTTATAGCCAGCTTAGGATGTGCTTCTAGGGTTTGAGAAGCTTCAGGAACTTCTCCTCTTGGCCCTTGGATCAATCTTCTATCAATTTCGTCCCTCGGATCATGGAGTGTCCTGTTTCAGCCAATAGAATTGCTTTGTTTGTCCATGCTGGCAATCTTCTTAGGTGTATGGGTAAATGTGTATGGGTAAATGTGGGGGAAACAGGGTAAATGGAGGTTGGGGGAGGGTGAATAGTAACCGGCGGGTAAAAGGGTTGGGGATTATTTACGTTGGGTATTGACCGGGTTAGGGGATGGGGGATAATAGGATACGGGTTGAGGGTGAAATGGAAAGTGGGAAAACACTAATACATAAAAAAAACCCATAAAAGTAGCAAAACACTAATAAAAAACCCATAAAGCATCAAGAACTTGAAGTTTCAACAGCATTGTGAATTCAAACTCAAGACCTCCACTGAACGGTATTGTTGGATATGTTTAGGAACCGAAGCTTTTTAACCTCGTGAATGGTTCTAGGGAAGGCACCCAAGAAACCATTTCCATCGACCGAAATGTTTTCTAGCGAACGGAGTTGAGTTATAACGGGTGAAAGAGTACCCGAAAGGTTTAAACTCGATATGTCAAGAGAGGATATAAAGAAAGTGTTGTTGTCACAAGTGATTCTGGTCCAATTTGAACATAACGAGGCGTATTGTGAGAGGTTCCAAGTAACTAAAGATGGGTGATCGGAGACACCAAAAGATTGCTTCAAAGAAACAAGAATAGAAGCTTGTTTTCTGAGTGAATAATGTGAAACTGAATGACAACGAACGAACAAGAGAAACAAGACAAAAGTTAAGAATGGTAGCTTCATTTTGGAACAAAGCAATGAGCATTGTGATGTATGAAGTCTTTCAGTAGCTATATCCATGACAAATTTTGGATGTTTTCTAGTCATGATTGAAACATTTGCTTTCATGTTTTTAAAGTTTTGATTCTTGTCAGTAATGTACGAGTAGACAAAATGATACGTAGATATGTGTATATTCCTACATATTCTATTTATTTTTAAGATGGGCACTTATTGATTTTAGGATCATCTTCAACTTTATGAGCTAAAGTAAAAGCAAAAGAAGATGCACTTCCACTGCCAATATACTTTTTTCATCCACCAAAATTCCTTCACTTCACTTGCTTCTTTATTCACACTCTATATGGAACGGATCAAGATCCTCTCAAGTTCACTTTCCACTTGATAGATCAAGTTAGTGTTGTTGTGTGTGAGATTTGAATTAAAATATCTATCAAGTTGAAAGTGAACTTGAGAGGACCTTGATCCCTATATATGAAACCCACATCTACAATCTATTTTTTTATTTTATTTTTCTTTCCTTTTGATGCAAAGGTGAGAAATATATTAATGATCAACAAATTACAACATTCTAAGAAGGATTAGACATGCCTAATCTTCTTTTAAAAAACGAAACAAACAACAATACGACTAAGATTCAAACTATCTCTGATACTACATAAGAAGATATCTTGGACAAAGCTATCTGTCTACATCTCAGACAGATATACCAAACAACCATTTAATTGCAGAATACGAGCATTTTTATCCTAATTCTCACCTAAATGCACCAAAGACCATAACCTCTTGACTACATTTTCATACTCAATTCATTCTCAAAACATTCAACCTGCATTCACAATGAATTAAGGAGAGATTAAGCACACTCAAGTGGGTTATACCCCCCATTCACACTAAAAGAGGGGCTATATGTAGCAACCTTTAAAAATTCTCAGTGATTTATAAATGTTAATCAAGTATTAAATTACCATTACAGTTCAGTTAACTATTTTGCGAGCAAAATTTAAAATTTTTGTTTATTACATTACAATAATTCAAACACGTTGATACGTGATTCACGAATACTTTGGAACGAGCTCACACACTGACTACGACAATCACTTATACGAATAAACAACCAAACGGATCCTTATTACTATTCTTGGCCTAATTCTGAGCCTGTTACTATTCAAGCCCAATCCAAAATTCTTATATTTTCTTTTATTTCACTCGGTCAGGTATACCAATACTTGACCTTGATATTTTGAGATTTCAACACACAACCTATACAACTTTTTACATGGTTCAATTCTTCACATTCCAAGAATTTGGGAATGACCAACCTTGTTGTCTAATTCGAACGTTTGATCATAAAACAAGGCTCAAAGTAAACCCAAGTTGACACATGTACATGTTCATTCGATTTGTAAACCAACTCGACAAAACTTGTTTTCACCTAATACATTGCATTGTTACTAGTCGAGAATGATTTCTAAAGTCCTTATACACCTTCCCACATTTTTGGTCACGTTAAATAAGTCGCTTGGACACTTTTTATATGTCGAACACATATATAATCTTGCAACTTGACATATAACCGAAACAACACACAAACCCTCTTCTAAATATCATTATACTCGAGTGCTATCTACTCCTATACCCTAAGAATCCTATCTAATCCCTGCTACAAATCACATCGACCCAACTTGTACCATTAAAATACATTATACATGTCTAATACATGCATATATACGGATGATCACACACACTCTCATTCACACTTGAAACAATTATCTCACATATCCTCCTAAGTCATATTCTCTCCTGCCAAGCCATTCGAAGGAAGCAAGGATTATTACTCTAGCCATTCGAACCCATTTTCCAAGCGTGCAAGTTGATCTCGACCCTTTTGTGTTCATTCTAGCAAGTGACGAGCAACACATTCGAATCCTAGTCCATTTTAACGTGTTTCCTCACCACCTTCTTGGTGTACTAAGCATTCAAACCCATTTCTTATACTTACTTATGGTTTTCAATGTTTCATGTACCTTATATATTTCATTCTTTTCGTATTCAAGCTTTCTATGCATTTTTACGATTCCTTGCTATTTAATTTTTTGTTTAAATATGACCTCCTATAATAAAGGATGGCTGGAACAAAAGTACTATACTCATTTGACACTTATTTCTTCATTAAAATGCTTAACGAGACATGTTTCTAACATATGTTGCATATCATACGCTATAAGTCATTATTATCATTTTGGACCTATTCAATTTTGTCGACTAGAAATGATCCCATAAAATCTATTTTATACGTGTAACCTATCGATTAAAATGCTTGACTCATTTCTCCATAAGCTACTCTAATAAGCCGTTCCAATAAGCTCACTTGATAAGCTCTTAAAAGTCCTTTTATAACCCACAAGTAAATCGCTATCGAATCAGTCCTAAAAACATAACATATATACGAGTAGGCTTTTAAGCCCATTAAGCTTAAAATAAGCATATTCGATAAGCAGTCTTGTAATATTAATAAGACATTAAAATAAGCCCAAAGACAAGCCCAATTTATTTTAAAACCCAACGGTTCGTTATTTGTTATTTGGTCTGGTTTAGGCTCATTAAAGCCCAATAAGCACATAATAAGCACTTATTAAGTAATAAGCAGTTTTTACAACTTAAATAAGCTGTTTGAGACTTAAAAAACTTTTGGAAAGTTTAATCTACAATTTTTGTGATTTTTGGACTTAAATTGCAAATGTTTATGCGTATCGGGTTAATATTGTCACTTTCACATAAATATGTATCAAACTGTCATTTTAATAACTCATGGGTCAAAAGTAAACATCCAGTAAACCGAAGTCTTAAAAAGTCATATTGGAACCTTTTTGGACTAAAAATGTAACTATTTCCTAACTAGGGACTAACGGTGCAAAAGTTCCACCGTTAGGGTTAAAGTGTAAAATTCATATAAGTTCAGGGATCATTCAGTAACATTATTTCATACTTATTTCCATGACATGTTTTACACATTTTCATGCAAAAGGGGCATTTATACTTTTCGTGATATATATTCACATTTATATATATTTATATAACGAATATTTTAACGAATAACATAACGTGTCATTCAACAACTTTCGAGGAAACGATATTTATGGATTCAATAACATAAAAAAAAGATAATATTATATATACTATTATTTTTGAACTTTAAGCATTTTAAGCATATCTTTCATTCTCATCACGAACCAATTCGTTATCAGATACTAATTTCCACAACCATTATTCGTATTAAGCCAAAACTGTCGAAATATCAGACTTTCCTATTCTCCAGATCGTGTGTTGGAGCCGTTCCCATAATACATTTGATTTCACATCACCTTTGCCAATTACATTCAAGGTGAGCTCATAGTCCAACTTTTATCTTTTATATACTTTCAACTCGTTGGGAGATACATGCTACAAAATAAAACACAAGTATTTTTATGTATGCTACCTGACTGATATTGCCTAAGTTACACTATTGCCAAAAGCCTCTCACATCATGAACCATTAATCACTTGCAAGTGAACGCGAATATAATGAATATATCGATTGGAGGCTGACTGCCTATTTGAACTAGTGTCGGATAGATAGCCTTAGTTGCTAGCCGGATTAGTCAAATGCACTTTATTTGAAAGAAATAGGAAGATGGAAATCTCCTACACGAGAGCCATAACTCACACCATTAATTTGGCGTGTTCACACCGTTTTCACATTACATTGTTAACGTTTGTGTGTCATGAGACTTAGGGAAATATATCGAACTGCAATATTACTATTTCAAATATGATTGTATTTCTATGCAATTATAGACTTGTGTTCAAACTGATTACAATTACAAACACTATGATTTCACTCAACAATTTTGTTGACTTTTAGCATGTTTATCTCATGTAATTAACGGAGCATTCAAGGCACGGAGTGGGCAAATAAATTGATGGTTTTTGGTGTCAAATAAACCTTATCATTCAATTCAAGCTATCATTTTCTTTTGTGGAATATTCAACATTTGAATCCTTTTGTACTTGGATTATTTAAATGAATGATAATAACTTTCAAAATGCATCTTTTGAATCGTTTTCTATGATTATGACTATGATCCTTCCAGTAATACCCCGATTAAGTCTTCCGCTGTTAACTCAAAATTTAGGGGGTGTTACAGATTGGTATTAGAGCCATGGTTATAGAGAACCAAGTGCTTTTAAACATTGGACTATAACTATACTTTCAAAATGGATCACTTTACACCATACCACTTTACGCCCTCTGTGCCTGCATATTTCACAACACCATGTTTAGAGTATTGCTTAACAAGATTATTTCATATACTTGATTTTTATTGATGACTTACATTTACTACTTTCGGGGTTATTACAATACCATGTCTCCAGTGACCCACTTTAGCACCTCATCATCAAACATGGAGTCCGTGGATACTTTATCATCTATCACCTCACTCGTAGTTCCTAGCACATCAACTGCTATAGTGTCAAAGATCGCATCAGACGAAACGGAGCTCTTTGAGGAGGGTGAAGTCGTCGCTACACCACCCATGACACATGTTGCACCAGGTAACCCAAACTCACCCATATCAGAAGACCCGTACGTACAAGCCAGACGGGCATACATTTCATCACCTCACCCGGAGAACCGTCCAGTTTCTCCTACTTACACTCCACTTACGGATGATCAGTATATGCAGACACAACAATGGCTGCCTGCAGAAGATTCAGAGACTCCATTACCTACACCACCACCCCCACCTGCACCGGTATTCCGGCACAGACGAGTCAGGATCTTAGAACCCTATGAGCCCGAACCATTTATGACACCATTTCAGAGCCATCCCAATGGCCTTATCAAGATGCATACACCTCGCAAGAGGGTACGACTACCCATAGTCCCGATTATACCACCATCACCACCTCTATCCCCTACTTTACCATTAGACATGATCAGGATAACACCACCATTATCTCCTGAGTATACATTGCCACCACTACTATCATCACCCCCTCCACCGTCGGTCAGACCCGACCACTTGTTTAACCTACTCACCCAATCATACCCGTTTGCACCTCACCAATGGGAGCCGACTCCAGAGGAGGATTTACCCTCTCAGAGCCGGGCCAGCATAGCAAGTCCCAGTCATTCGTCTTCATCATCATTACTGTTTCCACCAGGTTTTACCCCTCCAGCCCGAGTCTTCGAGACTTGAGAGAGCTCCAGGGTAGCAGTTGCCCGCACACCTACTCCCTCCACCATCATGACGACTGTCATGAGGAGCCGATCGATGCACTTCTGAGCATCGTTGACAGAGCATCACTCGAACACCCCAAGACGGTCGACGGCACTATACATGACCTCGTATCCGAAAGGATGGACCTTCAGGATGGTCTGACGAGGATTCAGTCAGAGATGTTCGAGACGCGCTCCCATATGACAATTTTATAGTGGGAGAGACAGAGGCAGATTGAAGAAGTTCTACAAGCGCGCCGCAGAGCCGCCACATTAGAGAGCCTCGTTGCGGACATGCAGGTCCAGCAGCAGACCAACATACAGAGACTTCTTGATCAGATTTCAGAGCTCACATGGCCCATGGATGAGACTTCCAGTAGTTAGACATATTGTACATCAGTATAGTTTTGAGGCATCTTAGCCTGCCGCATGTGTCATTAATAAAGGACCTTGTATCATTCTGTTTTGTAACACAATTGATTCAAGTTATTAATATATGTTGTTGGTTATGATTTACTATATATTGATGTTGATTTATGTTACTGTGGTTGTTCATGTGTATTGTGATTGTATTCAGACATATCGTGATGTTACTTATGATTGTTATGGTTCTTTGAATGTTATAACTGGACTATAATCACCTATTTTTAATAAGGAAAATTTTAGAAGAAAATTGATGAATGTAGAGAAAGTTTCCGAACTTCAGCTTTTGTAAATGATGAATCAGTTTGTTCCTTAGCAATCCTATACCAAGAGTTGATCATTTATTTACGATAGTACCGAAACATGTCATGATTTTATGATACGGGTTGTGATTTCACATTGTGACAATATTGTAAGGACTTGTATGCAATTACCCTATTACTCAATTTATTCTAACATGGTCATTATGTGGATTTTAAATCTGTGTTTTCTTGTGGTATTGATAGACTTATGGCTCACACAAGAAAGGAACTACCACACCCGCAAAAGCAATGACTCCAGCAGCTATCCAGAAACTGGTAGCCGATAGCGTTGCTGCAGCTCTTGAAACTCAAGCGGCTACCATAGCTCGCTCGAGTAGCAACAATAGGGCAACAGCTGAAAGCGAGGCATCTGCGTCTCGCAAGTGTACCTATAAAGATTTCATGAGTTGCAAGCCAACTTACTTCAAAGGTTCAGAAGGAGTGACCGAACTAGCTCAGTGGTTTGAGCGTACAAAGACGGTATTCATGAGAAGCAACTGTCCAGAGAACTACAAGGTCACCTTTGCTACGGGGACTCTTCTGGAAGATGGATTATCATGGTGGAAATGCTAAAGAAGTACAGCCCGCATACAGAAATTAGGAAACTGGAGGAGGAATTCCACCAGTTGGTTGTAAGAGGGAACGATATAAGAACCTACAATAGAAGGTTTCAAGAACTGTCTGTACTGTGTCCAACTATGGTGCCGGATCTTGAAAGGACATTGGAGAAGTACGTCGAGGGGCTGCCTCGAAGCATCGAGGGAAATGTCACCTCATCAAAACCATCAACTCTGGAAGAATCAATCACAATTGCTCAACGATTACTAGAATGGGAAATCAAACGGAGTTCTACCTCCGGA
Organism: Artemisia tridentata subsp. tridentata; assembly: GCA_021014915.2. Classification (NCBI taxonomy): domain Eukaryota; kingdom Viridiplantae; phylum Streptophyta; class Magnoliopsida; order Asterales; family Asteraceae; genus Artemisia; species Artemisia tridentata. The sequence goes on along the minus strand of CP139507.1, from coordinate 140,407,759 downwards.
AACAATGATTGTAACACCCCGACCCGACAAGGGTCGGCGCGTCACATTATGGTGTCCACAGAACAAACGCAAGCGGAAGACTTTTATAAATACTAAGGTTACAAGGGTTCAAAATGAAACTAAGGACATAATAAATCTACATCATACTAACTTTCAACTGGAAATACAAATTTGAATCCAATCTAAATAGTAGATAACTTCCAAAGACTAATCCAAATGCGAATGTGATCTATCGTCTGGGTGGTCCTCTAAAAACTTCTACGCACTCTTCACTCAAACCCAGCTTCCAACCTAAGAACCTGCCGCAGGAAAAGAAATGCGGCTGCGCTTAAAAAGCCCAGTGAACAGATATATATAACAAACAATAATCAAACGTATGTATGTATAGAGAAAAGAAACAAGCTTTTGCTTAAACGAATACCATCTGTCAAAAGAATGAAAGATCAAGGGTCATATGAACAAATATCATGAATCAGAATGAAATGGAGAAATAAGATAATATGAATCAATAGAAAGAAATCAAAGAGTTAGAATAGCTCTAAGAGTCAAGGTATCAAATAAGCACAGCAACGAACGCGTCCAAACGAGCCACTCGAATGGACCAAAGATACCTAACAGATAGCCACGAGCCTGTCTAAACGAGCCACTCGAATAGAGCATATAATCACATATCCATATCATATCAAATCATAAATTGTACAGGAAGCTGCAGACTCCAATGTACCAGAAGTGAAATGGGGTGCATGGCACGCACAAACCATCACTGAATCAAATCACAATCATTCACATATACCTAGGATGCATTCATATGCTCCCTGCAAAACAGATATACATATGCAAGTACGAGACTGTACATATGTACAATATACACGGGCCAGGTGCGCTATATATAGCAATACAATCATCAGAAGGGAACGCCGGGGTTCAATCATACCTCCCAAGGAAGTGTCATGCCATTGGTGCCTCAATGACATGGCCATGGTACCTCCATGACTAGTTAGCTCGGGCGACACAACAAAACAAATCATATCATAGAATCATAACAAAGGATCACATGAATGGGATCCTAGTAAAGGATCATATATATCCATAGAATCACATCACATCATAGAATCATGTCAAAGGAAATCATAGTAATCATATTAATAGAATAACAAATGCATAATAATCAAATGTGGATCATAATTCAGAATAGCAAAAAGGGTAAATAAAATAGGGCAAAATCATGAGAAATCTTTAAGGAAAAAAATAGAGTATAATTAGGTTAAGTACTTGTGAAAATCATTTAAACACTGTTTTCATAATTGTATTCTTTTAAAAACATTTTTTTTCATAAAAGTCGTTAAAGTTTCATATAAAAGTGGCATCGTCTTGGTTTCATATCAATCATTTCAAAACACTTTGTTCTCAAAACATTTTCATGATATTTTTATAAAAAGGTTTTCAAATGAAGTTGTAATATTAAATGGGTTATAAAGTATTCAATGATTCTAATACGGATATTGAAGTCACCAGAAAGAACGAATAATCAATCGTAACGGATAGAATAAACAATCGAATAACAAAGGATCACATAACTGAGATCATAGCAAAGCTCATATCAAAGGAATCATAGCAAAGGATCATAGCAAACGAATCAAAATCAAGGATCAAAAGTCATGAGAGAAGACACCCTTACTGAGAAAGGGTAGAATATATGTACCTTAAGCAAAGCAACCAACAAACTAAGAAAGCACACCGAAATGGGGAAATCACTCCTTCGCCGAACCTATACGAATTAATGATCGCGTATTGCTTGTAAGTTCATTTTACACGTTTATCGCTTATAGTTATTCAAATTCCATATATAGGGTTTCTTTCTATTTTTAGTAACTTGTCATATTTAGTAAGTTTCCCGATTTAGTAACTTTTAGGGTTATAAATGACAATTATATAACTTTAAAGACTTAATATGATTAACATTATGGTTTAGGGTTCATTTCGACAGCTTTAATATTTTCGGATTTAAAGTGTCATTTTATTAAGAACAGGGGCCAAAGTGTAAAATACTTATTTATGACAATTCTCCTACTCGAACATTTTAACCCCACATTAATTACTCTATGCAAATTTAAACCCTAATTCAATATGTTAAAACCGTAACTCACTCATATCGACCTGATGTGAACCACTTGGACTCGAAATTTTAACACACACCAAACTCTTTTTGTTCCCATCCATTCGACCCTTGTCTTCCCACATTAACCTGACACAAAACATACACACGACACCCCTAAAATCAACTATATTCAACACACAGATTCACCTATTTTCCCAGCCCACAAAATACAATTTTAACACATTCAAAATCACTCGAACTAATCCTGATTCACATGCATACGACCCATCCTTTAGACCCACGTTTAATCCTTGTTTTCAGTCATATATTTAACCCTATTCGACCCACATCATAACAAACCAACAAGCACTCGAACAGACCTAGTTCTGCCTATATTCGATGCAAGAACAGAACCTCCACATACCCCATTTGAACTTAGACCAGTGACCGCATAAGACCCCATAATTCGCACTCTTTTAAATTGACATAACAGTCTACTTTTACACGTTTCCAGTTCCAGATTTTGAGCCTACATTCACATGTATTCTGATTGTTATTTATGTACCATTTTACATGACCCTAGACCAGATTTTATGTCATTTTCCTGTGATCAGAATAAGGGTATTGGTTCAGGTTGTGATAAGCCAAGAACTTCTCTTATATCGACATGTTTATAGACCTATTTTACATAACTTTTATCCAGATTTTATGTCATATATTTGGTGATTGAAACAAGTCCAAAACTCATATTAATGACCTTATAAGCTGATTTTACATCTCCAGTTAAGATCTTGAATTGACACATATATCTACATTATTTATGCGACCATTCTGATTTTATAGATTTTTATATCACTATATTTCGATCTATAAATATCATATCATTTTATGTTCCCATAATCCTTCATTTAATACATATATCTTATTGATAAAAGCTCATTTTAGGTTACTAAATTTTGAGTTCATGTGATCATGTCGAGATGAAAAACGAGAACAAGGATTGAATATACCTCGAGTCAAATTAAACAAGGACAAGATGAGGACAGCAAGAACTAGAATTAACCCAGAATATATACACCACGATTTACACCTTGCTTTCTAGTCGAATATTCAGACGAGAACAAAGAATATAAAGGCTCAGATTACAGCCATTCGAACCTACCATAGACCCACGATCCACCCCAACTCATTTAGTATTTGTGCCACTTCTTTGTACCACCTTCTTGTGCTCCTTTCACCACTCTGAATGATGTCAGAATTATGCAGCTACTTCTGTGTAGTTTCTAGGGTTTATGGGTTTTCTAAGGTGGGTATAATTTTGTATAACATAGAGAAGAGTGAATGGGAGTCAGAGCATAATATTCGGTCTTATAAAAAGAGATAGGAAATTAGAGCAGGTATAGAGGCGTGCATTGTGGGATTTAAAGAAAGAAACTATCCCCAAGACAAGGCATGACAATTTAATATACAGTAGGTATGGGCTAGTTGATTTAATAATTCAAAAGGTGTGTTCATGCGCTCGGTTTTAAAAGAAAAGAGGAACAAAGTTGAATATTAAATGTGTACACTCACAAAGTAGGATTTAAAATATGTTTTGTAAGAGCGAATTGAAATTTTGTCATCTTTAGCATACGTTTGTGCATTGTACTACTGTGGTATGTATAATTCTATGTAACTATGTATATGTAATACAAATGCTGTGACATGTATGTTATGAATCTATTGTGCACTTTATTTATTCGTGTACTTAATTATGCTTATTAATAATAGCTATTGGTTACTGCTCATTAATATATGTGAAATTGTTTTCGTCGTTAGACAATTTGTTTATCTTGTTATATTGATACGTGTAATATTTTATATTGAATTTCAAGTTAAATGTTATATAGTATATATGAAAAGTAATGATGTATTATGTGTCGAATTCGAAAGATATAAGGCCAAAGTAAACGACTTCAGTTGATGGGTATATGAGATTGGGTCAATGAACGGTAATGATTTTTGAAGCCATGTTTTAGGTTATTATAATTCTTCCCCTCTAAAAGAAAAAAATTTCGTCCTCGAAATTTGAAGTCGCAAATGTTTGATGGAGACGTATCAATCACGAAAGAAAATAACTAATCTCACACTCGGACGGATAAAACCACTTTATAAAAGTTGGTCCTTCAATTCTTTCCATCTGCTGATGTCGTAAGATACGGAGTTTCAAGAATAGGCAAGACGTTGCTCTATACGGATAGAGTTTCTGAATTAATTGTAGAGGTCGACTTCCCTTTGGAATGAACCGAACTTTCTCCTTTATCACACAATACACACGACAAGACAATGATGATGACTCACAAACACAAGTTAAGAACAAGAAGAGTAGTGTGGATCATATGGGAAAAATACTAGTCGAATGATTGTAACTTTGTGAAAGAGATAATACAAAGACCAAGGGAAAACACACACACTCTCTCTTACAAATGATAATGAGACATAAGATATAATGTGAGAGTGTGTGTGGTTTTGTATGTCGACTGCCATCCAAAGGCATTGGATGGGTTTTTAACTTGGACCTATTGTGGGCTAATATATGCACTACACATATATACTAAGTAACTATCAACACTAATGCTACTAGCCCATATATTAAACATAACATTATACATGACATTTAGTTCTAAGTAGCAAATGACCATCACTTCATAATTAATCATAAATTAATTGCTAACAATCTCCCCTAAGGGATGGTCATTTCAATGATGCTCCCGTGATTGGTCTTTTGCCTTCAATGTCTAGAACTTTGTGTGTCGATGTATAATATTCTTCATTTAATGTTCCTTCATGCACTGTGATCTTCAAAGTATCATCTTTTGGTCTTTCTTGCCTTGATCTACTTCTTCTGTCCAGATGCTTCGTCGTTGTAGATGATGATGGTAGATGGACTTTCGTCGGTACCTGCATAAGACAGTTAGCAATAAATCGTCCAGCGCTTATAGGTTCAGATTTCGAGATTGTCATCAGCATAGTGTGACAACTTTCTCTAATCTTTACCAAGGCCGTTGATAGCCTCTGAAGTATACCGAAGTATCACTTCAAGACTGTAGACCATTTGAAGCAAGTAACCATCATGACGTAAGGAAAGATCTTTTAGATCTCATTAAGACTCATACAACTTGTATCCTTTTTGATGAACACATGTGTATTGCATAGGAAGTGTTCCTAAGAGATCTTTTGATGAGTCTCATGTCTCTAGACTCTATAATGTGCGTTTTGGTTTTAGTCGTCGGAGGCATGGAGCAGAGTGCCACCTTTTCAATATCAGCACTTCCCGGAGTGAGAGGTCGATAGATTATGCAGTGTTCTCCGTGAGAAATGAAACGAATATCTTTTAAGAGATATCTAAGTGGATAGGAGGGGTGATATGTGTTTAATTACACATATCTTTTATCTTATAAAACGGACTAAATAAACCAAACACTAACCAAAAATGCCAAATATATTGTGTTTTTGTGTTTATTCATGTGCAGGTACGGATATGTGGAAAACAGACGAAAATGATATCAAAATGGACTAAACCGAGCACAAGATGGAAAAGAGTTCAAAAGCCGAAGCCCGGAAAGGAAATCATGAGTTTGGACCGGGACTTTATATGAGATTTTAGATCATGGGTCTTTTAGTGTATTGTGATGGATTGAGAGGATTCTGATTAGTTTCCGGGTCTCTCATGGATTCAGAAGTATGCTAGGAGTCCAATGGTCTACACTCATTTCTATATTTCACATTTGGTCCCTCAAGTTTGAAAATTGTCAGGTTTGGTCCCTAAAGTTTACAACTTGTCAAGATTGGTCCCTGAATTTCAGAATTTACATGATTGGTCCCTTAAGTTTCAAGCTTGTCACAAACTACCCTTGGAGTTGATTTTCAGAAAAATACAACTTTGGTCCTTGGAGTTTCACACATTGGCAAATTTGGTCCCTAAGCTTTACCTAATTTCCATTTTAACCCCAAAGTTAATCCTACATGGCTGGACCTAAATTAAATACCCAATCCAATTTACAAATCAACCCAACCCATCTCAAGCCCAAATCCCCAAGCCCATTTCACCCTTAGCTAACCCTGTGGTCAACCCAGTCAATTAGTCAAACGGTCAAATCCCATTTTAAAATAACAAACAAATGCGCCCTTAATCCCAGGGGCACTGTACTCCATCTTCCTCAATTCACTCCCCCTGCTACCCTCATTCAAGTACCCCAAATCACCTTTTCCATGTTTAATTGAGTCTCCCACTCTATCCAACGCTCCCTCGTTCACTGCAATTTCAAAACGACTAGTAACTGGTTTTCCCGCCAAAAGCCAAAGGGACGATTGTGATTGATTTAAAGAAATCCAACGATCAGAAATAGCTCAGAAGACATTTAAGAAGATATCCCAGCAAGTTTCAGTATAAATAGGACTCATTGTAGCCTTAATTGGCATGTAGTATTTTCTCAATATACGTTTTAATAGTTAACCATGTCTCAGTTGTAATTTCAAGTTTTCATCAGTTAATTCAAGTGATTTTCAAGTTCATTGTTCTATTTTAATCCAATTGTGTACTCAGTTTTTAGTTTAATTAAAATTTCAAGTTTTCTTTTCATTCAGATTAGATCATACAAACTGTCAAATTAGTTCACAAGTTCCCAAATCACTAATATAAGCTCATACAAGCCCTCAGAAGCTTTTTGTAAACTTCTATTAGTGTGTACCAGTTTCTATTTCAAAAATACAAAAAAGTCAAAAAAAGGTCAAAGTTACTGTAGCTTAGCTTATTTACAGCTTATTTCAACTTTTCTTAGTCTATTACTTAGTTGGAGGTTAATTTAAGCTCTTTTTATAGTTAGTAGCTTTTGCTTTTCATTTTCACTTAAATATTTTAAAAATAGTCAAAAAGTCAACATTTAGTCATCAGCTTATTAAGGGATTATTTTGATTTGAAAACTACTTTTCTCAGCTTATTGAAGTCATTTAGTCATTTATAAGTCAGAAATATAAGTTGATTTAGTATTTTCTACTTTAATTCTCAAAACAGTTTATATAAAGTGGTGTTTGGTTAAGACAGTCAAAGTGGGTCATTTTGAGACTCCACTGTTCAATTGCCATTTAGTCAGCTTAAATTGATCTTAATATAGCTTGTATAAGCTGTTTCAGCATAACCTTGTTTGTTTTAAGATCTTTTGCAGGTTTGGAATTAGGAAGTTGCAAGCAAAGCTGCTGAACTGTCCTAATAAGCTCAGCTTATTTTGGAGCTCTTTTGCAACTTCTAAGGTCCTATTCTACCCATTTTCAGTTTGCATTAGTCCCATAGGTTCATACTTTAGAGTCCCTCATATTCAGCCTTAGATTATATTTGCAGCCTCATTTTCAGCTTTTGTGGTTTTTGGGAGTCCTTTGTAGATTTTTAATTCATTCAATATAAGCTGTTTCAAGCCAATCTTTTTGGTTATCAAATTTGGCCTGCTTATTCATAGTTCCCCCATTTTTATTTATTTTTAAGATTTTTCCTAGGTAGCTTTTCACAGCCTTGAAAAAGGCTGTATTTGCCCTGCACCCTAAGTTCAGCTGTCTGCTTAAACTTATTCCCCCCCCCCTAGTGCTTAATAGGTCTTCCCTAGTGCTTATTTTAGATTCCCCCTAGCTTATTAGGTCCCCCTAGTACCCTTAGTTCATCTCAGCCTTTCCCTAAGCTTATTTAGTTAGCTTAACAGCTTATTCCCTTTTTTTCAGCCTTTTAAGCTTACTGTCATTCTTATAGGGCTTATTTTCCAGCTTATTTTTTATTGCTAAAATATTTTCCTTTTTAAAAGTTTGTTACAATTACTAGCTTAAACTGTTTTTGAAATAAAAATCAAAAAAATAAAAGTTTTGAAAAAAGGTAGTGAGTGGGATTCGAACCCGGGTTCCCTGGTTCACAAACCCACCAACTTACCAAATGCCCTAGCCCCTTGTGTCAGTTAACATTTGCATTTACTTCTATTTAACCTTCTTTTCTTTCTTTTCATTTTAACCTTTATAAGCTGTTAAGCCATAGAACAGCTTATTCCAATAAGCTGTTCCACTTTTCTTATTTTTCTTAGTTCCTATCTAGTCTAAAGTATTTCCTTAAAATTTTCCAGATTTTTATTAACAGTTTAAGTATTTTTAATCATTTATTTTCTTAAAATTAGTTTTTAATTCATATTAAATAAAATAAAAATCAGAAAAATATAAATCTTTTTTCTAAAATTTTCTTTTTATAAATAGGACTTAGGAAAATTACATTTTTACCCCTAGGGTTTGTATTTCATTTATTTCACGTTTTTAGGTTCGCGTAGTTTCCGTTTTTGATTTACGTTTTTATTTATTTTACGTTTTGTTTTTACATTTAGTAGATTTAAGTTTTCCCTTATCCTATTATTGTTTCCAGTAGTTTTAAGGTTCCCCTAGCCTATTTATTGCTTCCCATATTCGTTTGTTACTCTATCCAATCCATATTCCAAATATTCCGTTCTCAATATTCAAACACGACTCACAAACCCGATTTCATGAATTCCATTCATCCTTCATCGGGGATAACAAACCTGGTTACACATACTCCACTTGTGTTTTCTTTGGAAATAAATTCCGAGTCGATTCTCGACCAATCAATTTTCGGCGCCGCTGCCGGGGAAGGTTGTAGCGAATTTTTTAAAATCTCGTTTGACGTTTCGTGTTTTCAAAACCCTTCTTTGTGAAGGAGGTCAGTTTTTGTGTATATAATCTCCAAGTTAAATTAAAAAAACAAAATAAACAAAATAAAAGATCATAAAAATCACCACAAAACACTTTTCCTAAGGTGTTTACAATACCATAAAAATTCCAACAAAACAAATCGTACGTTAATTATTTTCTGATTATCTTGAAATTACAACCTCAACAAGTGGTTTAAGGATGGTCTTGACATTAAATTGCAGAACGAAGAGAGATCCATTCTTCTCTCCCGCCACTCTGCGAGTAGTTTTAAGAGAAACGAAAATTGATTGACGAATCGATACCAAAAACATTGTGATTAATTTTTCTTTAATATAAAAAATCCAAAAAGATTTTCTTTTCAAAATTTATTTTCCTTTTTTCCTTTTGTGTTTTTCAAATGTCTCAAAATTTTAAAAATCCAAAAATATTCTTCTCATTCCTCTTAAATGTTTAATTCTTATCTTCTTACCCTCTCATTGTTTAATTCTCCGCAATGATCGGTTTTCCACCATATGATCCCCATGATCCTCGGACCATGGAGGATTTCTATCGTCCAACCCTGGTCGGTAGAGGAGGACCGATCACCCCTACATCAGTTTCAGGAACCGATTTCAAATTAAAAATTCATATGGTTCGACTGATTCGGCAAAATTGCCAATTTCATGGATTTCGAGATGAGGATGCAAACGAGCACCTAAACAAGTTCATATCTATCACTCAATCCATGAAACAGAAAGGAGTTTCTCAAGATGACATTCGTTTGAATCTTTTTCCATTCTCTTTATCCCACCACGCTGAATCTTGGTTCTATACTCTTAGAACCCATTCAATTCATACTTGGGAAGAGATGTTCGTCAAGTTTCTTTCAAAATACTTCCCACATTCTAAAATGGTGCAACTTAGGAAAGACATTCTGAATTTCCAGCAATTGCCCACTGAGTCAGTATTTGAAGCTTGGGAACGATTCAAATCTTTGTTACAAAAATGTCCTGATCACAAAATTTTGCTTCTCGATCAAATCCTAACATTTTATAGTTGTATAACTCCGATTGATCGAGACAAAATCATGTTGGCTTCCGGAGGCAATCTCATGCGAAGGACTCCTCAAGAAGCTTATGCTTTGATCGAGAATATGACACAACATCACTATCAGTGGGATACTGGAGCCCTTTATGACTCCACCACTGTTTTGAGTGATCATTATTCCGATTACATTCCCGCTGAGATTGCACAAATTGGGGTCCTTGGCAATCACAAAAGTTATATAAATCAAGATTGCCAGCAAGGACCAAGTCATCCTTACACTATCCACTATTCATACTCAGATGAAAGTGATGAGGATGACCCTTTTGATGAAGAGAAATCAAATGAGGACCATTCAGATACCTTTTTAATGGGGGACAAGGAAGTCGAAATCAATCCTCTTAAGGAAATTGAGACCTTGTTCCAATCCCAAGGGCATCCGAGGAACCTCTCGATCGTCCTTCTCAAACATTCGATATGACCATCACAAATCCTTCTACTCTAATTTCAGACAATCAAATTCTTGATGAGAGTAATGAGGATGAACCTTTAGTAGAAGAAGACGATCAGAAATCAATTCCTCCATTGAGTGGCAATCCCACTCCCTCTTTTGATTCTGTTATCGCGTCTCTCACCTCCTTCGAGGATTGTGATCTTCTCTTAAAAGAGACCGACGCTTTTCTTGCTCTTGATGATTCAATTTCACCAGAAATTGATGATACTTATCTTGATCCGGAGGGAGATATTCTTTTACTTGAGGAATTGCTTGACAAAAGTGATGAGTCAGATACGAAGACATTAATGGACGAGGTGCAAACTTCTAGCACACAAAGTACAGCACATGTCCCACCTCCGTATATCCTTCCTGAGCCCAAGCTCAAAGACATACTTCATAAAGATGATTCTCTTCTTGAGGAGTTCGCCGATGAACTCGCTCACATTTATCCCATCCCACCTGGGGATGAAGAGGGAAACTTCGATTTTGAGTCAGATCTGAGAGAATTGGAGTTTTTGCTAAGTCATGATCCATCAATTAATTGTGCCTCTAGTCTGGGGGAGTTCACCGATGAACTCTCTCACATCATATCTCCACCAGAGTATGATTACTCTAAAGACTTGGAGGAAGACGCAATCTATAATCTCCCTCCTGAGGTGCTTTTAGATCATGACCTTAAAAGCTTAAATGACAAACTTGATAATGATGGAGAATTTCTCCCAATTACTATCAGAATCTTTTCTCCCTTAATCACATATAATGTGATTTCTCCTCTTCTTCACTCATTCGGGAGTGAGGATACCATCTTTGACCCCGGTATCACCACTTATAACTTCTATTTTAAACCGGGTGTATCTCGTCGGTGTGGAACTTTCGTAAGCTTCAATGTTTATCCAAACCTCTTGAACGAAAGTCCGATGATGATTATCTTTTCCACATGTTTCCCCAAGAACCAATGAATTCGGGGCGAGTCAAGCTAACGACTCGATCATAAACAAGCGCTTCGTGGGTGGCAACCCATGCTTATCTGTGTGTTTTTATTTTTACTAATAAGGGTAACGAGAAGAGTTTTATCTCTTCCAAGTCTTCTTGTCTTTGTTTGTTGTTATGTGCAGGATTTGTCGTGTGAAGAATCTCGAGTTCATGGAATCCCATATCCTTTTTCTTATCGACTAACGTTTATATTTGGCATAATTCATAAACGGCCTTAAATTTACGTTGGATGACCCTTTCCTTTAAAACATTGGGGACAATGTTTCACTTTAGTCTTGGGGGGGGGGGGTAATCTTTCGATTTGATATTACCTTGCATTATGTCGTTTACCCTCGCAACCTTGTTTTTTCCACCAAAAACCCAAAAAAATGAAAAAATTTAAAATTTTTTGCAAAAATACAAAAATAGAATAAAAGATATAAAATGGAAAAGCAAGGCGTTTTTAAAACTTTTGATCTCTTAAACCTCTTTTGAATATTTTGCTACTTTTCAAAGTTAGTAAAAAGTGGTTTGAAATTTTTGTTTCAAAAATGTGAGTTCATAACATTGCGTGAGGACATGCCTTTATCTTAGTCTGGGGGATTTTGATATGTGTTTAATTACACATATCTTTTACCTTATAAAACGGACTAAATAAACCAAACACTAACCAAAAATGCCAAATATATTGTGTTTTTGTGTTTATTCATGTGCAGGTACGGATATGTGGAAAACAGACGAAAACGACATCAAAATGGACTAAACCGAGCACGAGATGGAAAAGAGTTCAAAAGCTGAAGACGGGAAAGGAAATCATGAGTTTGGACCGGGACTTTATATGAGATTTTAGATCATGGGTCTTTTAGTGTATTGTGATGGATTGAGAGGATTCTGAATAGTTTCCGGGTCTCTCATGGATTCAGAAGTATGCTAGGAGTCAAATGGTCTACACTCATTTCTATATTTCACATTTGGTCCCTCATGTTTGAAAATTGTCAATTTGGTCCCTAAAGTTTACAACTTGTCAAGATTGGTCCCTGAATTTCAGAATTTACATGATTGGTCCCATAAGTTTCAAGCTTGTCACAAACTACCCTTGGAGTTGATTTTTAAAAAAATACAACTTTGGTCCATGGAGTTTCACACATTGGCAGATTTGGTCCCTAAGCTTTACCTAATTTCCATTTTAACCCCAAAGTTAATCCTACATGGCTGGACCTAAATTAAATACCCAATCCAATTCACAAATCAACCCAACCCATCTCAAGCCCAAATCCCCAAGCCCATTTCACCCTTAGCTAACCTTGTGGTCAACCTAGTCAATTAGTCAAACGGTCAAATCTCATTTTAAAATAACAAACAAACGCGCCCTTAATCCCATGGGCACTGTACTCCATCTTCCTCAATTCACTCCCCCTGCTACCCTCATTCAGGTACCCCAAATCACCTTTTCCATGTTTAATTGAGTCTCCCACTCTATCCCACGCTCCCTCGTTCACTGTAATTTCAAAACGGCTAGTAACTGGTTTTTCCGCCAAAAGGCAAAGGGACGATTGTGATTGATTTAAAGAAATCCAACGATCAGAAATAGCTTAGAAGACATTTAAGAAGATATCCCAGCAAGTTTCAGTATAAATAGGACTCATTGTAGCCTTAATTGGCATGTAGTATTTTCTCAATATACGTTTTAATAGTTAACCATGTCTCAGTTGTAATTTCAAGTTTTCATCAGTTAATTCAAGTGATTTTCAAGTTCATTGTTCTATTTTAATCCAATTGTGTACTCAGTTTTTAGTTTAATTAAAATTTCAAGTTTTCTTTTCATTCAGATTAGATCATATAAACTGTCAAATTAGTTCACAAGAACCCAAATCACTAATATAAGCTCATACAAGCCCTCAGAAGCTTTTTGTAAACTTCTATTAGTGTGTACCAGTTTCTATTTCAAAAATACAAAAAAGTCAAAAAAAGGTCAAAGTTACTGTAGCTTAGCTTATTTACAGCTTATTTCAACTTTTCTTAGTCTATTACTTAGTTGGAGGTTAATTTAAGCTCTTTTTATAGTTAGTAGCTTTTGCTTTTAATTTTCACTTAAATATTTTAAAAATAGTCAAAAAGTCAACATTTAGTCATCAGCTTATTAAGGGCTTATTTTGATTTGAAAACTACTTTTCTCAGCTTATTGAAGTCATTTAGTCATTTATAAGTCAGAAATATAAGTTGATTTAGTATTTTCTACTTTAATTCTCAAAACAGTTTATATAAAGTGGTGTTTGGTTAAGACAGTCAAAGTGGGTCATTTTGAGACTCCACTGTTCAATTGCCATTTAGTCAGCTTAAATTGATCTTAATATAGCTTGTATAAGCTGTTTCAGCATAACCTTGTTTGTTTTAAGATCTTTTGCAGGTTTGGAATTAGGAAGTTGCAAGCAAAGCTGCTGAACTGTCCTAATAAGCTCAAAATAAGCTCAGCTTATTTTGGAGCTCTTTTGCAACTTCTAAGGTCCTATTCTACCCATTTTCAGTTTGCATTAGTCCCATAGGTTCATACTTTAGAGTCCCTCATATTCAGCCTTAGATTATATTTGCAGCCTCATTTTCAGCTTTTGTGGTTTTTGGGAGTCCTTTGTAGATTTTTAATTCATTCAATATAAGCTGTTTCAAGCCAATCTTTTTGGTTATCAAATTTGGCCTGCTTATTCATAGTTCCCCCATTTTTATTTATTTTTAAGATTTTTCCTAGGTAGCTTTTCACAGCCTTGAAAAAGGCTGTATTTGCCCTGCACCCTAAGTTCAGCTGTCTGCTTAAGCTTATTCCCCCCCCCCCTTTAGTGCTTAATAGGTCTTCCCTAGTGCTTATTTTAGATTCCCCCTAGCTTATTAGGTCCCCCTAGTACCCTTAGTTCATCTCAGCCTTTCCCTAAGCTTATTTAGTTAGCTTAACAGCTTATTCCCCTTTTTTTCAGCCTTTTAAGCTTACTGTCATTCTTATAGGGCTTATTTTCCAGCTTATTTTTTATTGCTAAAATATTTTCCTTTTTAAAAGTTTGTTACAATTACTAGCTTAAACTGTTTTTGAAATAAAAATCAAAAAAATAAAAGTTTTGAAAAAAGGTAGTGAGTGGGATTCGAACCTGGGTTCCCTGGTTCACAAACCCACCAACTTACCAAATGCCCTAGCCCCTTGTGTCAGTTACCATTTGCATTTACTTCTATTTAACCTTCTTTTCTTTCTTTTCATTTTAACCTTTATAAGCTGTTAAGCCATAGAACAGCTTATTCCAATAAGCTGTTCCACTTTTCTTATTTTTCTTAGTTCCTATCTAGTCTAAAGTATTTCCTTAAAATTTTCCAGATTTTTATTAACAGTTTAAGTATTTTTAATCATTTATTTTCTTAAAATTAGTTTTTAATTCATATTTAATAAAATAAAAATAAAAAAAATATAAATCTTTTTTCTAAAATTTTGGTTTTTATAAATTGGACTTAGGAAAATTACATTTTTACCCCTAGGGTTTGTATTTCAATTATTTCACGTTTTTAGGTTCGCGTAGTTTCCGTTTTTTATTTACGTTTTTATTTATTTTACGTTTTGTTTTTACATTTAGTAGATTTAAGTTTTCCCTTATCCTATTATTGTTTCCCGTAGTTTTAAGGTTCCCCTGGCCTATTTATTGCTTCCCATATTCGTTCGTTACTCTATCCAATCAATATTCCAAATATTCCGTTCTCAATATTCAAACACGACTCATAAACCCGATTTCATGAATTCCATTCATCCTTCATCGGGGATTATGAATCTGGTTACACATACACCACTTGTGTTTTCTTTGGAAATAAATTTCGAGTCGATTCTTGACCAATCAAGGGGTGGTGCAATGCGTCACTGGGTCCATGACATCTTGTCTTCAATATCAGTATCACCTTAGTGATTACCGATAGCAGATGTATTGACCCAGTTTTGACCTAAGTTTTCATGGAGGGCTATTTCTTTTCACCCTTTCATTAAAGTTTTCTTTTTCATTCTTTAACCCCTTTTTTTGTCCTTTCTCATTTACTCCTTTTTTCAATTTTACCTAAGGACTTCTAATGCTAAGCTATTGGAATTGTCCTTGGGTAGATCCCTCCGGTTCTGGCGGATCATTGGACATAACCTAACCATAATCACCTTATTACTCCATGATTATCCTAGATTATAGATCACATACCATGAAACCTTTTTATGAAAATCTCTCAAAGTGTTTATGAGAAAGCACATTTATTTAACACATTGGGAGTTTTGTATTTTTGAAACACTCCCACTTCACATGTGCTCATGCATTTTAAATAAATTGCACATGTTGGGTAGAGTTCGCACATTTGAAATGATCGAATTTCAATGAACATGACCTTCGCGAGACATGCTTACATCACTAGTTAGACTAGCTTGAAGTTATTACCCGTCCTGGTCATATTCAATGATCATCTCTCGAATTGGTACATTCTACTCTGACAAGTCCTTTGCGAGACACGTTTACATTACTGGTAAACCAGCTTGAAATTATTACCCGTCCAGGACATGTCTTTTCGATAACGGACATTTACTTTCGTCAATTCGAGGGTTGTTCTGAGTCTTTTTGAAGAACTCGATTGAGATTCTAACCACAAAACTTTTTGATCACATTTTAATCACGTCCTCTCCCCCTTATATATAATTAACACTTAATCTCCCCCTCAAAAATAGCATGAAGTGGTATTTTTGAAAAACAGTTGATTAAAATGAAACTTTTTGTGGAGAGACGGACTGATTTTAGCATGAAAAACGGAACATTTTTCTTTTTATACTCCCCCTTAAACAGAGCATATAATTAAAAATTTGAGTTTAAAAGCATTTGAAGGTCTTAGAGGGAGTTGATGTGAGCACAAAATTTATAGAAATACTTTGAAAAAATCTTTTTGAAACAATTTTGATTAAGTGCTCACGTTTTTTTTAGCTTTTTGCCATTAACATTGCGAGTCCTGATCAGAAATAATCAGAAGTCATGAATGTGGCCTTTATTATGAAATCTTTTCGAGTTGGAGTACTCGGGCCACAATAAAAGATTTCACAATAAAGCACGGGTTCCGTACTGAAATATACGAAAGCCTTAATGAAGAAAATTTTAGAAACGACATGTTTTGGAAAAAATTTAAATGAACTCCCGCTCAAGCATCTGTACATGCCCGTATCATTGTTGAATGACATTTCTAGATACGTACATAATATTGATTACACGAGAGACATGTCGTGAGAAGAATATTTTTGGTTTTTGTTGGTTTTCTATTTTTATATTTTTCTTTTGTTGGTTTTTCAAATTTTGTATTTTCTTTTTTTTTTTAATTATTTACAAAAATATTTACATGCGAAGCTTTTTGATATAAATCAAGAAGATTCGAGAAGACTTTCTAACTCTACGGGAGTTAGGCTTCGCATTCCAATTCGACGAACTAAGTTTTCAAACCGCTCTTTTGGGAGGGCTTTAGTAAATAGATCGGCGAGTTGATATTCAGTCTTCACGAAAAATAGTTCAACCGTACCCTCTTCGACGTGTTCCTTTATGAAGTGGTAGCGGACTCTAATATGCTTGGTCTTCTAGTGTTGCACTAGATTGCACGAGATGGCTATGGCACTTTTTGAATCGCAATACAAAGGTATGCGGTTGAAAGAGAAACCATAATCTGTGAGTTGTGTTATCATCCATAGAACTTGAGCACAACACGCAGATAGAGACACATACTCGGCTTCTGCTATTGATAAAGCAGTGCAGTCTTGTTTCCGTGATGACCAGCCTACTAGTTTTTCTCCCAGAAATTGCGCTCCGCCTGATGTACTCTTTGCTGTAACTTGGCAACCGGCATGGTCTGCATCTGAAAATGCTATTAGTGTAAATTTCGAATCCTTCGGATACCAAAGACCCATGTTAATGGTTCTTCGAAGGTATCGAAAGATCCGTTTAACCTCTTGGAGGTGAAGTTCGGTAAGCCTTGCCTGAAACTGTGCAAGTAAGCAAACAGCAAAATGAATATCTGGTCGGCTTGCAGTTAAGTACATGAGAGACCCAATCATGCTCCGATATTTCTTTGGATCCATGGGTTTCCCATATAAATCAGCTCCTATCTTGGGTGAAGTGACCATTGGGGTACCAACAGAGTCACAATTTTTCATTCCATGTTTTTTCAAAATCTCAATTGTATGTTTAGCTTGATTAAGAAAAATTCCACGTGGGGATTGATGAATTTGTAAGCCTAAAAATAATTTTAATTCACCCATCATGGACATTTCAAATTTGCTTTTCAAGAGATTTTCAAAATGTTTTGAATGTTGCAGATTAGTGGACCCAAATATTATGTCGTCCACGTAAATCTGAACAATCAAAATGTCATTTTTGTATTTTCTTGTAAACAAGGTTGGATCAATTGTTCCTTTGGTGAAATTATTTGACAACAAGAAAGATGATAACTCGTCATACCACGCCCGTGGGGCTTGTTTCAAACCATAGATTGCTTTCTTTAGCTTGTAGACGTATTCCGGATGATCTTTGTCAACGAAACCGTCTGGCTGAGTCACGTACACTTCTTCTCTCAGAGTTCCATTCAAGAAAGTCGTCTTGATGTCCATCTGATAAACCGTGATGTTTTTGTTAGCAGCATAAGCTAAGAAAATCCTGACTGCTTCAAGCCTTGCAACTGGTGCGAATGACTCTTCAAAATCTATCCCTTCTTCCTGTCTGTATCCCTTTGCCACTAGATGAGCTTTGTTGCGAATAACAGTCATCTCTTCATCCTTTTTGTTCTTCCATAACCACTTAAGATCAATGACAAGTTTGTCAATTGGTCTTGGAACTAAATCCCAAGTGTCATGGATTTGAAATTGAAAAAGTTCTTCCTGCATCGCTTCAATCCAGGCATTATCTGCCATTGCTTCCCGAATGTTCTTAGGTTCTATGAGACTGACTGAGAAGACATAGATGCACAAGTCGCAATCGGTGTTTAATTATTTTCTCGTCTGAATTGGTCTTGAGGGTTCACCAATAACTTGTTCTATTGGGTGGTCTTTTGTCCACTGTAACGTTGAAGGATACCTTGGACTTGATGAATGTGTGTTAGATGGTTCATGTAACCCAGAAGTTGATTCAGCCGAAACTGTTGCAAATGGGTTTTCAAAAACTTCTTCTTCTAACACAGCATTGTTTTGTACTTCCTCATCAATTCTCGGTAACACAATCTCAATAAATGGAGTTGGAGGAGTAGATATAGATGATGTTGAAGGAGATGGTGCGTCAGCTTCGAATGTTGTAGATGCATCTTGATTTGGTGGTGGTGGTGGTTGTTGTTGAGGTTGAGCGGGTGCAGCGGATTGTTGTTCAGATGCATTCTTCGAAGGGCCACCAAAGTACTCATCATACATAAACTCGAAAAAGTTTTCCAGTTCTTGAGTTGTTGGTTTATCCGTGGGAATTGATTGAGTTCCTTGGGGTACGAGTCCTGAACTGATATGTCCAGAAGTTTGACTTTGAGGTGCGGGTCCTAATCCAGTATGATTAGAAGCCATTGGGTTAAGCGCGGGTTTTAGAGCGAGTCTCTCAGAAGCCATTTGTGAAATTTCATCAAATTTCACATTCATCGTCTCCATAACCTTTTTCGTTCTCCTGTTATACACCCTGAATGCCCTCGAGTTTTCTGAATAACCAATGAAGATTCCAATATCACCCTTAGCTTTCAACTTCCCCAAATCTTCTCTGTCATTTGTTGGATAACATAAAGCACCAAATACATGAAGGTAAGAGATATCGGGTTTTCATTTGTTGACAAGTTCATATGGGGTTTTATTGAATCTTGGATGCATTAGGGATCGGTTTTGAGTAAAACAAGCCGTAGAAACGGCATCAGCCCATAAGAATAACGGTGCACTGGAGTAAATCAGCATTGTGCGAGCAGCTTCCACAAGATTTCAATTTCTTCTTTCAACTACCCCATTCTGCTGTGGAGTTCTAACAGCTAATGTCTGGTGTGTAATACCAGTTTCTTCAAAAAATGTTCTTAACTCCTGATTTACAAATTCCGTGCCATTGTCTGTTCTTACTATCCTAACTGGAGCCTGAAGTAGAACTTGAATACGCTTCAGAAAGGTGATGATGGTGCCTGGTGCTTTGTCTTTTGATCTCAAAAACTTTACCCACGTATATCTTGAATAGTCGTCAACAATTACAAGAATATTCTTCTTCCCATTTATGCTTTGAACTCTCATTGGGCCACATAAGTCCATATGCAATAGATGCAACCTATCAACCGAACTAGGTACGGGTTTAGGTTTATATGTTGCCCTTTTGCTCTTGCCTTGCTCACAGGATGGACATAAGTGTTCTTTGGTGTATTTGAACTTCGGAAGACCGGAGACGATGTTGTCTTTGGCCAGCTTGTTGATCGTGTCAAAGTTCAGATGGGACAAACGTCTATGCCACAACCAGGATTTTGTTTCACCTGCCCTGGTCATGAGACAAATTGGTGATGAAGAGGCCATTTGGTTTATGTCAATAGCATAGAGATTGGAGCCATGATTCCCAATTAAGAGATCATCCCCAACCAAATTTCTAACATAACAAGTGTTTCTCCTAAATGCAACCTCTAAATCAGCATCACAAAACTGTTCGACAGAGAACATATTGTGTCCCAACCCTTCGACATAGTAAACCCGAGTGATCAAGTAGTTTCCAAACCGTAGATCTCCATAACCCAGAATAGCTGCAACATGATCATTCCCAAAACGTACAGTCCCCATGAACTGCCACACAAAATTGATCAGCAGCTTCAGATTCCCGGTCATGTGCTTGGAGCAACCCGAGTCGACGATCCAAAGACAAATTTCAATGACCTGCGAAGAACAGATGATTTTGTATATGGAAACCGTTTAACATTTGGTTCCAAAGGGTTAGATGTAACTGGTGAATTACACTTAGATATGGTTTGCTTAGATGCATTAGGAACTATTTCTACTGTGCCATTCTTAAGTGCAAACATTCTACCCATTGGTTTCCATTCACAAAACTTAATGTGATCCTTAGGCAATAGGTTGCTAGTAGTTTTTCTAGCTTTTGCAATAAGTCTTCGAATATATCTAGACTTAGCCCTAGTCACTGAAGGATTCTTTTTCTGTTCAGGCATATCATTCTTTTTCACATTATTATCAGAAACATTATCATCACAAGCATTTTTAGACAAAGATTTCTTTTGCATTAAACAATCAGAATCATTACATGCATTAGAAACAAGAGTCTTAACATTACAACTAGATGACATATGTTTCTTCTTGGAAAGCGGTAAATTCCTAGGGTGTTCTTCTACTTTCTTGCATTCTCTCTCAGAAACAGGCGAGACACTAGGTTTCTTGTTATTGCTCCTAGACTGTCTTTTGCTCCTAGAGATGCTTTCTAGTCCTGTAGAAGGTAAGGCACACTCATTAGAATTTGTGTTGTTGTCCTTAGATTCTGTTGTAGCATTCCTAGATTCGGTTGGATTATCCTTTTTACTTTTATCTATCGCTCTATATGTTTTAGATGTAGAGGCAAATGCAGTAGTGGGACTAATCCTATACAGGCCAGGCGCTATTACATTTGATTGTTCGACAACAGCTTTCCCTTTTTGTTTCTCACTAGGCAAGGGGGTTAATGGAGCAATACCCTTTGGTTCCTCTCCCTTCCCTTTTTTACTTTCGAGTTGAGACTTCAAAAGATCAATTTGATCTTGCATATTTTTGTAAGAACGCTCATACGACAATTTGTCATATTTGCATTCTTCCTTTTTCTTATCAAGTTGTTTAAAATATGTTACATTTTGTTTTTCAATCTTGGCAAATGCTTTTTCATATTTTAAAACAATTTCAGAAGTCTCATCCCAAAGTCTTTCATCATCTTCCACAGAATATGTTTGGTAAATAATAGACATAATGTCGGTTGATAGAGCTTCTTCAGAGAGCATGTCATTTTGATGTTCCAAAACCTTTATTCGTTCCAAGTATTCATTTGCTTCCTTCACTAAGGATTTGTGATTTTAACGAATTCTGCAGACTCTTTTAAAAGATTATGTTCCACATTTTGAACAACCGCATAGATTGCAGCAATATGTGGATTAATTTCCATTTTAAAAATCTTTTTAATTTCAGTCTGAACACCTGGGAACCATTCAAATTTTTGATTGTTTGTTTTGGAAGCCACAATACGTTGAAGTGTTTCAATTCTCTGTTTAAGATCCACCAAATATAGTCTAGCTGCACTTGTATCATAAGTGTTTTTAGATGCCATTTGTTGAATGTTAGACAGATGTTTTGAGACAAATATTCGTTTTGCGACAACCACTGTTTTTTTTAAAACAGTGGTGACTCTTTTTGAACAAGATAAACCCCATAAAGTTTGTTAAGTTCATTATAGTCTATGGGTTTTATTTCTCTGTTCAATTGTCGCATTTTGTTTCTGCTATCTTCTGCAAGATCAATCGTCTCACAAGAGTCATAACCCGCTGGAGGGCCATGATTATCATTTATAACAGTACCATCATATAACACATTCTGGTCTTTCTGAGCCTTTTTGAGATTATAAGGGTTTTCACATCCAATTGCCATTTTCTTTATAGTATGTAAAATCGGGTTTTTATCATTTATTAACAAATTAATCGTTTGTGCAGAATGACCCATTTTTACAAGTAAATTTTCCCACTTTGCAATGGTTTCCTTTTTGTTAGTGATCTCTTTAAGAAAATCCTTTTCACGTTTTGAAAACCTTTCATTCAACTCATTCTTTTCTTTTTCAAGATTAGAATAAGTTGATTTTTGTTTTGAAAGCTGGTTGGTTAGTTCGGAAATTTCTTTGTTTAGAGATTTGGTTTGCAAGTTCAAATTAACATCTAAAGTGTCAAATTTTATTTGCAAACGTTTCTCTCTTAACTCAAAATCTCTTAAGCTAACCTTAAGATCTGACTGACGTTTGTTGTGAAAATCAAAAGCTTTTTCATTTGCCTTATAACTTTTAAGCTCAGAGGTCAATTTGTCATTTGCGGCCTTTACATCGCGATTGATCTTCTTGACCTTTTCTATTTCCATACTACAATTTTGCAATAATGATTCAAACGTGGCACGTGTTTCCTCATCATTATCAGTATGCTGTGACTCGAATTCTACATTA
Organism: Artemisia tridentata subsp. tridentata; assembly: GCA_021014915.2. Taxonomy (NCBI): domain Eukaryota; kingdom Viridiplantae; phylum Streptophyta; class Magnoliopsida; order Asterales; family Asteraceae; genus Artemisia; species Artemisia tridentata. The sequence continues at coordinate 140,385,246 of CP139507.1, read as the reverse complement.
TGATCCACGTCTGGAGTTACCAAATTAGTATTGCTACAACTTGGTTCATCCATGTATGTATCGTAAATAAGATTAGGAGTCGCAGGATGCTGTTCATTTTGAGGTGACATATCAAATATTTCATTATTGTGACATGTAGCATATGGTTGTACCTCAGAAACCGCATTGGTGTTAAAAGCAGGAGGTGCTTCCGAATCCGTATCATACTTTGCCTCCTGGAGATTAGCCATAAAAATGCAGTTTGCATCGATGTCCTCTTGATCTTCTGAATTATCCATAATAGCCATGAAGTCATTCTCTTCTGCACTCAACTGAAGCCCAGCCGTTTCCTTTTGTGCCAACATTAATGCTTTCAGCAAATACGCTGGATCCCTCTTATTCGGCTTGTCGGGACAGTTCCTAGCCATGTGACCAATACCCTGACAGTTGAAGCATTTCGTCACATTACCCTGATTCATATTCCCAGCTCTCTGAGCAACAACATTCCCAAACTGCATTATGTACCCTTTGGTTACCAACAGCTGTACCCATCTGATTCCCTGCATACTGACCCATCTGATTACCAATGTAATGCCCTGTGTTCTGATTACCCAACTGATATCTTGGAGCATATCCCTTCTGATTTCCGTATCCCCCAACCATCTGTCCTTGCTGTCCCATGTTGAAACTCGGCAGTGCAATTTGCTTGTTGCGAGTGTTCGATGAGATTCGTTGATTGTTGTTGGTGGGTGTGGAGTAGCGTCCTTGGAATGCTTTTGTTAGGTAAGCAAAATCTTGAGTCAAAGCAGCAGTTGACTCATCTTGATCATTAAGATCGGGTTCTTGGTGTTGCAGATATTGTTGTTATGTTGTTGGTAGAACGGTGTTTGAGAATTGTATTGTGGTTGCTTGAATTGTTGGGATGAAGATGAAGATGGTTGTGTATTGACTGTTGCAGGTGTAGGTGATTGGACTATGAGTGCAAGAGGATCATGTTGTTTTACTAACTTCTCTTTTCTGACTTCATTTGCCTCTTCTTGGTTTTGTTTCAGGAAGTCATAGAGTTGATCGTAGTTCACCTCGTGAAGGTTCTTTGTTTGGTTGACAATAGTAACATATCGTCCCCATTCCTCCGGTAGGTTGTTGATGAACTTGATGTTTTGAACAATTTGAGCAGGAGCCAATTTGTTTCTGATCAACTCATTCATTAAAGTACAAAACCGTGTATAGTAAGACTCAATCTGTTCAGCTGGAGTCGATGTGAACTTCTCCCATTCCGTCAGAAGTTTGTTTTCTATGTCCTGTTTTCCAATCTCGGTGCCATGACAAAGTCGTTATAACTCGTTCCCACATGTCATGAGCAGTTTCACAGCTGTCTACTGCACAGAATATATGTTGTGGTAAACCGAGCTGGATTAAGTGCATTGCCAGGTCATCCGCTTCAACTTGCTTCCAATCTTCTGCCGTATAATCTGATTCCTCTTGGATTTTGTAAGTTGGTGCGACGGGAGGTGTTGCAGTTGGATTTCCAGCTGTTGCTTGAATCTCACGAGGCTTGAATGGACCATTCTCGATGGAGTTAATCAAGAGTCTACCTAGTCCATTAGGTATGGTTCTCATATATCGAAGCATACGATTCGTCCATGGAAGGTAACCACCTTTTTCTAACATTGGAGGTCGGTTTTCAGCACCGGCGGCATGTATGTCCTGTTGTGTAGTCATTTTGAAAATATTGTATGATAAAGTGGATTGAGGATCGTTACAACAAAATAGGAGTTGTTGTTGTTGAAGGTTAAACTTTGTTGTTGTTGTGAAGCCTTGGTTTGTTGTTGATGATCATTGAAGTTGTAGGTTTAGATGAACGAAAACAATTTTAAATAAAGTTACAAAATTTGATTAGAGTATAATTAAGACAAAGTCAAAAGGTTAATTTCGAAAAAGGTTATGTAAATTACAATTTAGATAAAATGACAATTTCTATAGAAATTTCAATTTGACCACAATTTATATAAATTATGGCAAAATGTCAATTTAGATAGAAATATATCTAATTTATATAAATTGGTAATTTATATAAAAATCTAACACTCTTATACAAGAGGGTAGATATCCATTTGTCGAAGTATTTTACACTCTTATACAAGGGTGAAAATACCGAGTTCACTTTTGAGTTGACGAAATTACGTTCGAATCAAATCCTTAAAAGTTATTTAACTTTGAAATCATTTTACAGAAGTACGAGGGCCAAAACTGTCAATTCTGGAACTTCCCTAAGGCTGCTGGAAAAGACAAGGACTGAAACTGTCAATACTGAAATCTAGTTCTGTCCGATATCGCAATTGCTATGTTGTCCGATATCGCAATTGAGAAAAGATATCGGATAGAACTGATTTGCGATATCTGACGAGTCTGATTTGCGATAAAGTCTGGCAGAGGTTCAATTGCGATAATTTTATTGAAATTCAATTTGCGATAGAATCCAAGCTTGAATTGCGATAGAATTTTTCAGCTTCAATTCCGATAGAAAATCCGAATTGCGATAAAACGATGGCTGAACTTGAATTGCGATAGAACGACTGAAGAGAAATTTCGATAACTTGCAGACTTTTACTAACTCTTTGTCCTTTTCCCTTACTTACCCACTGTCACTCCCATACTTCTTGTAAGACTTTGCTTCACCTACTCACCAACTTCTACCAACTTTGACTAACATCTATCAATCAAATCTTTCACAATCTTATCCAAACACAAATCTTATACAAGATTTTTGATTCTAGTCAATCAAAGTAACTAAAAAACAAACCCAAATCCAAACCAAAGAACTATATTCGAGTGAAAGATAACAACCTTCACACACCAAGTCGTTCCAAAATGAACAAACACAACTATTTCTTGAATTTTGTAAGGATCGAATAGAAGAAAAACACAAAGTATAATTTTTCTAGCGAAAGAAAAATAAAAATGGGTGTTTTAATCTTTAGGATCAAGCACAAAAATACTCCTACCTTGAAGCTAGGCTCTTGTATACCACTTGTAGAGGTCGACTTCCCTTTGGAATGAACCGAAATTTCTCCTTTATCACACAACACACATGACAAGACAATGATGATGACTCACAAACACAAGTTAAGAACAAGAAGAGTAGTGTGGATCATATGGGAAAAATACTAGTCGAATGATAATAACTTTGTGAAAGAGATAATACAAAGACTAAGGGAAAACACACACACACACACTCTCTTACAAATGATAATGAGACATAAGAGATAATGTGAGAGTGTGTATGGTTTTGTATGTCGACTGCCTATCCAAAGGCATTGGATGGGCTTTTAACTTGGACTATTGTGGGCTAATATATGCACTACACATATATACTAAGTAACTATCAACACTAATGCTACTAGCCCACATATTAAACTTAACATTATACATGACATTTAGTTCTAAGTAGCAAATGACCATCACTTCATAATTAATCATAAATTAATTGCTAACATTAATTGACTTACCGATCTCAGGCACGGCTCAAGATCTCCTATGATCCCAATAAGTTCAAGTTATATGATGTAACTAATATCACGTTGGCCAGGCGTCATAATACTTGCATCATATAATCATGCCTTTATTGTAATCACATTCTATCTCAAGTCGACTAAACAAATTCTCATATCCAGATCGAAACAAATTCACGTTAAAATAGAAATCTTGATAGTTCGTGAAGGACTACATGAATCACATATACACATGAGGCAACTACGGAGGTAGTGCTAACGGTAGAAAAATCTCATCAATTCTTTTTAGATTTAGAACGGATTAAGGGAACTAACAAATGAGCAGAGAAGCACATATCGAATCATCAAACGATTTGGAGATCAAAATTCGAAAGAATGCGGTCACATCCCGGAGTGAAACCTTTTTGGCATTACTACAAAATCCTCAAGGTATTCCAAACTTATTTGATTACTAAACTTATGTTGCGTATCTCGCTAAATTTTCTAAATCTCTCGAACGAATGATCTTAAAGGCTTAACTGAAATCAGAGGCATAAGTCAGAGTAGTGCGGAAGAAAGATAACTAACCAATGTCTTATCGCATAATCTACCCAATCCTCACCAGTCATAAACGAAATTCCTACGGGGAGAAACCTAAAGCAAATCCTTCAAATGTTATTCCGTAAGCTCCTATAGTGCAAACCTAAGAGTCCAAGTCTCCACAGGTCATAGCTTATGTAACCACCCCGACCACGACAAGGGTCAGCGCGTCACATTATGGTGTCCACAGAACAAACGTAAGTGGAAGACTTTTATAAATACTAAGGTTACAAGGGTTCAAAATGAAACTAAGGACATAATAAATCTACATCATACTAACTTTCAACTGGAAATACAAATCTGAATCCAATCTAAATAGTAGATAACTTCCAAAGACTAATCCAAATGCGAACGGGATCTATCGTCAGGGTGGTCCTCTAAAAACTTCTACGCACTCTTCACTCAAACCCAGCTTCCAACCTAAGAACCTGCCGCAGGAAAAGAAATGCGGCTGAGCTTAAAAAGCCCAGTGAACAGATATATATAACAAACAATAATCAAACGTATATATGTATAGAGAAAAGAAACAAGCTTCTGCTGAAACGAATACCATCTGTCAAAAGAATGAAAGATCAAGGGTCATATGAACAAATATCATGAATCAGAATGAAATGGAGAAATAAGATAATACGAATAATAGAAAGAAATCAAAGAGTTAGAATAGCTCTAAGAGTCAAGGTATCAAATAAGCACAGCAACGAACGCGTCCAAACGAGCCACTCGAACGGACCAAAGATACCTAACAGATAGCCAGGAGCCTGTCTAAATGAGCCACTCGAATAAACCACATAATCACATATCCATATCATATCAAATCATAAATTGTACAGGGAGCTGCAGACTCCAATGTACCAGAAGTGAAATGGGGTGCATGGCACGCACAAACCATCACTGAATCAAATCACAATCATTCACATATACCTAGGATGCATTCATATACTCCCTGCAAAACAGATATACATATGCAAGTACGAGACTGTACATTTGTACAATATACACGGGCCAGGTTCGCTATATATAGCAATACAATCATCAGAAGGGAACGACGGGATCAATCACACCTCCCCAGGAAGTGTATGCCATTGGTGCCTCAATGACATGGCCATGGTACCTCCATGACTAGTTAGCTCGGGCGACACAACAAAACAAATCATATCATAGAATCATAACAAAGGATCACATGAATGGGATCCTAGCAAAGGATCATATATATCCATAGAATCATATCACATCATAGAATCATGTCAAAGGAAATCATAGTAATCATATCAATAGAATAACAAATGCATAATAATCAAATGTGGATCATAATTCAGAATAGCAAAAAGGGTAAATAAAATAGGGTAAAATCATGAGAAATCTTTAAGGACAAAAATAGAGTATAATTAGGTTAAGTACTTGTGAAAATCTTTTAAACACTGTTTTCATAATTGTATTCTTTTAAAAACATTTTTTTTCATAAAAGTCGTTAAAGCTTCATATAAAAGTGGTATCGTCTTGGTTTCATATCAATCATTTCAAAACACTTTGTTCTCAAAACATTTTCATGATATTTTTATAAAAAGGTTTTCAAATGAAGTTGTAATATTAAATGGGTTATAAAGTATTCAATGATTCTAATACGGATATTGAAGTCACCAGAAAGAACGAATAATCAATCGTAACGGATAGAATAAACAATGAATAACAAAGGATCACATAACTGAGATCATAACAAAGCTCATATCAAAGGAATCATAGCAAAGGATCATAGCAAACGAATCAAAATCAAGGATCAAAAGTCATGAGAGAAGACACCCTTACTGAGAAAGGGTAGAATATCTGTACCTTAAGCAAAGCAACCAACAAACTAAGAAAGCACACCGAAACGGGGAAATCACTCCTTCGCCGAACCTACGAATTAATGATCATGTATTGCTTGTAAGTTCATTTTACACGTTTATCGCTTATAGTTATTCAAATTCCATATATAGGGTTTCTTTCTATTTTTAGTAATTTGTCATATTTAGTAAGTTTCCCGATTTAGTAACTTTTAGGGTTATAAATGACAATTATATAACTTTAAAGACTTAATATGATTAACATTATGGTTTGGTGTTCATTACGTCAGCTTTAATATTTTCGGATTTAAACTGTTATTTTATTAAGTTTAGGGGCCAAAGTGTAAAATACATATTTATGACAATTCTCCTACTCAAACATTTTAACCCCTCATTAATTACTCTATGCAAATTTAAACCCTAATTCAATATGTTAAAACCGTAACTCACTCATATCGACCTGATGTGAACCACTTGGACTCGAAATTTTAACACACACCAAACTCTTTTTGTTCCCGTCCATTCGACCCTTGTCTTCCCACATTGACCTGACACAAAACACTCATACGACACCCCTAACATCTACTATATTCAACACATAGATTCACCTATTTTCCCAGCCCACAAAATACAATTTTAACACATTCAAAATCACTCGAACTAATCCTGATTCACATGCATACGACCCATCCTTTAGACCCACGTTTAATCCTTGTTTTCAGTCCCATATTTAACCCTATTCGACCCACACCATAACAGACCAACAAGCACTCGGACATAACTAGTTCTACCTGTATTCGATGCAAGAACAGAACCTCCACAGACCCCATTTGAACTTAGACTAGTGACCGCATAAGACCCCATAATCCGCACTCTTTTAAATTGACATAACAGTCTACTTTTACACGTTTCCAGTTCCAGATTCTGAGCCTACATTCACATGTATTCTGATTGTTATTTATGTACCATTTTACATGACCCTAGACCAGATTTTATGTCATCTTCCTGTGATCAGAATAAGGGTATTGGTTCAGGTTGTGACAAGCCAAGAACTTCTCTTATATCGACATGTTTATAGACCTATTTTACATAACTTTTATCCAGATTTTATGTCATATATTTGGTGATTGAAACAAGTCCAAAACTCAGACTTAATGACCTTATAAGTTGATTTACATCTCCAGTTAAGACCTTGAATTGACACATATAGCTACATTATTTATGCGACCATTCTGATTTTAAAGATTTTTATATCACTATATTTCGATCTATATATATCATATCATTTTATGTTCCCATAATCCTTCATTTAATACATATATCTTATTGATAAAAGCTCATTTTAGGTTACTAAATCCTGAGTTCATGTGATCATGTCGAGATGAAAAAGGAGAACAAGGATTGAATATACCTTGAGTCGAATGAAACAAGGACAAGATGAGGACAACAAGAACTAGAATTAACCCAGAATATATACACCACGATTTACACCTTGCTTTCTAGTCGAATATTCAGATGAGAACAAATAATATAAAGGCTCAGATTACAGCCATTCGAACCTGCCACAGACCCACGATCCTCCCCAGCTCATTTAGTCTTTGTGCCACTTCTTTGTACCACCTTCTTGTGCTCCTTTCACCACTCTAAATGATGTCAGAATTATGCAGCTACTTCTGTGTAGTTTCTAGGGTTTATGGGTTTTCTAAGGTGGGTATAATTTTGTATAACATGGAGAAGAGAGAATGGGAGTCAGTGCATAATATTCGGTCTTATAAAAAGAGATAGGAAATTAGAGCAGGTATAGAGGCGTGCATTGTGGGATTTAAATAAAGAAACTATCCCCAAGACAAGGCATGACAATTTAATATACAGTAGGTATGGGCTAGTTGATTTAATAATTCAAAAGGTGTGTTCATGCGCTCGGTTTTAAAAGAAAAGAGGAACAAAGTTTAATATTAAATGTATACACTCACAAAGTGGGATTTAAAATATGTTTTGTAAGAGCGAATCGGAATTTTGTCATCTTTAGCATACGTTTGTGCATTGTACTACTGTGGTATGTATAATTCTATGTAACTATGTATATGTAAATACAAATGCTGTGACATGTATGTTATGAATCTATTGTGCACTTTATTTATTCGTGTACTTAATTATGCTTATTAATAATAGCAATTGGTTACTGCTCATTAATATATGTGAAATTGTTTTCGTCGTTAGACAATTTGTTTATCTTGTTATATTGATACGTGTAATATTTTATATTGAACTTCAAGTTAAATGTTATATAGTATATATGAAAAGTAATGATGTATTATGTGTCAAATTCGAAAGATATAAGGCCAAAGTAAACGACTTCAGTTGATGGGTATATGAGATTGGGTCAATGAACAGTAACGATTTTTGAAGCCATGTTTTAGGTTATTATAATGATCATAAGCGAAGGCTAGATGATCGTGGAACCACCAATCACAAAAACAACAATAGTAACAACAACAACAACAAACAACAACAACAACAACAACAACAACAACAACAACAACAACAACCATAACCGTAATTACCAACAAAATCGCAACAACAACCACCACCAACAAAATCGCAGACAGGAAGCTGCTAGAGCTTATGTTGCTGCACCCACTAAAGAAAGAGTTTATACCGGAACACTACCCCAGTGCAACCGATGTAAACTACATCACACTGGGCCTTGTCATGCCATTTTCGGAAAATGCCAAAAAGTGGGCCATAAAACTAATGACTGCAGGGCCACGGGTGCAAATTTATAGCCAGTAGCAATAGTGTGCCATGGGTGTGGCGAGAAAGGGCACTACATGAACCAATAAAACAGAATACAAATCAGAACAACACTGCTCGTGGGAGAGCATATGTGCTCGGTGACGGAAATGCACCAAAGGACCCCCGATGTTGTTACGGGTACATTCTTACTAAACCAAAAAAGTGCAAAAATATTATTTGATTCTGGAGCTGATAAGAGCTTTGTATCTACTTCATTTGCTTCACTGCTTAACATTGCCCCAGTAGAACTAGACACTACGTACGAAATTGAAATAGCTAACAGAAACCTCATAGGCACCAATACGATAATCCAAGGTTGCACCCTAACATTTCTAGACAGACCTTTTCCCATTGATCTCATGCCTATTCAGCTCGGTAGATTTGACGTCGTCATTGGCATGGATTGGTTATCCAAGCACCATGCTAGAATCATCTGTGACGAGAAATTCGTCCAAATTCCACTCAATGGTGAAACTCTTATTGTTCGTGGTGAGCAAAGTAGAATCCGACTCAACATCATCTCGTATATCAAGACGGTTAAGTATATGAACAAGGGATGTCACATGTTTTTGGTTCAGGTAACAGAGAATGAATCAAAAGAGAAACAACTTGAAGAAGTGCCAGTTTTCAAGGATTTTTCTGGAGTATTTCCAGAAGATTTGCCGGGTATTCCACCAGTTCGGCAAGTAGAATTTCAAGTTGATTTAGTACCTGAAGCAGCACCAGTTGCAAAAGCACCTTATTGATTGGCACCTTCTGAAATGAAAGAATTATCTGAGCAGTTGAAAGAGCTGTCAGATAAAGGATTCATCTGACCAAGTTCATCACTTTGGGGAGCCCCAGTCTTATTTTTCAAGAAGAAATACGAAACGTTCCAAATGTGTGTTGATTATAGAGAGTTGAACAAACTCACCATGAAGAATCGATATCCATTGCCCAGGATTGATGATTTGTTTGACCAGTTGCAAGGATCGAGTGTCTACTCGAAAATTGATGTGAAGTCGGGATATCATCAGCTAAGAGTCAGTGAAGAAGACATTCCCAAAACAGCCTTTAGAACGTGGTACGGACATTATGAATTTCAAGTAATGCCATTTGGTTTACCAATGCACCCGCAGTATTCATGGGCTTGATGAACCGAGTATGCAAACCATACTTGGACAAATTCGTGATCGTGTTCATAGATGAAATCCTAATCTACTCGCGCAACAAGGAAGAATATGTTGAACATTTGAGAACCATTTTAGAGTTGCTCAAGGAAGAAAAGTTGTACTCTAAGTTCTCTAAATGTGATTTTTGGATTCCAACAGTATATCTGGGAAGAAAAACAAGAAGTATATATGGGAAGAAAAACAAGAGTCATCTTTCCAACTCTTGAAGCAAAAACTCTGTTAAGCACCAATTCTAGCACTACCCGAAGGAAGTGAAGACTTCCTAGTGTATTGTGATGCGTCGCATCACGATTTAGGTGCAATACTGATTCAAAGGAGAAAAGTAATAGCCTATGCTTCTCGACAGCTCAAGAAGAACGAAGAGAACTACAACACTCATGATCTAGAATTAGGAGCAGTGGTCTTTGCTCTTAAGATATGGAGACATTACTTGTACGGTACCAAGTGCACGGTTTTCACCATCACAAAAGTCTTCAACACATCCTGGATCAAAAGGAGCTGAACATGAGACAACACCGATGGTTAGAATTGCTCAACGAATATGATTGTGAAATTCGCTATCACCCCGGGAAAGCGAATGTTGTGGTTGATGCCTTAAGCAGAAAAGAACATATCAAACCTCTCATAGTCCGATCTCTGGGAATGACCATTTGTTCACCACTTCCATCACAGATCCTTATAGCCCAATCAGAAGCTCTCAGGGAAGAGAACATACCCCATGAGAAAATTTAAGGTATGCCAGAGAATGAAAATGATTTCATGAAAAGATCAGACGGAATGCTTTGTTTCAAAGAAAGAAGTTGGGTTCCCCTCTACGGAGGTATACGTGATCTCATCATGCATGAATCCCACAAATCCAAGTACTCCATTCACCCGGGTTCTGACAAGATGTATCAGGATCTCAATAAGATCTATTGGTGGCCAAACATGAAATTCGAAATCACCGAGTATGTTGGGAAATGTTTGACTTGTTCAAGAGTCAAGGCGGAATGTAAAAAGCCGTCGGGATTGCTTGTACAACCTGAACTACCAGTATGGAAATGGGAAGTAATTACTATGGGCTTTATCACCAAATTACCAAGGACGTCAATTGGATTGGAAACCATCTGGGTCATCATTGATCGTCTCACCAAGTCCGCTCATTTCCTACCAATCAAATAAACTAACGAGATGAGCACACTCGCACAGTTGTATCTAAAGGAAATAGTGTCTCGACATGGTGTTCCGATCTCCATTATCTCAGATAGAGATAGCTGATTTACTTTGTAACATCCCAACCCGACAAGGGTCAAAATGCCACATTATGGTGTCGACAGAACAAACGCAAGCGGAAGACTTATAAGCATAATAGTTACAAATGTAGTCTAAGGAAATAATGAAATGATAACTTCTATACATAATCAATTCCAAAGCCGAATACAAATCCAAACTAATCCAACTGAAAATGAATTCAAATCTAATCCAGAAGCAAATGGGTGCTAGTCAGGGTAGTCCACTAAGAGCTCCTATGCACTCTTCACTCAAAGCCCAGCTTCCAAACCTAAAACCTGCCGCAGGAAAAGAAATGCGGCTGAGCTTAAAAAGCCCAGTGAACAGATATGTATAACAACAAATAATCAAACATAAAATGAATAGGAAAAAGAAACACAAGCTCTTGTTGGAACGAACATCATCTGTCAAAAGAATGAGAGATTCAAGATCATCTGAACAAATATCATAAGCCAAATGAGATGGAGAAATAAGATAATACAAATCAAATGGCACACATGCATACACATCAAGAGTAAGAATAGCTCTAGAGTCAAAGTAATAAACGTCAACGAACACGTCCAAACGAGCCACTCGAACGGACCAAAGATACCTAACAGATAGCCACGAGCGTGTCTAAACGAGCCACTCGAATAGACCAAATAATCACATATACCTATCAAATCTAAAGTGTACGGAGAGGGGATACCTCTAAGTACCAGAACAGTGAGTGAGGTATAGGGCACATACAGCCAGTCACCAAACAAATCACATATCAAATCATATTAGCCTAGAATGCATCCATACGCCCCCTGCAAAACAAATCATATACGTACCATGTACTAGACAAGTATACGCATATATCAAAATGGCCAAAGTGTACACATATCATATCATATCCTATCAAATCAAATGGGGACGCCGTGGATCAATCACACCTCCACAGAAAGTGTCATGCCATCGGTGCCTCAATGACATGGCCATGGTACCTCCATGGCTAGTTAGCTCGGGCGACAAACAAACAAAGCACATCATATCATATCATCATATCATAGGGAATCATAGCAAAGGCATATATCACTGAATCATAACAAATGATCATATAACTGAGATCATATCAAAAGAATCATATCAAAAGATCATAGCAACGGAATCATGTCAAAGAATCATAGCGAATCAAACCAAACGAATCGAAGTCAAGGATCAAAGGTCATGAGAGAACACCCTTACTGAGAAAGGGTAGAATATCTGTACCTTATGCAAATCAACCAACCAAAATAAGAAAGCACCGAAAATAGGGGTCACTCCTTCTTCACCGAACCTATACAAATTAATGATCGTCTTATTATTTAAGAACTATTTCACAAGTTATTTCTGATTTAGTACTTATTGTTGTTCAGATTGACATAATAGGGTTTCCTGTTATTTATAGAAACTTGCCATATTTAGTAAGTTCCCATATTTAGTAACTTTCCCGAATTAGTAATTTTATACTTTATGGTTATAAATGACAATTTAAATAATATCTAAGGGTTAAAATGACCAATTTAATAGTTTAGGGTTAAAATGCCAATCTAGTAAAGTTTAGGGTTAAAATGTAAATTATCAAAGTTTAATATTTAAATATGTCAAATATTTAACTTTAGGGTTTAAAATGTAAATAAATGTCAAATGACCGTTTTAGACCCCGCCGTTTCACAATTTATATAACATTTTTTTTCGACCCCATCACAAAATACTCACACACGACACAATCTAACCCGACCCATGCTTTCCCTTTTACATACACACGACTCATAAAATTTCATGTTATACGTCCCATATGCAAGATATTTAGTTTCTAATTGTTTAACTCTTTTCATGCATACCATGCTAAAGAAAATACCCCATACGACCCATGTGACACAACATAACAATTTTCTCATTCCCATGATCATATATTAAACGTGTATATATATATATATATATATATAATATATATATATATATATATATATATATATATATATAGATGTGTGTACAATGCATGTATAATTCAGTCTTTACTAAAACCATACAAGACACAACACACTTCCAAAATAAAACAACACACAAAGTCACATGTATGCTTGTCTTTAAAATATCAACGCCCCATGTTAATTATTCAGTTTTATATCCTGGTTATATTATTGTCATAGGTTTCCCATGTATTACCAACACCTAGCTAATCGGTTACCACTAAAATACCACACAACGCCAAGACAACAAAGTTGGTCTCCAAATTTCCATGCATGCATACAAACCAAAGACTCTAATTAATCCCAACATATATAACCTATTATACTATACTCATATGTATTTTTTAGATCAGGTTCATGATTTAAAGTTTCCATTTTCCCCTGTCTCATTAACACGCTTTCTATTTTTAAAGCCCATAAGGTTCGACCCCATGCATGCAATCAATATTAAAACACAACTCGACACTTGATAGATGAGACATGATCGACATCGAACAATATATCACGCACGACATATAGTTATAGTTTCATGCAACTCTTTCGTTCTTACTAATGGTGACCCTTGATATAAGGCTACATATAAAACATGTAACAATTTCTTTAAGTCTATACAATCTGTTGTATGTATTTGTATGTATATATACTGGTAAGTTTTTGTATAATATTCTTATGAGTACAAGCGATATAGGTTTCAAGAATACCTCTAGTCGAATGATGAAACAGAAACAAACGCGAGACCATAACAAGTATTAACGAGACTGATTCGGTTCATAAAACCTTTAGTTAGATCGACACTAAACAAGACTCAAAAGTTAACGATACAACATGATATCGCAAGACACACACTTGTAATAATGAGACCGAAACAAACCTTGCATCTAACTCTTATCCAGATCTGATCACACACACATATACTTACTTAATACATCATTTCCATCTCTGTTTTACAGCCCATGCTCGACACCACAATTCACATATTCATACATTTCTTATTTATTTTGATTATTAAATCAGTATAAGGTTTACTTCTTCGTACCATGCATGCAAAATTCGAATATTTAGTGATTACAAACTCGTGTAACATTATTCTATGATTTCTAGTTTATTCATGACATCTAAACGTATATAAATTTATCAAAAGCAGGTTTGAATGATTCGATTTGTAACTCAAATATATTAACAAAACATGTTTAGACTGAGTAGTACAATATAAATTTTATGAACACAAGGACGATTAGTATACCTCGAACGAAATCAAAACGGATAAAAAGGCCAACCAACAAGAGCACAACCTACGAATCACATAACGCACTAACACCACCGCTACTTTCACGACCAGGTACCACCACACTCCGATCACCCCAAGGATGAGACACCACGATCACGAACCTAGGAATCACCATGAACAGATTTTATTTGCTAGACCTCCTTCATACCTTCTTGCTTCTTGATATATGAGGCTGCCATCGTTTAGGTTATTTAAGGTTTGATGTGAGCGTGGATATGAGAGAATGGGTTCTTTCAAATGAGAAGGAAGTGGAGATATAGACTGCCAAAGATGTCGAGTCTTGGGGAAGTGATGACTTAATCTCTTTTAAAAGTTCAACGAAATAATTTCTGTGTTATCTAAAACTCAAATCGTGTACCTTTTTTTTTTAGGCTAAGAATAGGCCCCATATTACATATTAATGTGTGATGTTTAAAAGAAGCAAAGAGAGTGTCAAAATTACATATACTTAGGTTATAGCTTCAATATTTGTAGTCTTTAATGAGTAACATAGGTTTATTTTAGGTTATTTTCATATCATATGTTCAAATATCGTTTCGGATTTTCAGGTTATTATAATTCTTCCCCTCTAAAAAGAAAAATTTTGTCCTCGAAATTTGAAGTCCTATAAGTTAGACGGAGACGTATCATTCCTGAAAAGAAATGACAATAACTAGCCTCACGCTAGGAGAGGTTCTTCCAAAAGCATCTTCACAAACGGAATAATCTTATTTCTCATGACTCGATCCATAGCCCCGGGCTCTCCATCAGAACACAACTCATAACAAATATGATCCAACGAATATGAAACCAATACGTAGCAGATGACAGATGTAATCTCACAAAGAGATACATAAACACATATACGTATGAGGCAAATACAGAGGTAGTGCTAAGCGATAAAACTTCATCAACTCTATTCAGATTCTAAACGAACTAAGGAACTTGCTACAAATCAGAGAGGTACATATCGAAATTACCAAACGTCTCAAGAGTTTCAAATAGAGGTGAGTAACATACTCGTATCGACGATCAACTAAGAACATATCGGAATATCAAACGTATCAAAAGACATAACGGAATAGGTAGAATAATCGCACGGCTAAGAATGAATCTAAGGACTAACATATCGCGAACTAAATCTTACTTATATGCCAGAACGCCAAATTTTTCTGTACAAAATAACATAAGGAACACACACTCCCGGTCTCACATTTCAAAAAATTTCTTCCACCATGATAACTAATCCATTAGTCATTGAATTTACTCATGCCCTTCAATAAACAGCTCCCTAACCTAATTTAACCAAAAGGTGTTCTTCATCTCTGTCAAAATTCATGCTCAATACATCTTCCGACCTCGAATAGTTGTTCTGCTTATCCATCAGTCTGGAGTGCAAAGCATTACTAAAATTGAGTTTGGTTCCTCAAGCCTTCAGCAATTCTTCACAGAAATGTGAGGTAAAACGCGAATCTCTGACACGATCACCGTAGGTGCGCCATATGGCTTGAATAATCTTCTGTCGGAAGAAATCTCTGTCAACCTTCCAAGTGAGCCGACCTAGTCAAACCATCTACTACAACTCAATTCGCGCTGTCCTTCCTACATGTGCATGGAATTCCCGATACACAATCCCTGAAGGTTTAACCTCACTTCTACATATGAACATTCAACCTAAAGAGAACTACTTGAACGCTCATGCTGAATCTTGACCTGTTGACACTCTAAATACTTCGCCACCGATGTAGTCACAATCATCTTCATACCATTCCATCAAAATTTTGGCTTCAAGTCTGTATTCATAATAGTACAACTAAGATGAATAGAGCAAATAGGACTGTGTGCTTCAATCAAAACCGCTTCCTTCAAATCTTCTATCATAGATCAGATTCCATCGTCTTGCTCCTGAGCTTCTTCATACATGCCACCAACCACCCCCAAGTCATCTGTCAGATAGTTCACTTCCTACGGTTCTAGCTGTACTGATGCATGACCAACAATCTTCCCGTGTTGCATACGGACGTAGCTAAGTCTCCTTCTTGAGTAGAAACAAATCTCTTTTCAGCCCTTCAAAATTCTCTTCTCATTCTTTCTCCCAACAAAAATATACTCTTCGAGCATTATGGTGTCGACAGAACAAACGCAAGCGGAAGACTTATAAGCATAATAGTTACAAATGTAGTTTAAGGAAATAATGAAATGCTAACTTCTATACATAATCAATTCCAAAGCCGAATACAAATCCAACTGAAAATGAATCCAAATCTAATCCAGAAGCAAATGGGTGCTAGTCAGGGTAGTCCACTAAGAGCTCCTATGCACTCTTCACTCAAACCCAACTTCCAAACCTAAAACCTGCGGCAGGAAAAGAAATGCGGCTGAGCTTAAAAATCCCAGTGAACAGATATGTATAACAACGAATAATCAAACATATAAATGAATAGGAAAAAGAAACACAAGCTCCTGTTGAAACAAATATCATCTGTCAAAAGAATGAGAGATTCAAGATCATCTGAACAAATATCATAAGCCAAATGAGATGGAGAAATAAGATAATACGAACCAAATGGCACACATGCATACACATCAAGAGTAAGAATAGCTCTAGAGTCAAAGTAATAAACGTCAACGAAAACATCCAAATGAGCCACTCGAACGAACCAAAGATACCTAACAGATAGCTACGAGCGTGTCTAAACGAGCCACTCGAATAGACCAAATAATCACATATACCTATCAAATCTAAAGTGTACGGAGAGGGGAGACCTCTAAGTACCAGAACAGTGAGTGGGGTATAGGGCACATACAGCCAGTCACCAAACAAATCACATATCAAATCATATTAGCCTAGGATGCATCCGTACACCCCCTGCAAAACAAATCATATACGTACCATGTACTAGACAAGTATACGCATATATTAAAATGGCCAAAGTGTACACATATCATATCATATCCTATCAAATCAAATGGGGAAGTCGTGGATCAATCACACCTCCACAGAAAGTGTCATGCCATCGGTGCCTCAATGACATGGCCATGGTGCCTCCATGGCTAGTTAGCTCGGGCGACAAACATACAAAGCACATCATATCATATCATCGTATCAGAGGGAATCATAGCAAAGGCATATATCACTGAATCATAACATTGTACACACAAGCTGCCAAACCAAGTCTTACAAGAACACTTCTGATATTGTTGTTATAAGGACTATTATGTAGGTATTGCAGAATTTCTAGCCATATGTGGTTAGTCTCCTCCAAACAAACCAAATCTTTTATATGATTCTAAACTCTGCAAGCAAATTGGCATTGGAAGAATAAATGATGTACAGAGTCATTTGTGACTGAGCATAGGCGGCATACCAAATTTGCACCATTGTTCCATTTTTCCATCCTATCTTGAGTTTGCAGCCTATTATGCAGAATAAATGCATGTCTAGGAGTACATTGTGACAACCAAACTATCTTGAACCATTC
Organism: Artemisia tridentata subsp. tridentata; assembly: GCA_021014915.2. Lineage (NCBI taxonomy): Eukaryota > Viridiplantae > Streptophyta > Magnoliopsida > Asterales > Asteraceae > Artemisia > Artemisia tridentata. The sequence continues at coordinate 140,367,394 of CP139507.1, read as the reverse complement.
AACTTTGGGATACTCATATCTCATACTCTTCCAAACACCCCTTATAGTAAATGCTAGTTTCTTATTATCACTATCCAACCATACCACCTTGTCACGGTTCTGAGATAGCTTAGGAGCTTGAAATTCATGTAGGATAGGATATTTAATCCACCAATCATCTGGCCAAATCCACTTTCCACCAATAATCATCTCAACAACTTTTGAATCTTTGCTAAACCTGGCCTCATATAGATCTCTACTAGAAATGAAATCAGACAAAGGACCTTTTACATCCCATTTATCATACCATACAGTGGTGTTAAGACCATTCCCAATCTCATACCAAACAAAAGGTTTCATTTTATTTTTAAGATCCAAAAACTTTTTCCAACTCCAACTATCCCATAAACTTCTATGTTTTAACTTTACTCTATTGACCCACTGAACCCAAAGAGTTTTTTGTTGACAATGATGTTCCAAATATGTTTCATAAGAAAAACTTCATTCCATTCTTTCAAAGGTTTTATCCCCAAACCCCCTTGGTCTTTTGGTCTGCACACCACTTTCCAAGCTAACTTTGACTTAGCATTTCCCTTCTCACCCATATTCCATAGAAATATTTTCATAACCTTGTCAATATCATTTATAACTGTCTTAGGCAGAAAGTATACTAAAGCCCAATAGATTTGCATAGATGCAAGAACAGAAGTAATTAGCTGAACTCTTCCTGCATAAGAAAGCCATTTGTCTTTTCAATCATCAACCTTATCTTTTACTCTATCAATAGGAATATTTCAGTCAGCCACACCCAAACACTTCAGCAGAGGGACCCCAAGTATTTCATTCGAAGCTTTCCAATATTGAATGGGATAACACTTAGAATGTCACTTCTATTTTGAGCATTTATGCTTCCAAAGAATATTGTGCTTTTAGCCATATTAGGATGCAACTATGAATAACCACTAAATTCATCTAGAGTCTTTTTGATAACTTGAACTGACTTCATATCACCATGGTAAAAAACCAGGAGATCATCTGCAAAGCATAAGTGAGTCAGTTCATCTCTTTACAACCAAAATGATACCTGAATTCTATGTTACCTTGAGTATTTTTAGCCATCAGAAGAGATAAGACTTCCATAAAGAGTAGAAAGATAAGGAGAAATGGGATATCCTTGTCTTAATCCTCTAGCCCCTTTGAAATATCCATATGAACAACCATTAACACAGATAGAAAAGGTAGAATATGTGATACAAGTCATGATCCAGTGAACCATTTTTGAATGAAAACCAAATTTGTGTAGAATAGATTCCAAGAAAGACCAACTGACAGTATCATAGGCTTGCTGAAGGTCAATCTTTAAGGCACGCCTTTTAGCTCTATTTTTCCTATTATAACCCCTTAGTAACTCTTGAGTAATAAGAATATTGTCCTAAATTTGCCTTCCAGGAACAAAAGCACTTTGATTCATATTAACCACTTTATCCATGCCACATTTAATTCTCATTGTGAGTATTTTGCTGATGCATTTGTACAGGACATTACAACAGGCTATAGGCCTAAAATCAGATACCTTATGAGGGGTACTGACTTTAGATTAAGAGAAATGATAGTAGAGTTTAATTCCTTCAAAAGCATCCCATGTAGAAAAGAAAAAAAAAAATAAAAAACTTTAGTTGTTGCATAAATCTCCTTTCCCACTATTGACCAAGCCTTCTTAAAGAAATATGCATTAAAACAATTTTGGCCAGGTGCCTTTACATCAGCAATATCAAACATTGCCTTCTTAGTTTCACTATCACAAACATGCTTGATCATACCTTCTGCAACTTCATTGCTCAGAACATTTGTAAACAGTTCACCTTTATCTTCTATTGTTTTGACCACTCAAGCAGTACCATGAAACTTTTGGAAATGCTTAACAAAATGTTTAGGAACTTGATCACCATCAAACCTTTGCCCACTTTCATCACATATGCTCTTAATTCTACCCTTATTCTGTCTGCTCTTCAATACTTTATGAAAATAGGCAGTGTTTCTATCACCATCTCTCAACCATTCAATTTTAGTCTTTTGCATCAGTATTTCATAAGCCATGGCTTCTTTGTATTCTTTCAAAATGTAAACACCTAAACTAAAACTTTTTACGCGAAAATGCTTGACTTTTACGGACATCTGGTTACTCTTTTGCAATTTGACAGAAATCTATAAACTTTCAGACCTTGAGTCTATTTTTAAATGAAACTAGACTCAATTACCTTCAAAATGACGGGTAGCACGACCCGTAACGACTTACGGTTTAAAAGATATGATTTTTACAATTTGACGGGTTATGCATTAAACCCATTTTGACCCATTTACACTACAAACCATCTATACCAATTCATTTGCCCACCAAACTTGGCCAACATCATTACTTTAACATACTAAACATGTTCCATAAACACTTGACCCGTTTACAACCCAAAATGGGTACTTTTACACTTTTGCCAAACACCCCCTTAACTTTGACCCTAAACACATAAAACATACTTTGACCCATCGGTTGACCACCAAATCGATAGGACAACCTTAACATACCATTTTCCACACAGCTACACTATACCAACCAATAAAAGACCACCGGGGGTACAAACTTTACACATGAGCTCGGTATTCTACCTAAGCTCCTAAACACATATTACCTTTAATCTTGTATATCCAATTCCATAATCCATATATCCAAGCCATCCATAAAACATGTCAACCTACAAAAAGGTTAGACAACTAAACCAAAAGCACAAAGGCTTAGTAAGTAAAACCATCATAACATACAATTATACTTCAATCAACACATAAGTATCATATACGTTAAACACTTACTTCACAGGTTACTACTCCACATCTCATCTAACATATAACATCAACTTATCACATAGGCCATATTCATCACATCACTAAAGCATATCTCAAGTACATATTACTTGACATAAACATTCATAACACATATATGTTAGAAATCCATATAACACATGTTATCATCATTCTACTTACCTTAGCTCTAAGCTAAGCACATCAAGCCAATATTATCATCATCATCAACATCATCATCATAAGCACCTTGAATCATAACATCATACAAACATTAACACATAACATAATAATCATAAAAATGGTTTGTACAACCATTAGCTTATCCCTAACAACACTAATCATCATATAATCATATATTGATTATATGATGATCAATCCCACCATTTACTCATCTTCCCCAAGTTAGGGTTTACAAACCCTAACTTCTTAATTCATCAATTAACTTAAGATATGGGATTACTTACTTGTATAGAAGCATAATCAAGACTTATCTCTTGAATTGGGACCTTAAACTCATCAAATTGGTTATCACATCTTCTTCTTTTTCCCCCCCCCCTTTTCTAAACCAACATACCAAAACACCTAGAGCTTTTGAGAAGCCTGGAATTATAAGTATGAAGCTTTCTTTATATTAAAGCTATTTAACCATTTGACACTTTTGGTCCCTCGAGTTTCATTCTTTCTATATTAGCCACATTAACTTTATAACACATGTTTTGACTATCACTTAACTATCGGGTTTGACCACAACGCAACATTCGTTAACTGGCCAATCATATAAGGCCTTTATCATTTTCATCCAGGGTAGGGTCCCAATACCCGAAAAACGGGTCTAACAATTCTACCCCTTATTTAGATTTCGTCCCCGAAATCTCTCGTCTATTACTATCCAAAACCAATCTATAACATATACATGCTCTTATTCTCATGCTTTCAAAGCTATTACCTTGCAACGATCTAAGTGACCTTGCAAATTCTAAACTTACTATACATAAACATAAATCATAATCTACTATAAACACATTTCCCATTACAATTCTTTCTAAATTTTCCATAATTGACGACTAGTCGTATGGAAAATTTAATATTTTGACTTTATATAAGTCAAACTTTAACATTATTTACACGTTATACTCACATGCACTAACATGTCATAAAGTCATATACCGGCCATTTTCGCATTTTATATAATACCAACACTTATCTACTTCAAAAAACCAGTAACTTACTTCAATTTTACATCAAATACTATCTAAATAGCACTTTTAAAATCTTTCTCTCGCATCACTTAAGTAATCTTCTTGTTAAATTTTGGGAATGCTCACCAAATAACTTATCAAATTAATGTACGATTCATTCTAGGCGTCTATCTTAAGGTTCACACATGACCTTAACGCCGCTATAAGTTTTTATTCATATCTTTCTTTTCTTATGACGTATAACATGTTTTAGTTTTCACTTTCTCATATCACTATCCGTACTCATGTCATATCGGCTACACATAAGTCCACTCATTTATAACTCTTTATTTACATAAAAGGCGTCCCAATCTATGTAAGTAAGGAATTATAAACTTATGGTTCGGCGATTTACACTTCTTCATTAAAATGAAAAGGCGTCCCAATCCATTTAAATCAAGAAACCATAAACCATCCTACTTATACGTTTCTGACACAACAATCATACTTACTTTACTTTCCATCTTTTCTAGCCTTGGATCCAATCTCATTAGCTTTTCATCCATGCCATAAAGGCAAGCTATCATCCTTGCCATAAAGGCAAGCTATATCATTCTTGCCATAAAGGCAATCTATATCATTCTTGCCATAAAGGCAAGCCATATCATTCTTTCCATAAAGGCACGCCATATCATTCTTGCCATAAAGGCAAGCCATATCATTCTTGCCATAAAGGCATAAAGGCAATCGATATCATTCTTGCCATAAAGGCAATCTATATCATTCTTGCCATAAAGGCAAGCTGGGCTATCCCGAAGGATACCACCTTTAACATTCATCCCGAAGGATACCATATCATTCATCCCAAAGGATGCCATATCATTCATCCCGAAGGATACCATATCATTCATCACGAAGGATGCCATATCATTCATCCCGAAGGATGCCACATCATTCATCCCGAAGGATGCCACATCATTCATCCCGAAGGATACCATATCATTCATCCCGAAGGATACCATATCATTCATCTTGAAGAATACCATACTATATCACATGGCCATCCCGAAGGATGCCAAAACTAGAGCATTGGATCCAAGCTATGTTTACTTTATCATTTTTACTCAATTTATCCTTTATGTACTTTTATCATTAAGTACTCACTATCATTTTCTCAATTCTCATTGCCTTAAGCAATTTCAACATTCACTATCATGTTTTCTTTCATCTCGACAAGTCTCTATATAACACTTGTCGATTTATCATATTTGCATTATCACAATGCAACTTATCATTCATCCGTCAACCCCAAGTTGACTCATACATTCACTATATGCCATCTTTATTTTAGACAAGTTCTATATAATGCTTGTTCATTACTGATGAACTCAAATAAGTACATTTTATTATTATCATTTATCCTATTTATTTGACTTGTTTTATTATATTATGTATGAGGATTGATACTTAATCGTTTACTTTTGTAATTCTCAGGTAAAAACAAGCATTTGGTGAAACTTGGCGATTTTGGACTAATTATGGAGCAAAACATGCAAGAAGTTAAGAGTCTACTGAAATGTACAAGATCAAGACAAATCTGCTCCAGATGCGCCGCATCTCACTTATTACATACGGCGCATCACTATCAATATTTCACCAGATACGATCCAAGATACAAGAGGACATGCGCCGCATCTATTTATGGAGTTACGCCGCATCTTCTGGTGGTGTACGAATATTCCTGAATATTATAATCTTGGACCCCACGCGAAGTTAAGTCAATGCGCCGCATCTACTTACTAGATGCGCCGCATCTTACCCTCAGACAGAAACTATAAATACCCCAAAGACCAGACGAATTAAGAGTTCCGAAGTTTCGACAGGAAACCGAAGTACAGAAACCCTAGGACGAATTCAGTCAAGGCAACAACACAAGACACACCCAAACGAAGATACAAGAGCTGTAAGAAGGTGCTGCATGTGTTTAATTCATTAAGTAGTTTTGTTTTATTGTGTTAGTAAACTTTAATTCATCAAGATTGGTGGCTTGTGTAATGTGACAACGGAAAGATTGCACTCCCTTAAAACTGCTTTCTCATTAATTAAAGTTTATATGTTGATGTCTTTGGTGACTTTTATTAGTGCATTGATAACCTCTGTGTCTAGCTGAGCGTTGATCGGGTCGCCATGCCTCTGCCCTCGCCTATTTATTAGATCGCCTATGCATTCTATCGTCTGTAGAAAAGTAGGAAGAAAGATAAATAGGATAGTCATAAGTAATCATTAAGGGTTTACTCGCCGATAAGATTAGAACCAACGAGAAAGGACTTAATCTCGGTGCGTTGCATCGAACTATACACTTCATATAAAACTAGCAATAAAACAAGTGACAAACTACTTATCTATCAGGACAGTCTTCTTATTGTCTCAAGTATTTATCTGTGTACGTGTGTGCTACTTGCTGATTCGTGCCTATTGGTTTAGTTTATTATCTAATTGCAACCAAATCGTGCCAGTCTCTCAGGCTGAACCCCCTTGCGTTAGATTAGGTTGTATAGCTAACTTAATATATTAAAATACTGATTAGAATAACTAGATAATACGTTCCACTCTTAGTGATCGACACTCTACTTACCATTATATTTATACTGACCGGGTACACTGCTCGTTAAGTGTGTGTGTTATTGATAAGTCGGCTAAATATAAATTTAAAACTTGAGTAGGCATTAATACTGCTAAACCGCAACGACACATCGCACGCATCAAGTTTTTGGCGCCGTTGCCGGGGAGTGAATTGTTATTATCTGTTAATTTGATTAGTATTTTAATTAGGTTTTTAATTTTTTTTTCTAACCGCTAATTCTGTTGTGCATTAGATTAATTTGCATTCATTGTACTATTTTGCATATTTTCTGTTTTTGTGTGTTATTTGTTTGCTTTTATTTGTGTTTATTTTCGTGTGTTTTATTTGTTTTTAATTTTTCGTATTTTTTGTGTTCTGCTATCGTTGTACTGAGCTAAATCAAAAGATACGGCGCATCTGATTTCTCAGATACAGCGTATTGCGTTTAATTTTTATAAAATACAACGCGTTTAATTAATTCGATACGACGCATCTTTTCCCCAAGATACGGCGTATCTGTTTTTGATAAAAAAATTTTCTAAACGATAACGCCATACGACGCATCTGCTTCAGCAGATACGGCGTATCTATTATTTTAATTAAAAACAGTTTTCGAATTATTAAACAGATACGGCGTATCGATTTTTATCGATACGGCGCATCTTCTGAATCAAAAATCTTATATTTTGAAACGTAACGAAAATACGGCGCATTAACCTTTGTTAATACGACGAATATAATTTGATAAATATTGTTGATTTTTGATATTTACTTTGATCGGTCCGCTACTCTCGTGTGCAAGTTGTTTATTTTCAGGATAAATGATGACTCATGCATCACCATGAAAGACTACATTCTGAACCAAACAGAGAGACGCTTGCTGGAGTGAGGAGAGATACGAGCTGGTTAGTCGACGGTGTCAATAGGGTGATGGCTCTTCATGGGGTCAGCCACCACCTTCCAGATGGTGCTTATGTCAGAGGGATGACCACATACGAGCGGAGGGTTCGCCGCAGGACTGACGGAGCTAGTACTTCAGGAGCCTAATCAGATGATGTGACTCCCGACCAGCCTACAGTTTGACCACTCTTTGCATTTTCATTACGGACACGTTTCTTCGTACATTACTTATATTCTTTTGGAACTGTACTCATTATTACTAGCATCTGTATATCTAATGCTCCAGTTTATGTTTCTTGTTATATCTGTTGAAGACTGGCATTAAGTTCAGCATGAGAGTACGAGAGGACGTGAGAGATAAACGGTGGAATGAGCCATATTACAACAGACTGCCAACAGTCTGTTTGGTAAATACATGCGCCGCATCTAGTAAAACAGATGCGACGCATCCTATCCTATATTTTATCTTATTCCGTATTTATTCCAGGCTCGATACGGCGTATCTTCCTCTACAAGATACGGCGTATCGACTGACCTGATGAAGTTATGGAGCAATTGCCAAATACACACACACTTGATGTGTATACCAAACTGAAGTATTGAGCTGAACGTGAGTCTAACTTGAAGACTCTGGAATAAAGACAAGTGCTGACCGGGAGACAACCCGGAGAAATTTTTATTATTCTGTTTTTGTGTCGAGTCAGTCAGGCCGCAGAGGATACGGCGCATCTCAACTCTGAGATGCGACGCATCTCCTGCAATGGTCATATCTTTATTTTTCTGCATTTTTACTTTTCGACTTTAAAACTTTTTATCAGTTTATTTTAATGCGGCGCATCCCTGGTTAAGGATGCGACGCATCTTCTATTCTGATACGTATTTATTCCAGGCTCGATACGGCGTATCTTCTTCCATAAGATACGGCGCATCGACTGACCTGATGATTTTCATTTTTAATTTTTTTAGTTTTATTTTTATCTAACTACTAATGTGTTATGCAAGTTTGAACCTTTCTTAACTTAGGTGTGTTTTAAAGTCTTGGTGGTATTATAGATTCCTGCATTTCCTGTGGATACATCTAATATGAAGCTTAAACGTTCTCATCCACAAGAAAGATGATTTTTGCTCTTATGCTAATGGAGGATCATACCGAGCAAATCTCAGGGGAGTTTTTCTGTTCTAATTCTTTTATTTTCCAGTTTTTAACCTTTGATACAAACAACGAGGACGTTGTTTAACTTAAGTGGGGGGGATTGGAGAATTAGAACACTTAACACTTACTTGTCCTAAACATTCCTTTTCCTAGAAGACCGATGAATGGTAATGATGGTGAAAGACCCGAATTTTTCTTTAATTCTTCAATCAGTTTAAGGAGACTACTAAAAGAGAAGACAAAGATTGAAGAGGAGATCAAGGCTGCAATGAAAGAAGAGAGCTCTGCAACCGACTTACATGCCTTGCCTCATAAAGAAAAAGACCCAGGAAGTTTTACTCTACCTTGTTCAATTAATAATATATCTTTCAATAATGTGTTAGCTGACTTAGGAGCTAGTGTTAGTGTTATGCCTCTTAAGACATTCACTACCCTAGGACTAGGAAAATTAGCACCAACTAAGTTACTTATTGAATTGGCTGATAAAACGGTAAAACGACCTGAAGGGATTGCTAATAATGTGCTAGTTAAGATTGAGAAGTTTATTTTCCCTGTAGACTTTGTTATATTAGACATGCCCGAGGATGTTACGATTCCTTTAATCCTTGGAAGACCTTTCTTGTCTACTGCCCATGCTAAAATTGATGTGTTTAAAAGAAAAATCTCGTTTTTAGCACTTACTTGTCCTAAACTTTTCAAAATATGCTTAAAATGTGCTTAATATATCAAAATTAAAAAAAAAAAATAGCATGTTTTTGTTTAAAGTCTAAGTTGCATAGCTGCACACATGACGTTATTTTCAAAAATTGTGATTTTTCAAAATTCACAAATCTATGAGTGTGCCGGTGACTTGTAAACTTTAGAACTTGGCTTGTATACTATTCGAGACCACCATAATGAGTATTATTTATATAATTGGAATGACTTGTCTAAATTGGTAAATTTCTAGGATTACACCCAAATAGCCATTATATGTTTTGTGTTATTAGCTAACTACACTGGTTAGTTAACCCCCGTATAAACCCTTTTGTTACTCTCATTTTTAGAGTAAGATACCCCTAGAAAAACACTCAGAGCCATTCCTTTCGTTTCTTACACCTTTGTTAAAATGTTTCGTTACACCCTTACACCTTAGCCTACCCTGTAGATTAAGATCCGTGGTTGGTTAATTGCTATAGGCAAAGTGTGTTTCCTTACATTACCTGTGTTCGCGTGCGTAATTCATTATCTATGGTTAGGTCGGGAAATTGCACAATGCAATTGGAGTGAAAGTAAATATTGTATATCTTTGAGTTTATTTTTCGTGTGTTTACTACTTTCACTATTACCGTTATTTCTGAAGTCATGAAAAGTATGGAAAAATTATCCAGAATTATCATTATAGTGATGTGGTGAAATTTTACACATCTATGTTTATGTTTCAAGTTCAAAAAAAAAAAAAAAAAAAAAAAAAAAAAAAAAAAAAAAAAAAAATCGAAAAAATGAGAAAAGAGAAAAAAAAAAAAAAAGAAAAAGAAAAGTTGGATGTTGATTTAAACCAACTTATGTAAAGTTTTGTATTAAGTGGTCGATATCACCACTAGTTGTTGTATATTATATCTATGGATTGTATGGGAGTTGGCAGTTATGGGAACACCAACTAAGGTTTATTCTTTGATTAAGATCTTGTTGAGTATAATTCGTGTCTACCTAAAGCGTGTGTTTCAAGTGTTAAAGCGTGAGTTATTCTATGATATGAGTCTTATTCATGGGATGGTTGGGATAGTAATTAACCACACTTAGGATTTTAATTTATTTGTTTTGTTTATTTTTCATTTTACACCAATTTATATCCTAAATATTATCCATACCCTTTATTATTCTTTATCCAACCAAACCTTTGATTTATTGAGATTAGGGATTTGAGCAATCTTAAGTATCGTAGTCGTGGATTCGGCTATGTATTTATGATTTTGTCGCCCTTTTTGATATATTATTATTGGTGAAGTTTGGACCTATCTTTAGCCTATTCGAGTTAAGGATTTGAGCAATTGCAAGTATCTTGTTCGTGGATTCGATCATGTATTTGTGATTTTGTCGCCTTTTCTGGAATTTGAGATCGATAGAGATTAAGAAGAGTAATTAACCCTTAAACCTCAAAACCCTTTTTAACGCTTTAGACTTGTTATTCCTTGGCTTTAGTGGGGGAGATGTGTATACTTGCCAAGCTTATGATAGAATATTCGTCGCGACTGGACAGTTAAACGATTAGATTTGCTTTTATCAAATTATTTTATTCTACTTCTAATTCGTTAAGTGTTTAGTTGTGTGATTATGACAAAAATGAATACATGCTTAAATATAAAAATAAATCCTAATATCTTTTAGGATACATTTTCATAAGAATAATTCTAAGGTTTACTTGGGGACAAGTAAAGTTCAAGTGGGGGGATATTTGATGAACTCAAATAAGTACATTTTATTATTATCATTTATCCTATTTATTTGACTTATTTTATTATATTATGTATGAGGATTGATACTTAATCGTTTACTTTTGTAATTCTCAGGTAAAAACAAGCATTTGGTGAAACTTGGCGATTTTGGACTAATTATGGAGCAAAACATGCAAGAAGTTAAGAGTCTACTGAAATGTACAAGATCAAGACAAATCTGCTCCAGATGCGCCGCATCTCACTTATTACATACGGCGCATCACTATCAATATTTCACCAGATACGATCCAAGATACAAGAGGACATGCGCCGCATCTATTTATGGAGTTACGCCGCATCTTCTGGCGGTGTACGAATATTCCTGAATATTATAATCTTGGACCCCACGCGAAGTTAAGTCAATGCGCCGCATCTACTTACTAGATGCGCCGCATCTTACCCTCAGACAGAAACTATAAATACCCCAAAGACCAGACGAATTAAGAGTTCCGAAGTTTCGACAGGAAACCGAAGTACAGAAACCCTAGGACGAATTCAGTCAAGGCAGCAGCACAAGACACACCCAAACGAAGATACAAGAGCTGTAAGAAGGTGCTGCATGTGTTTAATTCATTAAGTAGTTTTGTTTTATTGTGTTAGTAAACTTTAATTCATCAAGATTGGTGGCTTGTGTAATGTGACAACGGAAAGATTGCACTCCCTTAAAACTGCTTTCTCATTAATTAAAGTTTATATGTTGATGTCTTTGGTGACTTTTATTAGTGCATTGATAACCTCTGTGTCTAGCTGAGCGTTGATCGGGTCGCCATGCCTCTGCCCTCGCCTATTTATTAGATCGCCTATGCATTCTATCGTCTGTAGAAAAGTAGGAAGAAAGATAAATAGGATAGTCATAAGTAATCATTAAGGGTTTACTCGCCGATAAGATTAGAACCAACGAGAAAGGACTTAATCTCGGTGCGTTGCATCGAACTATACACTTCATATAAAACTAGCAATAAAACAAGTGACAAACTACTTATCTATCAGGACAGTCTTCTTATTGTCTCAAGTATTTATCTGTGTACGTGTGTGCTACTTGCTGATTCGTGCCTATTGGTTTAGTTTATTATCTAATTGCAACCAAATCGTGCCAGTCTCTCAGGCTGAACCCCCTTGCATTAGATTAGGTTGTATAGCTAACTTAATATATTAAAATACTGATTAGAATAACTAGATAATATGTTCCACTCTTAGTGATCGACACTCTACTTACCATTATATTCATACTGACCGGGTACACTGCTCGTTAAGTGTGTGTGTTATTGATAAGTCGGCTAAATATAAATTTAAAACTTGAGTAGGCATTAATACTGCTAAACCGCAACGACACATCGCACGCATCAATTACAATTTACACATTTTCTATGTGTTCTTACAACACACTTTTACTACTACCCGTCAACCCTTTTTGACCATATTCTCAACTTTTACTATCACTTCTTTTAGTCTATTCAACTTTTACGCATATAAACCTTACATAGGTTTATTCTACAACACTCTCATTAATCTCATCATACATATTTCAATATATATTAACCTGATTATATTCATGTTTTACAATTCTTTCTAGCGCACTTCATATCACTCATGACTTCAAGCGCAATCTATATATCATTCATCACTTCCACTCATCACGCTTAACCATATATTACTAACACATTTTACTTATCATGTTTTATATGAAACATGATCTCATCACGTTTTAACTATACACTTTAACTTTCTCATAATCCACTTTAAATGTAGCATATAAGAATTCATGTCTTTAAGCATCACATCATTATCATAATTACTTTCAAGCCTTCTAGACATCTAGGCTTATCAAACACTTATCATGCTTCTTAACTTATTTCACATATCAATGTGTTCTTTCAACTTTCTTTCATTACTAGTTCATCACATAATATACATTCCAATGCATCTATCTCAACTCATACACTTCTATGCAATCGTGCTCTCGAGCACACCACACAATACTTAAACATATAATAAACTACCATAGACTTAACATCTCATAAGCAATCATATAATAACACTTAACACTTATCCAACAAGTGTTAAACCATTTATAATCATCTAGTCTATGGCATATATCACCTCGCACAATCAATCTATGTCTCAGCATCAACATTCTAATTAGCCGCGAGTACTAATCTACCTTATAACTAAGGCATCATAAACTTTAATTCACTTACTAGCCCATCTCCAATACCACTTAGCATTCCTACTCGCATTCTATCACCATAACTCTATCATACTTTCACATAATTGCAATACAATGACCGGCACCAACCGAGATGCAAGGCTAACTAATTATTTAAGCATTTCAAGTCCTCCACGGACTTATATCTCATACACATCAATAAGCTCATCTAACATAAAACATAATCCATTTCATACTTAACGACTACTTTTCGCATCACTAGTACTTACGTTAAACGCTTCTACGAGTGGTTTAAGACTAGGCAACCTATAGTGGAAAAATAATTCACTTAAACTAAAGCTCTGATACCAAGTTGTAACACCCCGTGCCCGCTTATACCAAAAACTAAAATTTTTTACGCGGAAACGCTTGACTTTTACGGACATCTAGTTACTCTTTTGCAATCTGATAGAAATCTATAAACTTTCAGACCTTGAGTCTATTTTTAAATTAAACTAGACTCAATTATCTTCAAAATGACGGGTGGCACGACCCATAACAACTTACGGTTTAAAAGATGTGATTTTTAGAATTTGACGGGTTATGCATTAAACCCATTTTGACTCATTTACACTACAAACCATCTATACCAATTCATTTGACCACCAAAATTGGCCAACATCATTACTTTAGCATACTAAACATGTTCCATAAACACTTGACCCGTTTACAACCCAAAATGGGTACTTTTACACTTTTGCCAAAACACCCCTTAACTTTGACCCTAAACACATAAAACATGCTTTGACCCATCGGTTGACCACCAAATCGATAGGACAACCTTAACATACCATTTGCCACACGGCTACACTATACCAACCAATAAAAGACCACCGGGGGTACAAACTTTACACATGAGCTCGCTATTCTACCTAAGCTCCTAAACACATATTACCTTTAATCTTGTATATCCAATTCCATAATCCATATATCCAAGCCATCCATAAAACATGTCAACCTACAAAAAGGTTAGACAACTAAACCATAAGCACAAAGGCTTAGTAAGTAAAACCATCATAACATACAATTATACTTCAATCAACACATAAGTATCATATACATTAAACACTTACTTCATAGGTTACTACTCCACATCTCATCTAACATATAACATCAACTTATCACATAGGCCATATTCATCACATCACTAAAGCATATCTCAAGTACATATTACTTGACATAAACATTCATAACACATATATGTTAGAAATCCATAAAAAAAAATGTTATCATCATTCTACTTACCTTAGCTCCAAGCTAAGCACATCAAGCCAATATTATCATCATCATCAACATCATCATCATAATCACCTTGAATCATAACATCTTACAAACGTTAACACATAACATAATAATCATAAAAATGGTTTGTACAATGTAACACCCCCAAATACTGGTATAACGGAAGCATTCGGGTCATGGGGTACTACGTGAATCGGTAATCACAACCAAAGATAATAAAGAACGGAATACATACTCAGTTTAAATTTAATAAAACATAGAGTTTACATAATAGTTTGAAACTCTTAAAGCAAGCCCAAGTTTAAGTTGTCCCAGATAAAAACAAGCCATATGTTACACGTCACAGTTATTCGTAAATACAGTCTATGACCAGTTCCTTGCTACTGCCTTGTCATGTTCTTTTAATTCAAACACCTGAGAAAAACATGCTTAAAAGTCAGCATAAAGCTGGTGAGTTCATAGGTTTAACAGTAAATTCATAAGTAGGACCAGAGTATATGAACATCGCAACCCATGCGTGTCATATAAAAATACAGTCTATTACGTTAGCACTAAGTTCATGCAACCGAAGCTAAAACAGTGTGCATGCTCAAAGAGCATGTTAATATATCAGGGCCCGGCAAGTGTTTGTCCAGACACTTGTACTTTGACATGGTATACGTTCGCGTTTGCCTATCCGGTCAAACCGAATGGGGACGTTACTCCCAATAGATCTATTTATAACATTCGTGCCTCCCATCAGGGACTAACGGTTCATGAGTTGGGCATAAGGGTCATAACAGGGCTTAGGCTAAACCACGTAATAGCATATATAAAAGTTTGGTCCATAAGAAAAGTTTTGCATGTTTCTCACCCCTTGTAGCAAAAGCAAGTAAAAAGTAGGGGCTATGACTCACCTTGAGTTCTTAGTAGTTGAGTCGAGTTATTAATTTAGTTGGGAGTTCGGAAACAGCTTCACACGCGACCTGAACCACAGTAACGTTAAGTATTCGTTTAACACGAATTATAGTTGCGATAAGAATCGTATAACACTTTATTCGGAGATGCGAGTGTGACATGCTTAATATGTCATTAGCTCAAAATAATGTTTTATTAATGATTCATAAGTCATTTGTCTCGAATATGGATAAGACAAACGTTGAACGGTTAAGTTCCGTTAAACATAACGACCGTTAGAATAGTTTACGAACAAAATAGAATAACAAAAGAGTTAAGGGTAGATTGTGAACATTTAAGATTCTGAATGAAAATAAAATAATATTTTCTGTTTACCCTTTAAGTTTCACAGTTTCTACACTTTTTCCCTAACGGTGGTTACGTTACACCGTTAGTCCTTATTTAACAAAATGTTACGTTTTTATCCCTTAATTAATCAAAATGACAACCTGAGCTCATAAGTTGGTTCAAATTCATTTTCCATCCTTAAGATTCTGTTTTTACAAGTCAAATCCCTATTTTTTCTAGTTTGGCAAAAATAGTCCCCCGGGTTAACTTTTATTACATTTTTAGTCCAAATAGTACAAAAACTTGTGGAAAAATTCTACAAAAATTTCCATATCTTATTTTAGCTTATTCAAGCTTAAGTCAATCAAAGGTTTGACCAGAAAGTCAAAATTTAACCTAATGGGCCCTTAACGATTTAACTTTTAAGCCCGTTACGATTTTTAGAGGCGAGGGCATGAAAATACTTTTGGGCCTTGACTTGGATGATTTTTTTGATTCCAAAAATATTTGGTATGAGCCCAGTGGGCTTGTGTAGCTCAAAGTCTAAATGGGCCAGAAGTTAGCCCAAATTCAAAATTAATAATAAAAACAGTTTTCAAGTTTTTAACAAAACTAGCGAATGGTAGTTTTAAAAGGGTTTATTTAGGTGACGGTTTGACTTCAAATCCAAAAAGTCAAACCGTAAAAAGTTTAGTTTTTCTGGTCTATAATCGAATGGTGCAAAGAAAATGAGGGGTCATGTATTTAGTTTCGAAGAAAAATGGCCTAGAGTTGGCTAAGTTCGCTGTTTTGAAAGATTTTAAACACTTAGAATTTTCTAAGTGTTGTAAATATTCGACTATGGCCTATGTCATTTTACTTTGTACGATTTTAATGACATTCGAGATAGTTTCACGAAAAATGTTAAACAAGAAATATGGAGTACTTCAGGTAAACGAATGGCACAAAAATATACATAAGTTACTTATAAAAATTCGAAAATATCAAGCCTAGAAGTAGGCAGTTTGGCTGTTTTACAATAATTCAAAACACTTAGAAAATTTCTAAGTGTTTTCCCTGTTAAGTTTTTACGTGGGTTTTCATGCTTCAAAACTTGATTCGTTTTTGATTCTAAAGTATGCATGAGTGAGTTTTATAAGTTTTTACGTATTCTATAGTGACAAGACATTCATAAGAGACTTAGTTCGAGTTATGTTAACTATATTTACACGTAAAATTAATGCAATAATTATATATGTTCGAAATAAACTCGTGACATAAAATAAGATGAAAAATTATGCGAAATGAATGGAGATTAAGCTAGAGTGACTTACAAACACTCTAGGAGTGTATAAGACTGAAAATGAAAGCTCGTTGATGGTTGTCACTACTTGGTTCGCCCCGTTTCAGTCGTACGAAAACTTTTAAGTTTCGAAAGTTTGAATTTTTGGTTCAAATGGTTAACGATTATAGTTTCTGAACATATAAGGGCTCATTTAATTATTAGAGAGTTGTCACAAATGTGGAAATAATATACACAAATGAGGATCATGGTGGGATCGAGCATAATAGACTTTTGGGTTATAAAATGATATTTTCTACATGATCATTTGCTATAGTGGGAATTATGTCCCTTATATCCTGGATTTCCAGCCACTATTAGTTAGGTATTTATAAAGTTCTTTGGATTTTCTCATTAGGTAGTACACGTATGGTGATTTGGTAGGGAAAAATGGGTTGTTCGATTGATTTCATGAGGTATTCGATTACTATTGTGTGAATAGAGGGTCCTAGGCACTCAATGTCCTCATATGATCTCATTTAAAATGTCCTTTGATGAATAGGAATGGGTAAATAAGCGTATGGGTCGTTTGGAGTAAATTGACAAAATTTGTCAAATCAAAATGGGTGGGTTTTTGCGTTTTACTTTGGCTAGATTTCGATGACTAAACATTCGAGTTACATAACGAAACTTGGCACAATATGAGATTGCCAGGTCGTGAATGGAGAGGCACAAAAAATTTCGTAGGTCGTTTGTGGAATTTCCAAGATATCGAGCTCCAAACATGGCCAGTGGGTCGAATTTGGCAAGAAACTTAGAAAAAATCTAAGTGTGGGAAATGGGCTGGAATTTTGGGCCTGTGAATAGTGCCATCCGAAAATAATTTTGGGTTAATTGTTTGGCCTGTTAAGGTCTTTGTGTTATTTTTAGTTTTCGACGTTCGCGTGTGAGCTCGTTTCCAAATTCCGACGTTTCCCGTAATAACTCCGTCATCATATAATTATTTAGTTTACGAAAATGTAACATTTGCAATAATAAATACACATTTATTATTATTTTATTCAATCGAAAATTACCATTTGTCACAGTCTCCCTAGCTTAGAATGAAAACCGTCCTCGGTTTTCACTTAGAGTTATTCGCTGAATTTGGAAAGAGGTGTGGGTATTTGCGTTTGATCTCGTCCTCGCGTTCCCACGTGTATTCGGGACCTCTTCGTGAGTTCCAACGAACTTTAACAATAGGTATGCGGCTTTGCTTTAGCCGTTTGATTTCACGATCCATAATTTTGACAGGTTCTTTGATGAAATTTAATCTCTCGTCCACCTGAATTTCCTCTAGTGGAACAGCAAGTGTTTCATTTGAAAGACACTTCTTCAGGTTGCTTACATGAAAAACATTATGTACAGCACTGAGTTCTGACGGTAGCTCGAGTCGGTAGGCTACCGGTCCAATCTTGGCGATGATCTCGAAAGGTCCTATGTTGCGGGGATTTAGTTTCCCACGTTTTCCAAAACGAATCACACCTTTCCATGGTGAGACCTTTAACATGACGCGGTCACCAACTTAAAACTCAAGTGGTTTCCGTCGTTTGTCCGCGTAGCTTTTCTGTCGATCTCGAGCAGCTTGTAATCGACTCTTGATTTGCACTATCTTTTCAGTAGTTTCTCGTACCAGTTCAGGACCAGTGATTTGACTTTCTCCGACTTCAGCCCAACAAATAGGGGATCTGCACTTTCGACCATAAAGTGCTTCATAAGGTGCAGCTTTGATGCTTGTGTGATAGCTGTTATTGTAGGAGAATTCGACCAAAGGTAGGTGTCTATCCCAACCTTTTCCGAAGTCTATCACACAGGCTCTCAGCATGTCTTCAAGAGTTTGGATGGTTCTTTCACTTTGACCATCAGTTTGAGGATGGTAAGCAGTACTCATATCTAGATCTGAGCCCAGTGCAGTTTGCAATGATTTCCAAAAGTTTGATGTGAAACGACTGTCTCAGTCAGTGATGATAGAAATAGGCACTCCATGACGTACTACTATTTCCTTCACGTACAGTCGTGCGAGTTCCTCCATGCCTTCATTTTCTTTGATCGGTAGGAAGTGAACGGATTTAGTGAGACGATCAACAATCACCCAAATAGTGTCATAACCACGGGTTGTCCTTGGTAGTTTCGTGATAAAATCCATGGTTATGCGTTCCCATTTTCATTCGGGAATCTCGGGTTGCGTCAATAAACCTGACGGTCGCTGATGTTCAGCTTTGACCTTGGAGCATGTTAGGCACTGACTGACATATCTCGCAATGTCAGCTTTCATGTTAGGCCACCAGTAAAGTTTCTTCAGATCAAGGTACATTTTATCAGATCCCGGGTGAATGGAGTACTTGGATTTGTGAGACTCTTGCATTATAAAGTCTCGTATCCCTCCAAGGAGTGGAATCCAACTTCTGTCCTTGAAACATAACGTTCCATCAGCTCTTCTTACAAGACCATTTTCGCTTCCAGGCATTCCTTTTATGTTCTCATTAGGCATATTTTCTTCCTTGAGTGCTTCGGTTTGAGCCTCAAGAATTCTTGCTGGTAGTGGTGAGATTATCGTCATACCCAATGATCGTACTCTCAGAGATTTCGGTCTTTCTTTTCGGCTAAAAGCATCTGCTACTACATTTGCTTTACCAGGGTGGTATCGAATTTCACAGTCATAGTCACTGAGCAATTCTAACCAACGGCGTTGTCTCATGTTGAGTTCTTTCTGATTAAGAATGTGTTGCAAACTTTTGTGATCGGTGTAGACTACACACTTGGTGCCATAGAGGTAATGTCTCCAAATTCTGAGTGCAAACACTACCGACCCCAATTCCAAGTCGTGTGTAGTATAATTCTGCTCGTGCTTTTTCAGTTGTCGAGAAGCATAAGCTATCACTTTCTCTCTCTGCATCAACACAGCTCCTAAACCTTTGTGTGATGCGTCGCAATAGACCACAAAATCTTCACTACCTTCCGGTAAGGCCAAAATAGGTGCGCTACACAACTTTTTCTTAAGCAGTTGAAAAGCTTCTTCTGCTTTATCTCCCCATTCAAACTTTACGTTCTTTTGTGTTAACTTAGTCATTGGCGTGGCTATTTTCGAGAATCCCTCGATGAACCTCCTATAGTATCCCGCAAGTCCTAAGAATTGGCGTATCTCGGTCGGAGTTGTCGGGGTCGCCCAATCCTTTATTGCTTCGATCTTTGTAGGATCTACATGAACGCCATGAGTATCGATCACATGTCTTAGAAATTGTACAGTTGGAATCCAAAATTCACACTTCGAGAATTTTGCGTACAATTTCTCTCTCTTGAGTAACTCTAGAATCAGCCTGAGATGTTCTTTGTGTTCTTCTTGACTCTTAGAGTATATCAGTATATCATCGATAAAGATGATTACGAATTTGTCCAGGTATGGCTTGCACACCCGATTCATGAGATCCATGAATACTGCTAGTGCATTAGTCAAACCAAATGGCATGACCTGGAATTCATAATGACCGTAACGGGTTCTGAAAGCCGTCTTAGGAATATCTTCTTCCCAAACTCTAAGTTGATGATATCCAGACCTTAAATCGATTTTGGAATAGATACTCGAACCTTGAAGTTGGTCGAATAAGTCATCAATTCTGGGGAGTGGATAACGGTTCTTGATGGTGAGCTTGTTCAATTCGCGGTAATCGATACACATCCTGAAAGATCCATCTTTCTTTTTGACAAAAAGAACTGGAGCTCCCCAAGGGGATGAACTCGGTCTGATGAATCCTTTCTCCGCGATTTCCGATAATTGGTTGGACAGTTCTTGTAGTTCCGATGGAGCTAATCGATATGGTGCTCGTGCAACGGGTGTGGCACCAGGAATTAGATCAATCCGAAATTCAACCTGACGGATTGGCGGGAGTCCCGGTAAGTCTTCAGGAAAAACTTCCGGAAAATCTCTCACAATTGGAACGTCCTCTACACGTTTTTCCTTCCGCTCCTTTTCTTCTCGTTCAGAGATTTGTGCAAGGAAAAGAAGGCATCCCTCGTTAAAGCATTTCTGAGCTCTAGTGCAAGAGATAACGCTTAGTCTTGAGACGCTCCTTCGTCCTCTCTTGTCGCCTTCGACATTCAGAACTTTCTCTCCATCTTGAAGTCGGACGATTTTCTCGTCGCAGAATATGGTGGCATGATATTTCGATAACCAGTCCATGCCGACAATCACGTCAAAACTACCCAATTCTACCGGCATGAGGTCGATGTTGAATGGGTGTTTTTGTAAGTTTAGAGTACAGCCTCTTATGATAGTATCTATTCTTTCTATATTTCCGTTGGCTAACTCCACATTATATACACTGCCTAGAGAGGTCGGGACAATGCCAAGTAGGGTACTAAATGTGGTTGACACAAAACTTCTATCGGCTTCCGTGTCATACAATATTGATGCATAACGGTTATTTAAAAGGAACGTACCCGTCACAACGTTAGGGTCTTCCTCGGCTTCCACTTTGCCAACTTCATAGACCCTTGCACGGGCTCCTCCTTCATTAGCTTGATTTCCTTGTTGACTAGTACCTGCTTGGCTTCCCCAGCAATCCGTTTCTGTGTCTCAGGGCACTCATTTTTATAGTGTCCCTTTTTCCCACACCCATAGCATGTTATGTTTGCTTTTGGGTTCTGTTCAGGGGTTGTTTGAGCAGCAGCGAGTTTGGATCTACAATTCTGGGCCATGTGCCCGATCTTCTGGCAGTGGTTGCACTTCACAGTGCATTGCCCGCTGTGATGTAACTTACAACGGTTACAAAAAGGATGTTTCTGTTGATACAAAAGTTGGGCGTTCCTTGTTTGGATTCCTGTTCCCGTATCAATTGGATCTTAATGCTTGAGACCTGCGCACTAAGAAAACAAAAAACACCGTTAGACTTATCGTGGGATTGTCTCCCACGATTATCCTCCGGCGTGAAAGTAAGCAATCGGTTTTAGGGTTTTAGTGAAGAGTTAGGGTTATGATATCGTACCTTTAATGAGAGCCGAGATGCCCTATATATACACACGAAATCCTTGTTGGTTTCGTGTTCCTTACCCTTCGGCGTATCCCGCCCTATTCGGCCCATTGATCCTTATCCCATAAATAAGAGATCCTATATCAGGGCCAATAATAGATTTCGGATTTGGGCCGTTGTAAGCCCAAATCTTTATCGTGATAGCCCATGCGTGATGGGCTTGAGTATTGGTCGGGTTCGTGACCCGGATGCGGACTATACGTCATCATGTCCCCCCAGTCTAGTATGCGCAAGGTGAAACTGCGGATGCTAGACTAACAACTGTAGCGAAAAAATATTCCATAATGTGTAGTGGGGAAGTTTCAAGTGTTTCCCGCCTAAAAACAATACGATGAATCTAGTCCAAGTAAATCCAAATATCCCTCGTAAATCGTGAGGGGTGGGTGAAAAAGTCTTTCGCCTTTTGACCTCCCAGCCACACGATTGGAGCAAGTGGGTGACACATGTCAATCATCCATGAGAGCATGTAACCCTATATAAAGTGTTATCTCCATTTCACTGTGGCTACCACAGTAAAAAACGTCCATTGCCACCATTGTTAAAAACTCTAAACAGCGAACAAGAAATCAACAATTCTTAAGGTAATAGTGTGTGCGCTGCAGAATCCATTAAATCCTAACCATGGTTCTTCAATTATCCGACTTTACATCCGATATATCCGAGGACGAACTTCGTCAGTTCACCTCGGATTATTATATCCCGATCGCGTTGCACCCGGTGGTTCCGGTGGCGACTGCGTCCATAGCGAACTTCCCTGAAGGGAAAGTAGGGGTATACACACGCTTCTTCGAATTCGCTAACCAACGTGTGCCCATTTCTCTATTCTTGTGCGATGTTTTAAACCACTATCGTCTCCATATTTCCCAACTTCACTGTATAGGTGCAGCAAAAATAACAAATTTTGAAGTAAATTGTCGCTTGTTGGCGATTGACCCCACAATCCATCTATTCCGCGCGTTTTATCACTCGTCGTGGTCAAACGGGTGGGTGTCCTTTTCCAAGCGCGCAGGGCGGCTGCAGTGCTATACGGAAAAGTTAGACGCACTTAGGAATTGGAGGGAGAAATTCTTTTGGGTTGATGATGCATTTTTTCCATGGATTTTTGAGTTTTATACCCAAGAGTCATTACCGAAGGATGAGCGCCCCATCCCCGGAACGTATAGCGCAGATGATGCGGAAACGATTAATGCCAATCGCATCCCTATCAACGCTTATCCAGAAGAGTTTTTAGTGCATATGGGCATTAGTCGCAACTACTTCGGAAGTCCTGACGAGGTGCCAACCTTTTTGGATGAAAATCACCGGGGTGGGTGCTTGTCCTTTCTTCTCCTTCGCTCAGTAGTGTAAGCGCTCTTCACTATTATAGCTTTTGTAACCATCTTTGTTTGTTTGTTGTTTGTTGCGCAGAGATGGGTCTATTCAGCGTGGTGCGCTAGGCGAGACCTAAACAGGTGACCGTAGGAGTGCGCCCTTTGAGAGAAGGTGAGGAGCCAGTTTTGGAGGCTACCGCGGGGCGCACTATGGAGATCGTACAGGAGGAACCAGAGGATACACCCCCAATTGTTTTAGAGGCGACTCCTCTTCGTAGTTTTCCAACTCCTGGGGTACAAGTCCCTATGGAAGAGCCATCGCGCACAGACTCGTCAGAGAGTATGGGGATTGCCATGTCTGAAGGTGGGCCCGAGGAGGCTAGCCAAGGGGTGAAGCGTAAGAAAGCTTCTGGTGATGATGGCGCGGGTACATCTAAAAGAAGGCGCCATGTTATCTCTGGCGGGCAATCATCATCAGAAGAGGATGCGTCGTCAACTAAAACTCCTCCCCCCAAGTAAGTAATGAGACTTGTATCTTTAGATCTTCAGTTCTTTATTCCGCGTTGATACTATAGAGTAACTTTGTTATTTGCGTGCAGTGTTAAAGCTGCTGAGGATGATGCTGTGCGTGTTGGGAATTCGCCACCCAAGGCGAGTTCCTCACATACTGATGGTCTTGCGCAGAAGAGCCAAGAGACTGAGCCGAAGGCATTTGAGGATGTGCCAACGGACCATCTGATAGAAGAGCTAGGTTTGGCTGCTGCACATCAGGCCTCCTTAGTTGCGCAGCTACAATCAAGGTATGCTAGTGAAGGTAGCCGTTGTGTGCAGAAAGATGAGGAGATTGCGCTTCTGAAGGCGCAGTTGGCTGATGCGCAGGCTGAGGTAAAGGCAACGGATGCGTACGCCCAGAAGCTTGCTGAAGAGAAGATGTCATTACTTTCCTAAGTGAGCCAAGAGCGTGCTGGGTTAACAGATTACAAGGCCACTTGTCTTTGAGTTTTGAAGTACATGGAGCTTAACAAGAGCGCTCACTTCTCTAGATTGGATGATTTTCGTAAGGCTGTGGAGGGGGCGCTGGAGAAGCAGGAAGTTAAGTTGCGCAAGCTCAGTATTGAGTATGATGAAGAGCTGTACCCACACCTGGTATCTTCGATTGCTGAGCGCAGGTGGCTTATCAGCCATGGTTTGCGCCTTGCTGCCTTGAGTACGCTGGAGTCTCAGGAGGTGATGAACTCAAATAAGTACATTTTATTACTATCATTTATCCTATCAATTTGAGTTGTTTTACTATATTATGTATGAGGATTGATACTTAATCGTTTACTTTTGTAATTCTCAGGTAAAAACAAGCATTTGGTGAAACTTGGCGATTTTGGACTAATTATGGAGCAAAACGTGCATAAAGTGAAAGTCTACTGACATGGACAAGATCAAGTCAATTCTGCTCCAGATGCGCCGCATCTCACTCTCAACATGCGCCGCATCTATATCAAGATATCACCAGATACGATCCAAGATACAAGAGGACATGCGCCGCATCTAATCATGGAGTTACGCCGCATCTTCTGGCGGTGTACGAATATTCCTGAATATTATAATCTTGGACCCCACGCGAAGTTAAGTACATGCGCCGCATCTACTCCTTAGATACGCCGCATCTTCCCTCAGACAGAAACTATAAATACCCCGTAGACCAGACGAATAAAGGCCCCGAACCTTATAACCTAAGTCCGAACAGAAGAACAAAAGGACGAATTCAGTCAAGGAGGCAGCACAAGACACACCCAAATCAAAGATACAAGAGCTGTAAGAAGGTGCTGCATATGTTTAATTCATTAAGTAGTTTTGTTTTATTGTGTTAGTAAACTTTAATTCATCAAGATTGGTGGCTTGTGTAATGTGGCAACGGAAAGATTGCACTCCCTTAAAACTGCTTTCTCATTAATTAAAGTTTATATGTTGATGTCTTTGGTTACTACTTATTAGTGCATTGATAACCTCTGTGTTTATTAGTGGCTTGCGGGCATTTGACTGCGGGACATAATGTGGCTCCCACGGTTGTTTCTAAATTGATCACTTAGGAATAACTTTTAGACATAAGTAATCATTAAGGGTTTACTCGCCGATAAGAATAGGACCAACGAGAAAGGATTAACTACATACACTTCATATAAAGCTATCAATAAAACAAGTGACAAACTACTTAATTATAAGGACAGCCCTCTTATTGTCTCGAGTATTTATCTGTGTACGTGTGTGCTACTTGTTGATTCGTGCCTATTGGTTTATTTTATCATTTAATTGCAAACAAAATCGTGCCAGTCTCTCAGGCTGAAACCCCCTTGCATTAGGATATTAAAATACTGATTAGATTAACGAGATTATACGTTCCACTCTTAGTGATCGACACTCTACTTACCATTATCTTCATACTGACCGGGTACACTGCTCGTTAAGTGTGCGTGTTATTGATAAGTCGGCTAAATATAAATTTAAAACTTGAGTAGGCATTAAAACTGCTAAACCGCAACGACACATCACGCAGCGCATCAAGTTTTTGGCGCCGTTGCCGGGGAGTGAATTGTTATTTTCTGTTAATTTGATTAGTATTTTAATTAGGTTTTTCTTTTTTATTAGATTAATTGCATCATTGTATTATTTTGCATATTTGTTGTTTTGTGTGTTATTTGTTTGCTTTTTTTTTTTTTTTTTTTTTTTTGTGTATTTATTTTTCGTTGTGTGTTTTTATTTGTTTTAATTTTTTTTTTCGTATTTTCTGTTCTGCTATCGTTGTACTGTGCTAAATCAAACGATACGGCGCATCTGATTTCTCAGATACGGCGTATTGCGTTTAATTTTTTTTAAAATACGACGCGTTTAATTAATTCGATACGACGCATCTTTTCCCCAAGATACGGCGTATCTGTTTTTAACAAGAAAATTTTTCTAAGCGATAAAGTAATATGACGCATCTGCTTTTGCAGATACGGCGTATCTGTTTTTGATAAAAATTTTCTAAACGTTAACGCCATACGACGCATCTGCTTTCGTAGATACGGCGTATCTATTATTTTAATTAAAAACAGTTTGTGAATTATTAAACAGATACGACGTATCGATCTCTGTCGATACGGCGCATCTTACTGAATCAAAAATCTTGTATTTTTAAACGTAACGAAATTACGGCGCATTAACTTTCGTTAATACGACGCATTTAATTTTAATTAGATAAATTGATTTTTGATTAATTAATTCGATACGGCGCATTCATAAATTCTAAGCGGCGTATCTATTTTCTGAATAAAGTCTGATTTAATTTTAACGATTATAAGATACGGCGTATCCAACTTCTTGGATACGGCGCATCGTCTGCAGATATCAGCTATTCTGTATTCGTATATCCGTTTCAATATTCATTAATTTCTCTTCTAGCGAACAAATCCTACTGATGATTTTACCTTTGATGACAGATTTTGCTATGGAAGACATGTCAGTTAACGGATATCTTGCTAAGGAATGCTTGCTTTCGGATTCATTTAATGTACTCATGATCGATGCAGATTTATTCTCTTGGGAGACCCCTCTTGAAGCTGCTTTTAAGGAATTCATGCGTTTGTGCAACATTGACGATGGGGTATTCTCTTATGATGTATTTGTAAGGTACACTGGAGATGAATTGTCGATCTTATGGCCTAACATTGAATCCAGAGGATTGAACTGGACTACTATCGAAGAAGATGATGGGAAATTCTGTCTTGCATACATGGATTCAAGCAACGAATGCTGTGGTGAAGGAAATACCCAAAACTCTTACATGCCATATTCCGAGGAGTACTGGGGATTGAATGAGAAATATATAGATAATGACATGAATTATGCTTTGGCGGAGTTACTATTTCATGGCAGATTGGTACGATTGATTGATCTCTCCCTCAATGATTGGCTTGAACTTAAATATGGTAGTCCGGAATTCGCCCCTGTAAATGAAGTCAAGCAGATTATGACTTCATGGTTGACACGGAGTTTTAAGAAGCAATTTAACGAGTTCATGGAGATAAAAAAGAATATGATTGGAAAGGTTTGCTTTGACGTTAACCATGACCCTAACGATGTTGATTTTTCAGAATGGTTGGCTAGTAAGTTTAATAACCATAAGAGCATGGATCGAGCTACTAAGGATGCATTATGGGTATATTGGATGAGAGGAGAAGATGAAGAAGTAGAAAGCGATTGTGGGTCGTCACTTCATGATTCAACAATCAATGAAGGCATTGAAGAGTTATTCAGAATAGACATTGATGTGTTCGATTATGAGACACCCTTGTGCAAGCAGTTCAAGGAATTTAACTACCTTCTTCAAGTCGATGATGATGTGCTTACCGGAGATCTACCAGGATTTAAGACTTATGATGATTTCAAAAACACCTGGTACTATGAATGGAATGACCAAGTACCATGGGTTTGGGATAAACCATGGGAATTTGAGCACATTAATCATACCTGTACACCCTTCGTTTTCAAGGACGGGAGTAGTGTTTGGCCGACCTGTGATTATAAAAGTGACGGAACCTGTAATGGGGGAAGTATAATTGGGATGAGACGGGTTGGAAACGATGTAACCTTTGAAGATTATGAGTGGTACGATAATGTTGAAGACTGCCCACGAAAATCGGAGGCTTTACAAGAAAAGGGCAGGATTGAACGCTTGAAAGGACTTAAGGGGACATCGGATACTACTTTCTGGGAATGGGTGCATAAACAGTTTGATGATTTCACAAAGCTTAATCGACGGTTACAATATGATTTGGAAAAGAGATGGGAGGCGGTTCAAGATGATAATAATAATGAATCATTGATTGAGGAATTAGATGACTATTTGATTAAGGATCCTTATTTTAAGTTTGTTGATAAAGACGAGGAAGAGTTCACCAAAAGAAAGTGTCAACTACTTGGGATTCCTTACAATGAACCACCCATGATTATTTCTGAAAAATTTAAAATCATCAAATATTCTTTGGGTCCTGATGAAGAATATACTGCGGTGAAGACGAAGAGTTATACTAGATTAAGTCGAACGGAAGAAAACGTCGCAGGGATATACGGGAAAATCTTTCGGATGAAGGAAGAAGGATGGACCGTGACAAGGACCAAGTGAAGAGCTGAACGTGAGTCTAACTTGAAGACTCTGGAATAAAGACAAGTGCTGACCGGGAGACAACCCGGATTTATTATTCTGTTTTCTGTGTCGAGTCAGTCAGACCCGCTGAGGATACGGCGCATCTCAATTCTGAGATGCGACGCATCTCCTGCAATGGTCATATCTTATTTTATTTTTCTGCATTTTTATTTTCGACTTTAAAACTTTTTATCAGTTTATTTTAATGCGGCGCATCCCTGGTTAAGGATGCGGCGCATCTTTATTCTGATCCGTATTAATTCCAGGCTCGATACGGCGTATCTTCTTCAATAAGATACGGCGCATCGACTGACCTGATGATTTTCAGTTTTAATTTTTAAGTTTTATTTTTCCTAACTACTAATGTATTATGCAAGTTTGAACCTTTCTTATCTTAGGTGTGTTTTAAAGTATTGGTGGTATTATAGTTTGCTGAATTTCCTGTGGATACATCAAGTATGAAGCTTTAACGTTCTAATCCACATGGAAGATGATTTTTGCTCTTACACTAATGGAGGATCATACCGAGCAAATCTCAGGGGAGTTTTTCTGTTCTAATTCTTTTTATTTTCCAGCTTTTAACCTTTTATACAAACAACGAGGACGTTGTTTAACTTAAGTGGGGGGATTGGAGAATTAGAACACTTAACAATTACTTGTCCTAAACTTTTTCAAAAATTATGCTTAAAATGTGCTTAATATATCAAACTTAAAATTATTTTTTAGCATGTTTTTTGTTTAAGATCTAAGTTGCATAGCTGCACACATGACGTTATTTTCAAAAATTGTGATTTTCCAAAATTCACAAATCTATGAGTGTGCCGGTGACTTGTAAACTTTAGAACTTGGCTTGTATACTATTCGAGACCACCATAATGAGTATTATTTATATAATTGGAATGACTTGTCTAACTTGGTAAAATTCTAGGATTACACCCAAAAAGCCTATATATGTTATGTGTTATTGACTAACTACACTGGTTAGTTAACCCCCGTATAAACCCCTTTGTTACTCTCATTTTTAGAGTAAGATACCCCTAGAAAAACACTCAGAGCCATTCCTTTCGTTTCTTACACCTATGTTTAAAATGTTTCGTTACACCTTATACCTTAGCCTACCCTGTAGATTAGAATCCGTGGTTTGTTAATTGCTATAGGCAGAGTGTGTTTCCTTACATTACCTGTGTTCGCGTGCGTAATTCATTATCTATGGTTAGGTCGGGAAATTGCACAATGCAATTGGAGTGAAAGTAAATATTGTATATCTTTGAGTTTATTTTTCGTGTGTTTACTACTTTCACTATTACCGTTATTTCTGAAAGTATGAAAAGTATGAAAAAAATTATCCGGAAAGAAAGTTGTAGTGATGTGGTGAAATTTTACACATCTATAAAAAAAAAAAAAAAAAAAAAAAAAAAAAAAAAAAAAAAAAAAAAAAAAATCGAAAAAATGAGAAAAGAAAAAGAAAGAAAAAAAGAGTTGGATGTTTATTTTAAGCCAACGATGTAGAGTTATGTAAGTGGTTCATATGGCCACTATTTGTTGTATTATATCTATGGATTGAATGGGAATTGGCAGTTATGGGAATGCCAATTAAGGTTTATTCTTTGATTAAGATCTTGTTGAGTATAATTCGTGTCTACCTAAAGCGTGTGTTTCAAGTGTTAAAGCGTGAGTTATCCGATGATATGAGTCTTATTCATGGGATGGTTGGGATAGTGATTAACCACACTTAGGATTTTAATTTATTTGTTTTGTTTATTTTTCATTTTACACCAGTTTATATCCCAAATATTATCCATACCCTTTATTATTCTTCATCCAACCAAACCTTTGATTTATTGAGATTAGGGATTTGAGCAATCTTAAGTATCGTAGTCGTGGATTCGGCTATGTATTTATGATTTTGTCGCCCTTTTTGATATATTATTATTGGTGAAGTTTGGACCTATCTTTAGCCTATTCGAGTTAAGGATTTGAGCAATTGCAAGTATCGTGTTCGTGGATTCGATCATGTATTTGTGATTTTGTCGCCTTTTCTGGAATTTGAGATCGATAGTGAATAAGAATAATTAACCCTTAAGCCTAAAAACCCTTTTTACCGCTTTAGACTTGTTATTCCTTAGCTTTAGTGGTGGAGATGTGTATACTTGCCAAGCTTATGATAGAATATTCGTCACGACTGGACAGTTAAACGATTAGATTTGCTTTTATCGACTTATTTTATTTTACTTCTAATTCGTTAAGTGTTTAGTTGTGTGATTATGAATTAAACGAATACATGCTTAAATATAAAAATAAATCCTAACATCTTTTAGGATACATTTTCATAAGAGAAATTCTAAGGTTTACTTGGGGACAAGTAAAGTTCAAGTGGGGGGATATTTGATGAACTCAAATAAGTACATTTTATTACTATCATTTATCCTATCAATTTGACTTGTTTTACTATATTATGTATGAGGATTGATACTTAATCGTTTACTTTTGTAATTCTCAGGTAAAAACAAGCATTTGGTGAAACTTGGCGATTTTGGACTAATTATGGAGCAAAACGTGCATAAAGTGAAAGTCTACTGACATGGACAAGATCAAGTCAATTCTGCTCCAGATGCGCCGCATCTCACTCTCAACATGCGCCGCATCTATATCAAGATATCACCAGATACGATCCAAGATACAAGAGGACATGCGCCGCATCTAATCATGGAGTTACGCCGCATCTTCTGGCGGTGTACGAATATTCCTGAATATTATAATCTTGGACCCCACGCGAAGTTAAGTACATGCGCCGCATCTACTCCTTAGATACGCCGCATCTTCCCTCAGACAGAAACTATAAATACCCCGTAGACCAGACGAATAAAAAAGGTCCCGAACCTTATAACCTAAGTCCGAACAGAAGAACAAAAGGACGAATTCAGTCAAGGAGGCAGCACAAGACACACCCAAATCAAAGATACAAGAGCTGTAAGAAGGTGCTGCATATGTTTAATTCATTAAGTAGTTTTGTTTTATTGTGTTAGTAAACTTTAATTCATCAAGATTGGTGGCTTGTGTAATGTGGCAACGGAAAGATTGCACTCCCTTAAAACTGCTTTCTCATTAATTAAAGTTTATATGTTGATGTCTTTGGTTACTACTTATTAGTGCATTGATAACCTCTGTGTTTATTAGTGGCTTGCGGGCATTTGACTGCGGGACATAATGTGGCTCCCACGGTTGTTTCTAAATTGATCACTTAGGAATAACTTTTAGACATAAGTAATCATTAAGGGTTTACTCGCCGATAAGAATAGGACCAACGAGAAATGATTAACTACATACACTTCATATAAAGCTATCAATAAAACAAGTGACAAACTACTTAATTATAAGGACAGCCCTCTTATTGTCTCGAGTATTTATCTGTGTACGTGTGTGCTACTTGCTGATTCGTGCCTATTGGTTTATTTTATCATTTAATTGCAAACAAAATCGTGCCAGTCTCTCAGGCTGAAACCCCCTTGCGTTAGGATATTAAAATACTGATTAGATTAACGAGATTATACGTTCCACTCTTAGTGATCGACACTCTACTTACCATTATCTTCATACTGACCGGGTACACTGCTCGTTAAGTGTGTGTGTTATTGATAAGTCGGCTAAATATAAATTTAAAACTTGAGTAGGCATTAAAACTGCTAAACCGCAACGACACATCACGCGCATCAAGCACATCAGTACGCTGGAGTCTCAGGAGGTGAGGGAGGCATTTGGGGATGTTGTGGAGCGCGCGTTGGCTTGTGGCAAGGCGCAGGCTATAGAGGAGCTTTCGGAGAGCAAGTTGTTGACAGTGCCTGCCGGACAAGTACCAGGTTATAATGCTGATGCTTATGATGAGCTTGTCGCTGCTATAGAGAAGATGAAGCTGTTAGATCTTCCTCACATTGCTCAACTGGAGCGCGATCAGGATTACCCCATAGGTATTATTATGGAGGGGTTAACCTTGGCTAGGCACGCAGCAGAGGACGCAGAGGTACAAACTGATTACTTTCTTAAGCCAGATGTGTCGCAGCTGCAGGTACCTATCTTTGCTCGTCCTCGCAACATCTTGAATCCTTTTGCTCTCGAGAAGGAAATCCCGCTGAAGGAATCCTTAGAGGCCCATGCCATGAGGCTTGCGAAGAAGCAGGGTGTGAAGGGGAAGGCCATCCTTTGTGGTATTGGTGCTGCGCATATCCCAAGATCTGATGGAGTACCTGTTAGTGTACCGACAGTGTCGCCCAAGGATCATGATCTGCTGAAGAAGCTTGAGGAAGCTGGGAGTGTTGCGTACCATGTTAGCAGTTCGGAGCTTAGACGCTCCCACAGCCTTTAGATTGTTTTGTTTTGTAATAGGTTAACATTTTGTTGCACATGTGCATGTTAAATATATACTTTGTATGAACTCGTAGTCCATAATAAAATGATATTTCGAAAGTGCAATTGTACGCATATTGTATGTGATTGTGGTTATGATGTTTGTACTTAGTTATCTGTCTTTGCGTACAAGACGTCTATGTTATGTCTAAGAATCAAACCGTTATATATAAACGTACTTAAAAAAGATTACAGGAATCTATAATCACTTATAACATAATCGTGTATGAAATTCATGGCTTAATGTCAAGCGCGAATATATATGAAATTCACAAGTGTATGCGAATACCATATCAAGGGGTTAAGAGTCTTAACTCCTAATTTGTTAAACGCGCACAGTGTGCATTGTTGTGTATCCGTCGTGGGATGCACAATAAACTTACTCCAACGTCTTGAGAGTAAGGTGTTTAACAAGGATGCGTGATCCGATGTTGATGGGTTTGCAACCCTCTTACTCAACGAGTTATTTAGTAGGTTTACTCATCCTTTACCATCGTGGGTTTTAATAAGTGCATGCACGCCATGTAGGCAAAAGGTAATATAACAACAATATTGAGACATAAATAATATGTAAATAACAAAGTAAAGTGTGCCGCGGAGTTAGCTAGAAACCGCGACATTTAATTAATACTTGCAAGTTTTTGGAAAAAGAAAGACATTTGCCTAGATGAAACAAAAAATGTAAATACACGGATATTTATTGGGCACTTACTAAAGTGCGAAAGTGTCCGTGGGCGGGGTCGTAACCTTTCCTAAAGATAGCATCTCTTGAGATTGCAAACATTCCATGTGCGTTGTAGCTCACGGCCATCCATGTCACGCACAGTGTGCATTGTTGTGTATCCGACCTCATAGGGTCCCTCCCACTTTGGTCCAAGTTTACCTGTATCTTCTGCGTGGCTCGCATCATTAGCGCGATATACAAAGTCGCCTGGTCTGAATGAGGTGCTTCGAACTTTAGCATCGTAGTATCCCTTCATCTTTGACTTGGCTTTTGCCTCACGTATAGCTGCGCGTTCACGCCTTTCTTCCAATAGGTCCAAGTCTATACGCCGTTCATCGTCATTGGTTGCGACATTAACTTCCGCGGTACGAATAGTTGGCATCCCAATTTCAGCTGGTATGACAGCTTCTGTCCCATAGACAAGAGAAAAGGGAGTGTCTCCATTGCTAACTTTGATTGTCGTGCGGTGCGCCCATAAGACATGCGACAATTCATCCACCCATCTTCCTTTGTGTTTGTCCAGGCGCGCTTTAATTCCTTCGCCTAGGCTACGATTTGCGCGCTCAACCAAACCATTGGTTTGTGGGTGTTTAACTGACGCGAAGTGTTGTGTAATATTTAGTTCTGCGCACCAGTCTTTGAACGGGTTATCGCGGAATTGTTTTCCGTTGTCCGAAATGATTTCCCAGGTAATCCAAAGCGGCATACAATATTTTCCCAAACGAATCGTTTTACTTGATTACCTGTGATTGTCGCCACTGCTTTTGCCTCAATCCACTTAGTAAAGTAGTCTATTGCCACAATAAGAAATTTCAGTCCCCCTGCTGCAACAGGGAAGGGACCCGCAATGTCGATACCCCACTTATAGAATGGCCATGGAGAAGTGATAGGCATTAGCTCTTGTTGTGGTCTGCGCGGGATGGGTCTATGAACTTGGCAGTCGCTACATTTCTTTATCACATCACGCGCATCGCGATGCATAGTGGACCAGTAGTATCCTGACCACAAGGCTCGTGCTACGACGGACCGTGGTCCTGAATGCATACTGCATGAACCGGCGTGGATCTCTCGGAGTACATAATCTGCCTGAAGAGGTCCAACGCACCGAAGCCATGGTTGTAGAAATGAGCGCCGATATAGGATACCATCTCGAAGTTCGAACCTCTGCGCTGTGCGCCGTATCCGTCGAGCGTCCTTCTGCTCATGGGGCAATATGCCTTTGCTTATAAATTCGACAATAGGGGTCATCCACGTAGGATCCTCCTCCTCTATTACCGTGGATATCTCCATCTCCGAGATGGATTTATTTTTTAGGATCTCCACCAACACTTGTTTTGACAGGTGCGCGAAGCTTGTAGATGCGATCTTGCTTAGCGCATCCGCTTTTTTGTTTTCCCCTCTAGGAACTTGTTTAATGGTAAACCTGTCAAAACCTTGGATTAGTGACTTGGTCTTGTCGAGGTATTGAACCATGTTATCCTCTTTAGCCACATATTCGCCCAACACATGGTTGGCTACTAATCGGGAATCCACATTTGCTTCTAGGTTGCGTACACCCATTCGAGTTGCAATGCGTAATCCAGCAATTAGGGCTTCATATTCTGCCTCGTTATTCGTAGCTGTGAATTCAAAGCGTAGTGCGTAAGTGAATTCCATTCCTTCTGGATTGGTGAGGATAAGGCCTGTGCCCGACCCATCCACGCATGAAGATCCATCCGTGAACAGGACCCATGGTTCTTGTAGTTCTACCTCGCTCCGTGGAGGTGCAGCATCGGTGTCTGGTTTTTCGATGATGAAGTCTGCTAGTATTTGCCCCTTAACCGCAGTGCGTGGTCTATAAGAGATGTTATACTCGCCTAGCAATACACTCCATTTTTGTAATCGCCCCGATGCATCGGGTTTGGAGATAAATTGCTTGATTGGCTGGTCTGTGATCACCGCTATTGGGTGTGCTTGAAAGTACTTGCGCAATCTTTTGGCGGTAAATACTAATGCTAAAACCAACTTTTCCATTGGGCTGTAGTTAATCTCTGTCTTCTTGAGCGCTTTGCTTACAAAATATACCGGTGTTTGTACAGAGTTCCTATCTGTCAGTAGCACCGTGCTGACTGCTCCATGAGTCGCAGACAAGTACACAATTAACTCATCCCCTGGTCGGGGTGCGACTAGCTTGGGAAGCGCTGCTATATGTTGCTTAAGCTGTGTAAAAGCTTCTTCCGCTTCTGTAGTCCAACGAAAGTCTCCCTTTTTTGTACACTTCTTGAGTGTTTTAAAGAGGGGGAGTGACTTATCTGCTGATTTGGACAGGAATCTGTTCAACCTGGCTAGTTTTCCATTCAGAGACTGGACTTCTTTCAACGTGCGTGGTGAGGGGAGTTGGATGACAGCCTCTGTTTTTTCTGGGCATGGTTTGATGCCATCAGGTTCGATCAAGTATCCTAGGAACATGCCTTCTGTAGCGCCAAAAGTGCATTTCCTAGGATTTAACTTCATGTTGATCTTTCGTAGTGTTCTAAATGTTTCTTCAATGTCGCGGACCAACTCCCCTTCGGTATGGCTTTTTATGACAAGGTCGTCAACATAGACCTCTAGGTTGCGGCCCACTTGCTTTTCAAATGCATTATCCACCAATCGCTGGTAGGTGGCGCCCGCATTCTTTAGGCCAAAAGGCATCTTTGTATAACAGTAGACACCTTGGCTTGTGTGGAAGGCTGTTTTTTTCCTCGTCTTCTTTAGCCATTTGGATTTGGTGGTACCCTTTGTATGCGTCTAAAAAACATTTAAAGGGGTATCTGCATAAAGATTCTACCTTCCAGTCTATCTCTGGTAGTGGGTAGCAGTCTTGTGGACATGCTTTGTTGAGATCAGTGAAATCCACGCACATCCGCCAACTACCATCACTCTTCTTGACCATCACTGGATTGGAGAGCCAGTCATGGTAATAGACCTCTCGCATGATACCTGCGTCAACAAGTTTGTGTACTTCCTCTAGAATGGCTTTTGCGCGCTCTGGAGCCTGGCCGCGCTTTTTCTGCCGTACTGGGGAGTATCCTTTAGAATGGATTTTGCGCGCTCTGGAGCGTGGCACACCAGTCATGTGCTTTGGTTCCCATGCGAAGATATCCAGATTCTTTTGCAAGAGTGCGCACACGGCAGCTCTGCCTTTATCAGACAGCGATCCCCCGATAGATACTTCTTGTTCCGGGTAATCAGGATGAATTGCGACCTTCAGATTTGATACTTTAGCTGCGCTCTGTTCTGGGGTGTGCGTCGTCTCACATGTAATCGTGTTACACTCTCTAGGTGGCGCAGCGTTATTGTAGATGGTGACAATGCCGCCTTCTACCGGGAATTTGAGCATCCCATGTGCTGTGGACGGTACTGCGCGTATTGCCGAAATTCCTGGTCTTCCGATAATGCCATTGTATGGCGAAGGAGATCTGATCACCATAAAATTCATCCAGGCTGTCGTGGAGTGTTCCTTATTACCAACAACAACTAGTAGTCGTAGTTGCCCCATGGGCCATATCTTTTCTCCTGTGAAGCCAGTCAACGACGTCGTGGCTGGGCTTAACTGTCTTTGTATCTCAGGTCGCAATCTCTTGAAACAATGCTCATACATTATGTCTGCTGATGCCCCTCCATCAACATACATGCGGTGGATATCGTGACCCCCCGCATTTATCTTGATGGTGAGTGATTCCGCCACTACGTTGTTCGCAGCCAAGGTGGGAAAGAGATTTCGCTTCCATGAGAAAATTTCTGGCTGACCTTTTGCCTAGTCTTTCACTGCCATGATTGTATCATGTAGATTGTGTCAGCCTTGTCCTTAGGTGCTTCTTTCTTGCCTCCGGTCTTCTTTTTATCTTTCCCATCCTTGATGTTCTTAACTAGATGGTCCAATCTGCCTTCTTTTACTAGCTTATCAATTAGTTGGCGCAATTGGACACAATCATTGGTGGTGTGGCCCTTCTGTCCATGATACTCGCAGTATCCGTTCCCTACACGCCGATCTTCTGGGGTATGCATCGGTGGGGGTCTCGGAAAGTTCGCGCCTTCACTCGCAAATATCTCCTTTGGAGTCTTCGTTAGTGGGGTATACTTGTCATTCTCTCGTCCGCCCCCCTGACTGCAGTAGCTTTTGTTACGATTGCTACTCTGGTCATTGGATTGTCTCCTTGGCTGTTCTTATGACCTATAGTTTGAGTAGCCTTTCTTACTATCCGCGGCGGCGGCTTCTCCTTGGATGAAGGACCTCGTGCGCTTCATAAGTTCGTCAAAGGTTTGGGGGACCCTATCATTTAACTTTTTGATAAGTTCTGGGTTATTGATTCCGTTCATAAACCCTGAGATCTTTAGTATTTCGGGGCATGCCTTGACATGTATGCATTCGTCTTTATAGCGCTCCATAAAAGCGCTTGTGGATTCCCCTTGGCGCTGTTTTACCCTAGCGAGTTCGACAGGGTTCTTGGCGCACTTCTTCCTCTGAGTAAAGTTCAAACGAAACACCTTCCGTAACTCTTCAAACCCATCGATGCTTCTACGTGGAAGCTTACTGAACCAGTTTCGCGCATTCCCTACTAATGTAGAATTAAACATGTGACACCACACAGGTTGTGGCCAATTTTCAATGGTAGCTGCTGATTCGAAAATTTTTAGGTGGTCGTCAGGATCACCTGTTCCATCATAAGTTTTAACATTAGCGGGCATGCGCCTTCTCTTATCTTCTGAAAAATCACTGATGCGCCGAGTGAATGCGTCAACCTTTTGGCGGCGCCAGGGACGAGACATATCTTCGTCCTCCTGGTCGCGGTATCTTCTCCTGGACTTCCAGTGTCCTGTTTCTTTGTCCTCGTTGTCCGAGGAGTCACTTGAGGATGAGCTTACTCTTTTGCGGCGCTTGCGCCGACTATCCTCGGAATCCGAGCTTGAAGGGCTTTCGCTTGGGGAGCACCGTCGCCCAAGTCTATCGTGAATCCTGCGACTGCCAAGCCTAGCGTGGACATTGGTGCGCCGTCCATCGTCTTCATGCTCCTCCAGATAATGTAAGTCGGCTGCTTCATCATCCACAACTTTCCTTCCGATCCTAGTAAACACTGGGTGTCGGCGGCTATCCTTCTCGCGCCTTTCCTTTTGGTAACGCGGTGGGGATGCTTCATGCTCAGGGTCGAAGTTGAGCCGGGCTTGCAGACTCTGGCTTGACCTCTTTTTTGCTTCCTCCCGCATAAGCGCATCCAAGGTTTCATAGTTTTGAGATACGAAATCTCTTGGCGCCAGTTCAGGCGTGACTCCTTCTAGCGCGAGGATGTCTGTTTCCAAATCAGGACCCTTGTTTCGGATAGGCGCGTTTGGCGGCTCAGTGAAGTCTAATTCTGGCATGGTGAAAGGAGTGCGCTGTAGATCTACCGCGCTAGTGGTTGTTGTAGTAGCATGGGTAGTCCTTGTGAGCGGTTCTACTGCAGTAAAGGCCAGATCTGAGTATGATCCTAGGTTTTTGGGCGCACTGGTTGTTCCAGAGGCCTGCTTAGGGGCTGAATCACTTTGCTGCTTCTTTCCCTGTAGGTCGTCATGCGTTTTCTTCGCCTGCGGAGTCCGCTGATTTACGTTTCCGTGCTTTGTCATTCTAGTTCTTCGTAGAGTTCTTAGTGTCTGGTCCCACGGATGGCGCCACTTGTTGATACAAAAGTTGGGCGTTGCTTGTTTGGATTCCTGTTCCCGTATCAATTGGATCTTAATGCTTGAGACCTGTGCACTAAGAGAACAAAAAACACCGTTAGACTTATCGTGGGATTGTCTCCCACGATTATCCTCCGGCGTGAGAGTAAGTAATCGGTTTTAGGGTTTTAGTGAAGAGTTAGGGTTATGATATCGTACCTTTAATGAGATCCGAGATGCCCTATATATACACACGAAATCCTTGTTGGTTTCGTGTTCCTTACCCTTCGGCGTATCCCGCCCTATTCGGCCCTTTGATCCTTATCCCATAAATAAGAGATCCTATATCAGGGCCAATAATAGATTTCGGATTTGGGCCGTTGTAAGCCCAAATCTTTATCGTGATAGCCCATGCGTGATGGGCTTGAGTATTGGTCGGGTTCGTGACCCGGATGCGGACTATACGTCATCAGTTTCCCAGCATATTCCTTCTTCTCGGAGTTTTCGGCAGCGTAGGCCTTGACATTCTGCTTCTTGTTGGGGTTGTTGTTTTTATTCCGAGAATGTTCATCAAGTTTTCTTTTGTTCGATCCCTCCTTCTCAGCTAAGTCTTCAATTACTTGGTCCATTAACTTATTAGCTACCTCCATTGTCTCATGGAGATCAGTAGTCTTGCAGGCCGTAACATTTCTCTTAGTGGACGGAGGTAATCCACCAATGTACCTTTCTAGTAAACGTGCCTCGGTCTGGACCATGTCCGGACAAAGCAAGACAAGCTCTTGGAAATGCTGGTTGTAAGTAGCCATGTCGGTACCTTGAACTTTAAGATTCCAGAATTCCACCTCAAGCTTCATCACCTCATTACGAGGGCAATATTTCTTTAGGACCATTTGTTTAAAGTCTTCCCACGACATTGCATAAGCGTTGTCGTAACCGGCTGACTTCGCGTAGTTATTCCACCAGGTTAAGGCGACACCTTGGAAAGTGAATGATGCATACTTAACCCGGTCCTCCTCAGCACAACCGCTGATTCAGAACACGGTCTCCAACATTTCTATCCAACGAACTAGGACAACTACCCCTTCGATTCCTCCAAACCCTCCAACCATAATCTTCTTGAAATCTTGATAGGTACAACCTCGGGGTTTGTTGTTGATAGGTCTAGATGTTTCACCATTCGTTGTCGAGTGGTTAACTGCAGCCAAGGTTGCAGCCACTCTTTGTGCTACCAACAGGTCAAGCATAACTTGATCAACCTGTGGGGTTGCCATAGTGGGTGGAGTTGTCGCATTGGGTGGAGTGGGTGGAGTTGTTGCAGGAGGTGGAGTTGTTGTAGCGGGTGGAATTTGTGCAGTTTCCTCAAAAGGACCTGGGTTTAGACGAGTAGGCCTTGGCATCTTCCTGCAATAAAAGATGAAGATGGTTGAGATTTTGAGAGTTTGTTATCGCACAAGAGTAATATCGTTGATAGAGAATATATGTAAGATCTAGCATAAAGAAGTTGGCACACAATATAATTCAATTTGATTAACTGAAGTTCACAAGATTACAATCTTGAATACATAGAGAAAATCACACATGCCACTAACTGACAGTTACTCAGTTTAGTGGGGATATATTACAAATGATAGAAAGATGAAGTCAATCACGACCATGGCGTAGTTGTTCCCATTCGGCTGCCATCCGTCGGACAGTAGCCTCCAATCGTGATACTGTCGACTCCAATCGTATAATGTGCCTTCTTAATGCTATAATCTCGCTACGATCCTCCTGTTCGGACCTCATTACGCTACCAACCGCTGCTTCCATGTCATGTACTCTATACCATGCAGACCATTCCGCATCCCATGCTCGGGTTTGGTCTCTTCCGATGTCTTCTAGACTTTATCTAATACCATGAAGCTCTCTACCGACTTGTTCTTCTCGTTGTTCAATCCTTTCTATCTGGTCAGTGTGAATATCCACTAAGTTCTTATGCGTCTCCAGCTGCAACAAGACCCTCGCCGTTAAATCCATTTCTTCCTCCTCTTCAGGTGCGTTAGCGGGTGGAGGAGAAACTGGAGCTATCGGAGATGGTGGTAATGGCGAATGAGAGGACCTGTGACACACGGTTAAGGTGGTTAAACCTTGTATACTTTGTGTGTAAGATATATTGAGTTTATATGATTAAGCACACGGAATTTACTTAACCACACTTAGAAGGTTATGTATGTAATGGAAATGGAAGAATTATGTTTGTTACTTAACAATGAATAAAGAAAGTTTATCACTAAACGATTCAATATTATTCAAAATAATACGAGTGATCTTGTGTTTATCACTAGGGTTACAAAACCTTGAATCTTATGTTACAACTTGTGATTTGTGTTTGTTTAATATTCTTAACAGTTCTAAGTTCTTAGTTGAAGTGTGTGTTAGTGTGTACACAATATCCAAGTCTAAGATCTCTTTTATAGTCCAAGAGATCTTTACAAATTGCTTAAAGTCTTGGCCGACTTACTTGGTTAACTTATGCTTATTGAGTGTCAGTACATAAGATACAACATGTATCTATGTATACAACTTGTTAACTAAGCACATGGAGTAAGATATTATCTACCGTATATTGTTGACCAAAATACAATAAATATCTTTTCGATCTTATCCTATGACTCACTGATCAACAGTACCATTCTCTACTAGCAGTACCTTCTACTTGAACTAGCAGTACCTTCTTGTTCTAGCAGTACCTTCATGTACTAGCAGTACCTTGATCACGAACTAGCAGTACCTTTGACTTAGAGTAAATCCTAATACTCTAACTTCAGAATATTTAATTCCCAACAATCCTCCCCTAAACATGTGAATCATTTCAAACATGTTTTTCTGAATTAAATGAGGACTTGAAAAGATCTTTCAAACACTTTATGAATCTGAACTATTCTTCTTATTCTGAACTCATCTGCTTTGTTCTTCTTTGACTTTAGCAATATCAAAACATTGTACCAAAAGATGGTGCAATTTCCTTGGATGGAGGAATTGTAAGAGGCAATGATGCTGTGTATCTTGGATGCTTGTTTCAACAAGTGAAATCATCTAACCAGCATGTCTTTGAAGTGAAATTGAAACTTTTCTTCGTTTGATCTAGATAGAACTTTCTCCTTTAGGAATGCTTCATCCCTTCTAGATATTTGATCTATTCTTGTCATTTTCAACCTCTACATCATCTTGTATGCTCTTATCTTCTCCTTCCATATATTGGATTATTCTTCCTTTTCTGGGCAATTATTTCCTTCCCTGAGATTGTTACCTCCCCTGAAGCAAATAACTTTTGTTTCCTCCCCTTGTTTGGAAGATCTCACTATGTACCTTTGACTGAACTATCAATGTGAACTTGTTGTCAGACAATATTGTACATGAAGCCATCAATTCTTTAAAAGTTTAAGTTACTGTCCTCATCACTTCTAGGTGTGTTAACTCCTATGAGAGGTGAATCAGTGGACATTTTGATTCATAATCCATCAATGGATGGTTTTTGTGAATCCTTGAAAATCCTTTTAAGAAATCATTTAACTTAGTAGTATGTTCATGATTTTAGAATTGAAAAATCATACTACTTTCAACCATTTTGAAGGAATCAAGTGTATAACAGACACTTAATTAGCATTTCGGTTTAAAGCAACCTCTGGTTGTGTGAGAACCAATGTATTTCAGTTATAAATAACTGCCTGTGAAAAGATAAATCTATTCAAAAGATTTTCTTGACAGGGTTTCCAGCTCATAGTAATTGTTGCCTCCAACACAAGTGTTAGATTCACTTTTACTAGTTGTTCTTTCTATCAGATGTCCTCATACTTGCACATTATACTTAAAAGTATAAAATGATAGAAAGTGAGTTGCATCAGTTACTATCTGATCAACTAAGTCATCAATTCAATGTGAAATATCATAACTAGATTTCAAGAAAGAAGTTTTAAGGAGGTTAAATTCCTAAACTTAGTCCATCATAAACCTATTATGGTCAGCAATTTGATAAGCATTAT
Organism: Artemisia tridentata subsp. tridentata; assembly: GCA_021014915.2. NCBI lineage: Eukaryota > Viridiplantae > Streptophyta > Magnoliopsida > Asterales > Asteraceae > Artemisia > Artemisia tridentata. The sequence continues at coordinate 140,323,944 of CP139507.1, read as the reverse complement.
GCTGTTCCCATTTCACTTGAAATTTCCTTTGTGTTCACATATTCATATCTGAAATTGTTAGTCTAAAACCAAAAGAACAATGTACAAAGTACTTGTCTTGCATTAGTATAATCATAAGACCAATTATATGAATAACACAATTTACTTTTTGTACTGGCAGCATCTTGTGTGCTTTAGCAGTACCTTATGATACAATAGCAGTATCTTATAAATCAGCAGCAACAACAAAAATTTATTTACAAAAACACATCATATTGAAAATTTAAAGATTAAGCATTCCAATACTTGCTACCAAGTACTGAAACCTTGAAACATCAAAAGCTTTGGTTAGCAGATCTGCAAAATTATGCTCTGAAGCAATTTTAAGAACTTGAATTAATCTTTTCTCATTGCAGTCTCTTATAAAGTGATGTCTAATTTCAATGTGTTTTGTTTTAGAGTGTTGTACTGGATTTTTAATAATACAAATTGTACTACTATTATCAATATAAATAACAGTGTTTAAGAAATTGTACCCATAATCAAGGAGTTGGTTTTTAAGCCATAGAACTTGACTAGAGCAACTTGCAGCAGCTATATATTCAGCTTCAGTTGTTGAATTTGCCACACTTGTTTGCTTCTTACACTGCCATGAGACAAGTCTACACCCAAGGAATTGACATCCTCCAGTTGTTGACTTTCTGTCCAAGCTAGCACCAGCATAATCACTATCCGAATATGCTACCAAGTCAAAAGGAGATTCTCTAGAATACCATATACCCAACCTTGGTTGACCTTTGAGATATCTAAAAATTCTCTTGACTGCAGTTAAATGAGAAACCTTTGGAGTAACTTGAAATCTTGCACAAACACAAACAGGAAACATGATATCAGGTCTAGATGATGTAAGGTACATCAAAGAGCCTATCATAGATCTGTAACTGTGTACATCTACATTTTCTCCATCTTCATCTTTCAGAAGGTGCTTCTCAGCGTCCATTGGTGTGCTTGCTATTTTTGAATCAGCAAATTGAAATTTTCTAAGTATCTCTGCAACATATTTGTCTTGACTAATAAATATGCCTTCAGATGATTGCTTAACTTGCAAACCCAAAAAGAATGTAAGTTCTCCCATAGAACTCATCTGAAACTTATCTTTCATAAGCTTCTCAAATTCTAAACACATTTCTTTCCTAGTAAATCCAAAGATAATGTCATCCACATACACCTGCACTAACAGAAGATCCTTCTTGTGCTGTTTGATGAAAAGTGTCTGATCAATCTTTCCTCTTTGAAATCCATTTTCTAATAAGTAGGAAGCTAGTATTGCATACCAAGCTCTTGGTGCCTGATGAAGGTCATAGAGAGCTTTCACTACTCTGTACACTTTGTTTGGATGTAATGGATCAATGAAACCAGGAGGTTGTGAAACATACACCTCTTTTCCAATTTCACCATATAAAAATGCACTTTTGACATCCATTTGGTAGACTGTGAAGCCTAAAAATGAAGCATAAGCTAGAAACAGCCTAATTGCCTCAATCCTTGCTACTGGAGCATAAACTTCATCATAATCTATCCCTTCTTCTTGTGTGTACCCTTGTGCTACTAATCTAGCCTTATTCTTGATCACAATTCCTCTTTCATCCCTTTTGTTCTTAAAAACCCATCTAGTGCCAATTACCTTTTCATTCCTAGGTAAATCAACTAGCACCCAAACCTTTTGAATCTTGAACTGAAGAAGCTCTTCTTGCATAGCCTCTAACCAGCTTGAATCATCTAGGGCTGTAAGAATGTTCTTTGGTTCCTTTTGAGAGAGAAAACATACAAATAAGCAAGAGTTTGAAAGCTCATGTTGTTTTGAAGCATAAAGGGCATCAAGAATCCCTTTTTGGTCTGAAGAGACCAGTTGTCTTCTTGTCTTCACACCAGATTGTATATCTCCTATCCCATTTTCAAGGGAATGAACTCTGTGAATTCTTATGTGTGGGGTAGTAGGAACATGATAAGATGGTGGAAGATTACTCAAATCCACTTCATCTTCTTGGAACTCTGCATCTTTTGAGTGTGAAGGACCAGCAGTACCTTCAACTGAACTAACAGTTCCTTCAAATGAACTACCAGTATCTTTAGAAGAACTAGCAGTACCTTGCTCTGTCTCGGCAGTACCATCAATATTTGAAATATTGTGTTGTTCCTTTGTTCCAACATCTTTGCTTTGAGCCTCAACATCTTCTTTTGCTTTACCAGAAGAAGATTCATCATTGTTTGAAGCTAATTCCACACTTGTACTTGACCACAATGGCATAATAACATCAGATTGATCTTTATCTAACTCCACCTCATTTGTTGCTTGTGAACCTGAAAAGTTATTAGTTTCTGCAACAACAGGTATATAATTTATAGAATTTGTTAGATAATCAAGATCAAATATCCATTTTGGTCCTTGACCTACTACATTGGACTTGTTTTCCAGAAACTCCACATGTAGTTCTTCTTGTACTTTCTCAGTTCTTAAGTTGTAAACTCTAAAAGCTTTGCTAACAAGAGAATATCCAACTAAGAAACCTTCATCTGCTTTACCATCGAATTTTCCTAAATGGTCTAAGGTATTGAGAATTGTCACATGACATCCAAAAGGTCTAAGAAATCCTATTGCAGGAGTTCTACCATTAAAGAGTTCATATGATGTCTTATTGTGAGGCTGCACAACTAAAACTCTATTTTGAACATTAGCAAGCAGTGTTGATTGCCTCTGCCCAAAAGATTATAGGTAGCTTAGAATCAGCTAACATTGTTCTAGCAGCTTCAATTAGTGTTCTATTCTTTCTTTCAACCACACCATTCTGTTGTGGTGTTCTAGCAACACTATATTCTCTCCTAATACCTTTTTCTTTGCAGAAATCATCCATAACTCTATTTTTGAATTCTGTCCCATTATCACTCCTAATGACTTTTACTTTCTTGCTTACATGGTTTTCTATCAGTGTAATGAAGTCCTTAAGGATGCTTGATGTCTCATCCTTAGTGGCTAAAAAGAAAACCCATGTAAATCTGCTATAGTCATCAGTTATAACAAGACAATATTTTTTATGTTGCATACTCCTTACTGAAACAGGTCCAAATAAGTCCATATGAAGCATAAACAATGACTGATTGATAGAGTTAAAAATCTTGGGCTTACAAGTGGCTTTGTGTTGTTTGCCTTTTAGACAAGCAATGCATGTTTGATCATTTTCAAATCTTTTGTGAGGTAAACCTCTTACCAAACCATTCTTAACAATTTTATTTATGGTTTTGAAGTTAATATGACCAAGCCTTCTATGCCATAACATTGATTCATCCAATGTGGTCTTTGATACAAGACAAGTTAAATCTTCTTTAGGAATGATGTTCTTCATATCAACACTATACATATTGGCCTTTCTAGGAATTCTAAGAAGCACTTGATTTTCATCAGGCATCTTAAAATCCTTAGATAGAACAAGACATTCAGTGTCAGTAAAAAGGACATTGTTCTTTTTGTCACACATTTGTGAAACACTAAAAAGATTATACTTTAGCTCTTGTACATAGTACACATTTTCAAAATCTAAATTTTCAGTTTTAATAGTACCTTTACCAGAAATTTCACCACGAAAACCACCTCCAAAGGTAACATATCCTCCATTGAATTCTTGAAAATCTGAAAGATAAGACATGTTGCCTGTCATGTGATTGGAACATCCACTATCTGAGTATCCTTGATCTTGATGATCAATAGAATGTTCCTGCACACAAATAAGAGTGTTAGTTTTCTTTGGGGATCCAAGCCATTACTGACTTGGATCTGCCTCTTGCATCAATGTAATTTAATCTTTTAAGGACTGTTGATGCAACATTGGATTTAAGAATCCAACATGCTGAGGCCTTAACAGCATTTGCCCTATTACCCTTAGCAGCAGGGTGAGTAACATGCTTAGCAGAAGTGACTGCTAGCTTTGAAGTCACACCCTTTGGTCTCCAAATTTGTTTGTGGACCACTGCTTTTGTTTGAATGGGCCTTAGAACAGTTTTAGATGCATGTTTGAAATTTGTTTTTGCATCCTTAGCTGTTGATTTTGGGTTAACAGTCATCAAAGGTCTAACAGTACCTTTTGTTCTACCCGTACCTTTAATTTGTACTGGCAGTACCTTTTTGTCTGTATTAGCAGGACCTTTTTGTCTATCAGGACCTTTTGGTCCAGACTTGTTTGAGACTGTTCTGGGTTTTGTTCTATGAGTGTTAGAGTGAAATTGAGTTTGAGGAGTTTGCCTTTTGTAGTTCACCCTATTGTTTTCATACCCAGTTACCCTTTGGTTACAGAAAGCTGCAAGATGGTCAAAACTACCACATGTATAACAAGCTTTGTTGTAAAAAGCAAAGTCATCACCTAATTGGTTAGACTTGAGGTTGTTCCAATTCCTTTGGTTACCTCTGGGCTTGTTTGTAGTTCTATATTGTTCACAATATCTAACTGGTTTCCTAACAGTCTTAACATTTGACTTAGGCCTGTTAGTGTTGTGATTGACTATCTTAGGAACACTTGTTCCTACTTTCTTAACCAAGACAGGTTTAGACATAACCTGTTCTTCTTCATCATCATCACTATCAGTTGTACAATCTTCAACAACTATAGCATCTCCTTTCTTAACAAAGGACACCTTGTCCAGATAAGATAAAGTTTTATCTAAACTTTTACTTACCTTTTCTATCTTGGGACTCTTAGTGGCCTTAGAACCATATTCCATGATTGGTTCTTGAAACTCAGCTAATCCTGTGTGTGCTAAATCAATACCTGGAGGTGAATGAACACCTCTGTATGGAGGGGGTACAGACTTAAATCCAACACCAGAATTAACCTTATCAATAACTTAGGCTTCCCAAAGTTTATTGAATCCATCTGAGGAATGTGCCAAAACATCCATAGATACCTTAACATTTTCTCTTTCATTTTTGTGTTTAGCTAATGAATCATTCAACTCAACAATACACTCATCTCTGATCTTAATGTCATTTTTTAGTATATTGATGTCATTAGTAAAATGAGATTCATTACTTTTAAAATGTAAGACTTGTTTTTCTACAACACCTAGACCTCTTTTGTGATTAGCTAAATTAAAAAGAGCATCAATTAGCTCCTCTCTATGAGCTTCAAATCTCATATTAAGGTCTTCATAAGCTTTAAGATTAGGACATGATTCAGTACAAGTTTGAATAGAATTTACCTCTGAATCAGAATGGGCCATTAGAGCAAATTCATTGGCCGCAAGAGCAGCATTTGGTGGTGCTTCCTCTTCAATAGCCATAGAGCTCCAATCATAACCAATACCATCAATAGCCAACATAGCCTTTGGCTCTTCAACAGTAACTTCCTTTCTCCTATCTTGCTTATACCATGTGTTTCTATTCTCCTGCTTTCTTGGGCTTCTACACTCCTTAGCAAAGTGTCCTAACCTATGACAGTTGAAACACTCCACTTTCTTCTTATCAAACCCAGCAGTATCATTACCATTTATGGTAATTTGCTTCCCAGTTCTTTGCCAATACTTCTTAGCTCTCATGCTAAGCAAAGCAACCTGCCATTTAATATCCATAGCTTCCAAATCATCACCATCTACCTGATCAAGGTCTTCATGGTTGAGAAGAGAGCCACTAGATTGACTGGTAATAAAAGCATAGAATGTTGAATCTCCAAGACCAGCAACATCCTTTTGAGAACTTGTAGAAGGAGCACCATAACTTGCATTAGAAACACTTTCACTTTCATCTACCTCTTCACTCTTACTAATACTAGGAACTGACAAGAGTGCAACATTCCCAGAACTAGTACCATAATGACCAGATTTCTTTAGACTTTGTTCAACAATTTTGAAGTTGTTGTACAAATCATTGAGCTTCATGGTTTCAATGTCTGGTTTGTTCATCCAGACAATAACATGAGTATGGAACTCATCAGGTAGACTTCTTAGAAACTTCATGTTGAGATCTTCCTTCTCTGTCTCAACACCCAACACAGCTAACTGACTGACAAGCTTGTGTAGCCTTGAGAAAAGCTTATCAAGAGACTCATTACTAAAAGCAGTAAAGTTTTCAAATTGTTGCTTTAGTAATGTCTTCTGTGTCTTTTTGGTAGTTTCATTACCACCAAAATATGCACAAATCTCTTCAAAAAGAGTTTTTGCATCAAGATACTTGTTAAAAGATAACATCTGTTCACTAGGAATGGTCATAAGCAACAAATTTCTTGCTTTCTGATCATTTCTTTTCAGTATCTTTTCTTCATTTGACACTGGTCCAGTATTTCTTTTCCTAAGTGTTTTACCTTCTAGGACAACATCTGAATAGCTTGGTGAAAAAGAATCACCATATATAATGATATCCCAAAGAGTGTAATCTTGGACCATAAAATATTGCTCAATTCTCATCCTCCATAACTCAAACTCATTCTGTTTGATCATGGGCAACTTTGCAGCAACATTTGTTTGAGCATCTTGTGGTTCCATTTCTGTTTCTTCTAATTCAATTATATCAGCCTTAGCTCTGATACCAACTGAGAGGACCTGTGACACACGGTTAAGGTGGTTAAACCTTGTATACTTTGTGTGTAAGATATATTGAGTTTATATGATTAAGCACGCAGAATTTACTTAACCACACTTAGAAGGTTATGTATGTTATGGAAATGGAAGAATTATGTTTGTTACTTAACAATGAACAAAGAAAGTTTATCACTAAACGATTCAATATTATTCAAAATAATACGAGTGATCTTGTGTTTATCACTAGGGTTACAAAACCTTGAATCTTATGTTACAACTTGTGATTTGTGTTTGTTTAATATTCTTAACAGTTCTAAGTTCTTAGTTGAAGTGTGTGTTAGTGTGTACACAATATCCAAGTCTAAGATCTCTTTTATAGTCCAAGAGATCTTTACAAATTGCTTAAAGTCTTGGCCGACTTACTTGGTTAACTTATGCTTATTGAGTGTCAGTACATAAGATACAACATGTATCTATGTATACAACTTGTTAACTAAGCACATGGAGTAAGATATTATCTACCGTATATTGTTGACCAAAATACAATAAATATCTTTTCGATCTTATCCTATGACTCACTGATCAACAGTACCATTCTCTACTAGCAGTACCTTCTACTTGAACTAGCAGTACCTTCTTGTTCTAGCAGTACCTTCATGTACTAGCAGTACCTTGATCATGAACTAGCAGTACCTTTGACTTAGAGTAAATCCTAATACTCTAACTTCAGAATATTTAATTCCCAACAGCGAATATGTAGGACTGTCAGCTGGATGTTGAACAATATGATCACACTCTATATCTTTCCATACTACTCCATCCGCACTTGGGGCTTCATTCGTAGCCAATGGTACATCATTTCTTTGTTCTACCCCTAAAGATACCTCAGTATCTCCTCCTGTCATTTGAGCATACCTAGAACTTTGCCCAATTTTGAATGTGCTTGGAGCCTCTTCCATCACCGCTTTTCCATGTGGCGGCTCTATTGGTACAACTTGTTCGGGAGTAGGATCGGGTATTGGTTCCTCCTCCGGATCTTCCTCAGATTCCTCTTCGGGTTCTCCTTCGGATTCTTCTTCAGGTTCTTCTTCGGATTCTTCCTCAGGGTCTCCTTCTTCTTCTTCGTCTGAGCACAAGTTTTCGGTTAATCTGAGCCTTTGACAGGGTGGAGACCGATCCGGGGATGATGTAGGTGCAGGAGTAGTGGAGGTAATCAAAAGATCGGCTAGAGTTCTTCGCTGGGGTACCATATTTGCATACCATGCTCGAGCTGTGTGAACTCTTATTCGGGCAGTTCGGGGAACAAGACCGGTATTAGCATTTGTTGTAGTAGTGATAGATTGAGTAGGAATCTGATCTGTAGTAAGTATAGGATGTGCTTGTGTAGGAGTAGCATCAGTGAGTTCCTGTGCATCTTGCACGTATGGATCATCCGATCGTGGTGAAAGCGGAGTGTTGTTTTGGGAAGTCATGGGCTGTGACAAAATGGCAATACGTGTGTGTGAATATTTTGAAAATACTAAGTATACATATAATACTTATAGTACATGTAGTTAAGTAAAAAATACATGTAGTTAAGTAAAAATTAACTAGTAGCAACAAGTAACTGTAACCAGTAAACAGCTAGTAAGGCAGCAGGCAAGTGGCGGTCATAGGGACTTGTTTTTGTAAAAAGTGGTTATAGTTTAGGTTTTATATGTACCTAATTCTCTATAACCTTAAGCTTTGATACCAATCTGTAACACCCCCAAATTCTGGTATAGCGGAAGCATTCGGGTCATGGGTGCTACGTGAATCGGTAATCACAACCAAAGATAATAAAGAACGGAATACATACTCCGTTTAAATTTAATAAAACATAGAGTTTACATAATAGTTTGAAACTCTTAAAGCAAGCCCAAGTTTAAGTTGTCCCAGATAAAAACAAGCCATATGTTACACCTGAGAAAAACATGCTTAAAAGTCAGCATAAAGCTGGTGAGTTCATAGGTTTAACAGTAAATTCATAAGTTGGACCAGAGTATATGAACATCGCAACCCATGCGTGTCATATAAAAATACAGTCTATTACGTTAGCACTAAGTTCATGCAACCGAAGCTATAACAGTGTGCATGCTCAAAGAGCATGTTAATATATCAGGGCCCGGCAAGTGTTTGTCCAGACACTTGTACTTCGACATGGTATACGTTCGCGTTTGCCTATCCGGTCAAACCGAACGGGGACGTTACTCCCAATAGATCTATTTATAACATTCGCGCTTCCCATCAGGGACTAACGGTTCATGAGTTGGGCATAAGGGTCATAACAGGGCTTAGGCTAAACCACGTAATAGCATATACAAAAGTTTGGTCCATAAGAAAAGTTTTGCATGTTTCTCACCCCTTGTTGCAAAAGCAAGTAAAAATGTAGGGGCTATGACTCACCTTGAGTTCTTAGTAGTTGAGTTGAGTTATTAATTTAGTTGGGAGTTCGGAAACAGCTTCACACGCGACCTGAACCACAGTAACGTTAAGTATTCGTTTAACACGAATTATAGTTGCGATAAGAATCGTATAACACTTTATTCGGAGATGCGAGTGTGACATGCTTAATATGTAAATAGCTCAAAATAATGTTTTCTTAATGATTCAGAAGTCATTTGTCTCGAATATGGATAAGACAAACGTTGAACGGTTAAGTTCCGTTAAACATAACGACCGTTAGAATAGTTTACGAACAAAATAGAATAACAAAAGAGTTAAGGGTAGATTGTGAACATTTAAGATTCTGAATGAAAATAAAATAATATCTTCTGTTTACCCTTAAAGTTTCACAGTTTCTACACTTTTTCCCTAACGGTGGTTACGTTACACCGTTAGTCCTTATTTTACAAAATGTTACGTTTTCAACCCTTAATTACTCCAATTGACAACCTGAGCTCATAAGTTGATTAAAATTCATTTTCCATCCTTAAGTTTCTGTTTTTACAAGTCAAATCCCTATTTTTTCCGGTTTGGCAAAAATAGTCCCCCGGGTTAACTTTTATTACATTTTTAGTCCAAATAGTACAAAAACTTGTGGAAAAATTCTGCAAAAATTTCCATAGCTTATTTTAGCTTATTCAAGCTTAAGACAATCAAAGGTTTGACCAGAAATTCAAAATTCAACCTAATGGGCCCTTAACGATTTAACTTTTAAGCCCGTTACGATTTTTAGAGGCGAGGGCATGAAAATACTTTTGGGCCTTTACTTGGAATATTTTTGTGATTCCAAAAATATTTGGTATGAGCCCAGTGGGCTTGTGTATCTCAAAGTCTAAATGGGCCAGAAGTTCGCCCAAATTCGAAATTAATAATAAAAACAGTTTTCAAGTTTTTAACAAAACTAGCGAATGGTAGTTTTAAAAGGGTTTATTTAGGTGACGGGTTGACTTCAAATCCAAAAAGTCAAAACATAAAAAGTTTAGTTTTTCAGGTCTATAATCGAATGGTGCAAAGAAAATAAGGGGTCAAGTATTTAGTTTCGAAGAAAAATGGCCTAGAGTTGGCTAAGTTCGCTGTTTTGAAAGATTTTAAACACTTAGAATTTTCTAAGTGTTGTAAATATTCAACTATGGCCTATGTCATTTTACTTTGTACGATTTTAATGACATTCGAAATAGTTTCACGAAAAATGTTTAACACGAAATATGGAGTACTTTAGGTTGGTAAACGAATGGCACAAAAATATACATAAGTTACTTGTAAAAATTCGAAAATATCATGCCTAGAAGTAGGCAGTTTGGCTGTTTTACAATAATTCAAAACACTTAGAAAATTTCTTAGTGTTTTCCCTGTTAAGTTTTTACGTGGGTTTTCATGCTTCAAAACTTGATTCGTTTTTTATTCTAAAGTATGCATGAGTGAGTTTTATAAGTTTTTACGTATTCTATAGTGACAAGAAATTCATAAGAGACTTAGTTCGAGTTATGTTAACTATATTTACACATAAAATTAATGCAATAATTATATATGTTCGAAATAAACTCGTGACATAAAATAAGATGAAAAATTATGCGAAATGAATGGAGATTAAGCTAGAGTGACTTACAAAAACTCTAGGAGTGTATAAGACTGAAAATGAAAGCTCGTTGATGGTTGTCACTACTTGGTTCGCCCCGTTTCACTCGTACGAAAACTTTTAAGTTTTGAAAGTTTGAATTTTTGGTTCAAATGGTTAACGATTATAGTTTCTGAACATATAAGGGCTCATTTAATTATTAGAGAGTTGTCACAAATGTGGAAATAATATACACAAATGAGGATCATGGTGGGATCGAGCATAATAGACTTTTGGGTTATAAAATGATATTTTCTACATGATCATTTGCTATAGTGAGAATTATGTCCCTTATATCCTGGATTTCCAGCCACTATTAGTTATGTATTTATAAAGTTCTTTGGATTTTCTCATTAGGTAGTACACGTATGGTGATTTGGTAGGGAAAAATGGGTTGTTCGATTGATTTCATGAGGTATTCGATTACTATTGTGTGAATAGAGGGTCCTAGGCACTCAATGTCCTCATATGATCTCATTTAAAATGTCCTTTGATGAATAGGAATGGGTAAATAAGCGTATGGGTCGTTTGGAGTAAATTGACAAAATTTGTCAAATCAAAATGGGTGGGTTTTTGCGTTTTACTTTGGCTAGATTTCGATGACTAAACATTCGAGTTACATAACGAAACTTGGCACAATATGAGATTGCCAGGTCGTGAATGGAGAGGCACAAAGAATTTCGTAGGTCGTTTGTGGAATTTCCAAGATATCGAGCTCCAAACATGGCCAGTGGGTCGAATTTGGCAAGAAACTTAGAAAAAAATCTAAGTGTGGGAAATGGGCTGGAATTTTGGGCCTGTGAATAGTGCCATCCGAAAATAATTTTGGGTTAATTGTTTGGCCTGTTAAGGTCTTTGTGTTATTTTTAGTTTTCGCGTGTGAGCTCGTTTCCAAATTCCGACGTTTCCCGTAATAACTCCGTCATCATATAATTATTTAGTTTACGAAAATGTAACATTTGCAATAATAAATACACATTTATTATTATTTTATTCAAACGAAAATTACCATTTGTCACATACAACCATTAGCTTATCCCTAACAACACTAATCATCATATAATCGTATATTGATTATATGATGATCAATCCCAGCATTTACTCATCTTCCCCAATTTAGGGTTTACAAACCCTAACTTCTTAATTCATCAATTAACTTAAGATATGGGATTACTTACTTGTATAGAAGCATAATCAAGGCGTATCTCTTGAATTGGGACCTTAAACTCATCAAATTGGTTATCACAGCTTCTTCTTTTTTCCCTCCCTTTTCTAAACCGACATACCAAAACACCTGGAGCTTTTGAGAAGCCTGGAATTATAAGTATGAAGCTTTCTTCATACTAAAGCTATTTAACCATTTGACACTTTTGGTCCCTCGAGTTTCATTCTTTCTATATTAGCCACATTAACTTTATAACACATGTTTTGACTATCACTTGACTATCGGGTTTGACCACAACGCAACATTCGTTGACTGGCCAATCATATAAGGCCTTTATCATTTTCATCTAGGGTGGGGTCCCAATACCCGGAAAACGGGTCTAACAATTCTACCCCTTATTTAGATTTCGTCCCCGAAATCTCTCGTCTATTACTATCCAAAACCAATCTATAACATATACATGCTCTTATTCTCATGCTTTCAAAGCTATTACCTTGCAACGATCTAAGTGACCTTGCAAATTCTAAACTTACTATACATAAACATAAATCATAATCTACTATAAACACATTTCCCATTACAATTCTTTCTAAATTTTCCACAATTGACGACTAGTCGTACGGAAAATTTACTATTTTGACTTTATATAAGTCAAACTTTTACATTATTTACACGTTATACTCACATGCACTAACATGTCATAAAGTCATATACCGGCCATTTTCGCATTTTATATAATACCAACACTTATCTACTTCAAAAAACCGGTAACTTACTTCAATTTTACATCAAGTACTATCTAAATAGCACTTTTAAAATCTTTCTCTCGCATTACTTAAGTAATCTTCTTGTTAAATTTTGGGAATGCTCACCAAATAACTTATCAAATTAATGTACGATTCATTCTAGGCGTCTATCTTAAGGTTCACACATGACCTTAAAGCCGCTATAAGTTTGTATTCATATCTTTCTTTTCTTATGACGCATAACATGTTTTAGTTTTCACTTCATATCACTATCCTTACTCATGTCATATCGGCTACACATAAGTCCACTCATTTATAACTCTTTATTTACATAAAAAGGCGTCCCAATCTATGTAAGTAAGGAATTATAAACTTATGGTTCGGCGATTTACACTTCTTCATTTAAATGAAAAGGCGTCCCAATCCATTTAAATCAAGAAACCATAAACCATCCTACTTATACGTTTCTGACACAACAATCATACTTACTTTACTTTCCATCTTTTCTAGCCTTGGATCCAATCTCACTAGCTTTCCATCCATGCCATAAAGGCAAGCTATCATCCTTGCCATAAAGGCAAGCTATATCATTCTTGCCATAAAGGCAATCTATATCATTCTTGCCATAAAGGCAAGCCATATCATTCTTGCCATAAAGGCAATCTATATCATTCTTGCCATAAAGGCAAGCCATATCATTCTTGCCATAAAGGCAATCTATATCATTCTTGCCATAAAGGCAATCTATATCATTCTTGCCATAAAGGCAAGCTGGGCTATCCCGAAGGATACCACCTTTAACATTCATCCCGAAGGATGCCATGTCATTCATCCCGAAGGATGCCATATCATTCATCACGAAGGATGCCATATCATTCATCCCGAAGGATGCGATATCATTCATCCCGAAGGATACCATATCATTCATCCCGAAGGATACCATATCATTCATCCCGAAGAATACCATACTATATCACATGGCCATCCCGAAGGATGCCAAAACTAGAGCATTGGAGCCAAGCTATGTTTACTTTATCATTTTTACTCAATTTATCCTTTATGTACTTTTATCATTAAGTACTCACTATCATTTTCTCAATTCTCATTGCCTTAAGCAATTTCAACATTCACTATCATGTTTTCTTTCATCTCGACAAGTCTCTATATAACACTTGTCGATTTATCATATTTGCATTATCACAATGCAACTTATCATTCATCCGTCAACCCCAAGTTGACTCATACATTCACTATATGCCATCTTTATTTTAGACAAGTTCTATATAATGCTTGTTCATTACAATTTACACATTTTCTATGTGTTCTTACAACACACTTTTACTACTACCCGTCAACCCTTTTTGACCATATTCTCAACTTTTACTATCACTTTTTTTAGTCTATTCAACTTTTACGCATATAAACCTTACATAGGTTTATTCTACAACACTCTCATTAATCTCATCATACATATTTCAATATATATTAACATGATTATATTCATGTTTTACAATTCTTTCTAGCGCACTTCATATCACTCATGACTTCAAGCACAATCTATATCTCATTCATCACTTCCACTCATCACGCTTAACCATATATTACTAACACATTTTACTTATCATGTTTTATATGAAACATGATCACATCACGTTTTAACTATACACTTTAACTTTCTCATAATCCACTTTAAATTTAGCATATAAGAATTCATGTCTTTAAGCATCACATCATTATCATACTTACTTTCAAGCCTTCTAGACATCTAGGCTTATCAAACACTTATCATGCTTCTTAACTTATTTCACATATCAATGTGTTCTTTCAATTTTCTTTATTACTATTTCATCACATAATATACATTCTAATGCATCTATCTCAACTCATACACTTCTATGCAATCATGCTCTCGAGCACACCACATAATACTTAGACATATAATAAACTACCATAGACTTAACATCTCATAAGCAATCATATAATAACACTTAACACTTATCCAACAAGTGTTAAACCATTTATAATCATCTAGTTTATGGCTCATATATCACCTCGCACAATCAATCTATGTCTCAGCATCAACATTCTAATTAGCCGCGAGTACTAATCTACCTTATAACTAAGGCATCATAAACTTTAATTCACTTACTAGCCCATCTCCAATACCACTTGGCATTCCTACTCGCATTCTATCACCATAACTCTATCATACTTTCACATAATTGCAATACAATGACCTGCACCAACCGAGATGCAAAGCTAACTAATTATTTAAGCATTTCAAGTCCTCCACGGACTTATCTCTCATACAAATCGATAAGCTCATCTAACATAAAACATAATCCATTTCATACTTAACGACTACTTTTCGAGTCACTAGTACTTACGTTAAACGCTTCTACGAGTGGTTTAAGACTATGCAACCTATAGTGGAAACCTAATTAACTTAAACCGAAGCTCTGATACCAAGTTGTAACTCCCCGTGCCCGATTAGACCAAAAACTAAAAAATTTTACGCGGAAACGCTTGACTTTTACGGATATCTAGTTACTCTTTTACAATCTGACAGAAATCTATAAACTTTCAGACCTTGAGTCTATTTTTAAATGAAACTAGACTCAATTATCTTCAAAACGACGGGTGGCACGACCCGTAACAACTTACGGTTTAAAAGATGTGATTTTTACAATTTGACGGGTTATGCATTAAACCCATTTTGTCCCATTTACACTACAAACCATCTATACCAACTCATTTGCCCACCAAACTTGGCCAACATCACTACTTTAACATACTAAACATGTTTCATAAACACTTGACCCGTTTACAATCCAAAATGGGTACTTTTACACTTTTGCCAAACACCCCCTTAACTTTGACCCTAAACTCATAAAACATACTTTGACCCATCGGTTGACCACCAAATCGATAAGACAACCTTAACATACCATTTTCCACACGGCTACACTATACCAACCAATAAAAGACCACCAGGGGTTCAAACTTTACACATGAGCTCGGTATTCTACCTAAGCTCCTAAACACATATTACCTTTAATCTTGTATATCCAATTCCATAATCCATATATCCAAGCCATCCATAAAACATGTCAACCTACAAAACGGTTAGACAACTAAACCATAAGCACAAAGGCTTAGTAAGTAAAACGATCATAACATACAATTATACTTCAATCAACACATAAGTATCATATACATTAAACACTTACTTCACGGTTACTACTCCACATCTCATCTAACACATAACATCAACTTATCACATAGGCCATATTCATCACATCACTTAAGCATATCTCAAGTCCATATTACTTGACATAAACATTCATAACACATATATGTTAGAAATCCATATAACACATGTTATCATCATTCTACTTACCTTAGCTCCAAGCTAAGCACATCAAGCCAATATTATCATCATCATCAACATCATCATCATAAGCACCTTGAATCATAACATCATACAAACATTAACACATAACATAATAATCATAAAAATGGTTTATACAACCATTAGCTTATCCCTAACAACACTAATCATCATATAATCATATATTGATTATATGATGATCAATCCCACCATTTACTCATCTTCCCCAAGTTAGGGTTTACAAACCCTAACTTCTTAATTCATCAATTAACTTAAGATATGGGATTACTTACTTGTATAGAAGCATAATCAAGGCTTATCTCTTGAATTAGGACCTTAAACTCATCAAATTGGTTATCACAACTTCTTCTTTTTTCCCTCCCTTTTATAAACCGACATACCAAAACACCTGGAGCTTTTGAGAAGCCTGGAATTATAAGTATGAAGCTTTCTTCATACTAAAGCTATTTAACAATTTGACACTTTTGGTCCCTCGAGTTTCATTCTTTCTATATTAGCCACATTAACTTTATAACACATGTTTGACTATCACTTGACTATCGGGTTTGACGACAACGCAACATTCGTTGACTGGCCAATCATATAAGGCCTTTATCATTTTCATCTAGGGTGGGGTCCCAATACCCGAAAAATGGGTCTAACATTATTAGAGGGGTCTCTATCTATTTTACTCTTTCATTCTCTAAGCTTATCCTTTAGCATAATATGCTTTCTCAAAAACATTCCCATTTTTCCAATTGAGCCTAGTAAAGGCTTCTTCAGACTTTTCAACTTCTTAACAATTTGAAACATTTTAACAAGTTGCACCTCCTCCTTCCAACATTTATCAACTAACTCCAAAAAACTCTCTATGTCAGCAATGTGATTAGCAAATCTAAATGGCTTAGGCGTGGACAGACCATCAAGAATAATCAGCATTGAAGGGTTATGGTCAAAAATGATATACGGGAGAAAGATAGCATGAGCTTGACAGTATAGACTCATAAAATTTTCATTAATCATAACCTGATGCGCATGTGCGTATGCTCTAATTTATACCCACGGTATGTCGTTGTGGTTTTAGCAGTATTCAAGTTTTAAATTTATATTTAGCCGACTTATCAATAACACACACACTTTAACGAGCAGTGTACCCGGTCAGTATGAATATAATGGTAAGTAGAGTGTCGATCACTAAGAGTGGAACGTATTATCTATTTATTCTAATCAGTATTTTAATATCTTAAGTTAGCTATACAACCTAATCTAACGCAAGGGGGTTCAGCCTGAGAGACTGGCACGGTTTGATTGTGATTAAATATAAACTAAACTAATGAGCACGAATCAGCGAATAGCACACACGTACACAGATAAATACTTGAGACAATAAGAAGACCTGTCCTGATAGTTAAGTAGCTTGTCACTTGTTTTATTGCTAGTTTTATATGAAGTGTATAGTTCGATGCAACGCACCGAGATTAATCCCTTTCTCGTTGGCTCTAATCTTATCGGCGAGTAAACCCTTAATGATTACTTATGACTATCCTACTTATCTTTCTTCCTACTTTTCTACAGACGATAGAATGCATAGGCGATCTAATAAATAGGCGAGGAAGGGGCATGGCGACCCAAGCAATGCTCAGCTAGACACAGAGGTTATCAATGCACTAATAAAAGTCACCAAAGACATCAACATATAAACTTTAATTAATGGGAAAGCAATTTTAAGGGGAGTTGAAGTGCATGATTAAATCAATGACACAAGCCCATCAATCCTGATGAATTAAAGTGTACTAATACAATAAAACAAAACTACTTAATGAATTGAATACATGCAGGACCTTCTTACAGCTCTTGTATCTTCGTTCAAGGTGTGTCTTGTGCTGCTACTTCGTCTGAATTCGGCTTAGGGTTTCTTCTGTCTCGTACTTAGCTAAATTGTCGAACTCCGAAATTCGTCTGACTTTGGGGTATTTATAGTTTCTGTCTGAGGGCTAGATGCGGCGCATTGACTTAACTTCGCGTGGGGTCCAAGATTAATATATTCAGGAATATTCGTACACCGCCAGAAGATGCGGCGTAACTCCATTCTTGTATGCGGCGCATGTCCTTTGCCGTCTTGGATTATATCTTGTGAAATCTTGATAGTGATGCGCCGTATATAATAAGTAGGATGCGGCGTATCTGGAGCAGAATGGTCTTGATCTTGTACATTTCAGTAGACTCTTAACTTCTTGCTTGTTTTGCTCCATAATTAGTCCAAAATCGCCAAGTTTCACATAATACTTGTTTTTACCTGAGAATTACAAAAGTAAACATTAACGTATCAATTCTCACAGATAATATAATAAAACAAGTCAAATAAATAGGATAAATGACGGTAATAAAATGTACTTATTTGAGTTCATCAAATATCCCCCCACTTGAACTTTACTTGTCCCCAAGTAAACCTTAGAATTAATCTTATGAAAATGTATCCTAAAAGATGTTAGGATTTATTTTTATATTTAAGCATGTATTCATTTTGTCATAATCACACAACCAAACACTTAACGAATTAGAAATAAAATAAAATATTTTGATAAAAGCAAATCTAATCGTTTAACTGTCCAGTCGTGACGAATATTCTATCATAAGCTTGGAAAGTATACGCATCTCCTCCACTAAAGCCAAGGAATAACAAGTCTAAAGCGGTAAAAAAGGTTTGTAGATTAAGGGTTAATCATTCTTCTTAATCTCTATCGATCTCAAATTCCAGAAAAGGCGACAAAATCAAAAATACATGATCGAATCCACGAACACGATACTTGCAATTGCTCAAATCCTTAACTCGAATAGGCTAAAGATAGGACCAAGTAATCTTTACCAATAATATTATATCAAAAAGGGAGACAAAATCATAAATACATAGCCGAATCCACGACTACGATACTTAAGATTGCTCAAATCCCTAATCTCAATAAATCAAAGGTTTGGATAAAGAATAATATAGGGTATGGATAGTATTTGGGATACAAATTGGTGTAAAATGAAAAATAAACAAAACAGATAAATTAAAATCCTAAGTGTGGTTAATCACTATCCCAACCATCCCATGAATAAGACCCATATCACTGAATAACTCACGCTTTAACACTTGAAACACACGCTTTAGGTAGACACGAATTATACTCAACAAAATCTTAATCAAGGAATAACCTTAGTTGGCGTTCCCATAACGTTCAACTCCCATTCAATCCATAAATATAATATATAACAAATAGTGGTGATATCGACCACTTAATACAAAACTTTACATAAGTTGGTTAAAATAAACATCCAACTTTTCCTTTTTCTTTTTCTTTTTCTTTTCTTTTTCTATTTTTTTTTTTTTTTTTTTTTTTTTTTTTTTTTTTTGACATCAACATATACATAGATGTGTAAAATTTCACAACTTTTCTATCACTTTCTTTCCGGATAATTTTTTTTTTTCATACTTTTCATACTTTCAGAAATAATTTTCTATTTTTTTTTTTTTTTTTTTTTTTTTTTTTTGACATCAACATATACATAGATGTGTAAAATTTCACAACTTTTCTATCACTTTCTTTCCGGATAATTTTTTTTTTTTTTTTCATACTTTTCATACTTTCAGAAATAACTGTAATAGCGAAAGTAGTAAACACACGAAAAACAAGACTCAAAGATATACAATATTTACTTTCACTCCAATTGCATTGTGCAATTTCCCGACCTAACCATAGATAATGAATTACGCACGCGAACACAGGTAATGTAAGGAAACACACTTTTCCTAAAGCAATTAACCAACCACAGATTTTAATCTACAGGGTAGGCTAAGGTGTAAGGGTGTAACGAAACATTATAACAAAGGTGTAAGAAACGAAAGGAATGGCTCTGAGTGTTTTTCTAGGGGTATCTTACTCTAAAAATGAGAGTAACAAAAGGGTTTATACGGGGGTTAACTAACCAGTGTAGTTAGCTAATATCACATAACATATAAAGGCTATTTGGGTGTAATCCTAGAAATTTACCAATTTAGACAAGTCATTCCAATTATAAAAATAATACTTATTATGGTGGTCTCGAATAGTATACAAGCCAAGTTCTAAAGTTTACAAGTCACCGGCACACTCATAGATTTGTGAATTTTGAAAAGTTCACAATTTTTGAAAATAACGTCATGTGTGCAGCTATGTAATTTAGACTTAAACAAAAACATGCTAAAAATTTTAAATTTTGATAAATTAAGCACATTTTAAGCATATTTTGAAAAAGTTTAGGACAAGTAAGTGTTCTAATTCTCCAATCCCCCCACTTAAGTTAAACAACGTCCTCGTTGTTTGTATAAAAGATTAAAAAACTGGAAAATAAAAGAATTAGAACAGAAAAACTCCCCTGAGATTTGCTCGGTATGATCCTCCATTATTTGTATAAGAGCAAAAATCAACTTTCATGTGGATGAGAACGTTTAAGCTTCATATTTGATGTATCCATAGGAAATGCAGGAATCTATAATACCACCAAGACTTTAACACACCTAAGTTAAGAAGGTTCAAACTTGCATAATACATTAGTAGTTAGTAAAAATAAAACTTAAAAATTAAAATGAAAATCATCAGGTCAGTCGATACGCCGTATCTTATGGAAGAAGATACGCCGTATCGAGCCTGGAATAATTACGAATCAGAATAGAAGATGCGTCGCATCCTTAACCAGGGATGCGCCGCATTAAAATAAACTGACAGAAAGTTCTAAAGTCAAAAATAAAAATGCAGAGAATAAAGTAAGATATGACCAGTGCAGGAGATGCGTCGCATCTCAGGATTGAGATACGCCGTATCTTCTGCGGGCCTGACTGACTCGACACAGAACAGAATAGTAAAAATTTTCCGGGTTGTCTCCCGGTCAGCACTTGTCTTTATTCCAGAGTCTTCAAGTTAGACTCACGTTCAGCTCATTATTCAGATCTATCGATCCCCATATGTCTGTGCACGATGTAGTTGCGAATTACTTCGTCACGAACATATTCCGGCCCCAATTCAAGTACACCTTTGTAGAATCCTTTCATCTTTTGGTACAGATACTCGATCCCTTTCTCAGCGTCATTTTCATCTACAAAAAGAAATGGTGTATATTTGTAACAAAATTTGTTAGGGGCATTTTCAAACCTTGGGTGAGCACGAGGCATCATGTAAGTGATAACGTTGCTTCCATTTTTAAAGGTGATCTTTCCTTCAAATCTTTTAGCGTTAATTTCGACCTCCTTACAGAATGGTTTCCCAACGATCACGTCACCCATTTCAACATCACGATAAGCATCCATGTTTTCCACCACAGTGAAATCTGTAACAATAGTTAAATTTCCAACAAAAATAGGTACATTCATGAACACTCCAACTACGTTTTTCCCTTTATACTCAATTTTGTTTTTCATTATAGAATTATAGAAATCTTTTGACATTACATTAATTGGTAAAATAGGGAAAAAGTTGGCGCAAACCTGTTTAAATCCTATCATGCAAGGAAATTGTAAATTATAAGCACAATCTACATGGATCTTTCTACCGTAATCACAAAAACTAGGATATCCTTCAAATTCATCATAATTCTTAGTGTTGATCATATTGACTCTAGGTATATCCATAATTTCTCCTTCTTCAATTTCGGGTTCTAAATCCTCCATAAATTGATCATTGATTCCTAATGGTAAATTAAGATCATTTAATTCAATGTAGTCTCCACTATAGGTCTCAAGTGATTCATTATTTATCAAGGTTTCTCCCATAAAACTAGCTTCTAGATCGAGGTCCATACGCTCTCTTAATCCTAGCACATAGACGCCTCTAATTATGCTTTTAACAGGATCTTGGCACTTATAGACTAGTTTATTATTCCCTACCCTTAATGAGATTTTTCTTTTAAACACATCAATCTTAGCATGGGCGGTAGACAAGAAAGGTCTTCCAAGGATTAAAGGAATCTTAACATCCTCGGGCATATCTAATATAACAAAGTCTACAGGGAAAACAAACTTCTCAATCTTAACTAGCACATTATTAGCAATCCCTTCAGGTCGTTTTACCGTTTTATCAGCCAATTCAATAAGAAACTTAGTTGGTGCTAATTTTCCTAGTCCTAGGGTAGTGAATGTCTTAAGGGGCATTACACTAACGCTAGCTCCTAAGTCAGCTAACACATTATTGAAAGATATATCATTAATTGAACAAGGTAAAGTAAAACTTCCTGGGTCCTTTTCTTTATGAGGCAAGGCATGTAAGTCGGTTGCAGAGCTCTCTTTTTTCATTGTAGCCTTGATCTCTTCTTCAATCTTTGTCTTCTCTTTTAGTAGTCTCCTTAAACTGATTGAAGAATTAAAGAAAAATTCGGGTCTTGCACCATCATTACCATTCATCGCTCTTCTAGGTATGTTAGGTGTGACTTCCTCCGTGGTGCTTATGGCCTTGACATGATCTCTTGGGTTGGTTTCAGTTGAGCTCGGTAGACTTTCGTATCCCCTTTCTTGAAGAACCTTGCTCATTTGTCCAATTTGTTGTTCCAATGCTTTGATCGAAGCTCCTTGATTTCTTGTAATAGTATCCGTTGAAGCTCGGATTTCTTTGATCATAGCAGTATTCTCTTCATGTATTTTAGCAGCATCGGCCATAATTTGCTTTAGAGTGTCATCTAAAGTCTGCCTCCTCTCTTGATAAGTGGGATTAAAGTTGTTATTTTGATAGAATCCCGGAGTAGCTTCCCTAAATCTTCCTGAAGGTCGGAACGGTTGTCCAAATTGTGTGTAGTATGCTTCTTCAAACGTCTCACTTTCATTCTTATTAGGGCAATCCTTAGTGTAGTGAGGTCCTTCGCATTTTTCACATCCAACTTGGGCAGCATACACTTTCTCATCACGCTTCTTCATCTCTCTACTAATTTTATCCAATTGAGCTTGAATAGCAGCAAACCCGTCAAAATTAGTGCTGCTCTTAGATCTAGTAGAGGTTCCATCGTGCCATTTTTGAGAATGATCAGCAGCTTCTTGGATAGCTTTCCTAGCATTAGTTGCACTCATTTGAGGCACAGCTCCCTTAGCATCCAAAATCTGTCTAGTAGGCACGTCCAATCCTTGATAAAACAATATTATCTCCTGCATTGGGGTTAGATAGTGTTGAGGACATTTCACCAGTAAGTCTTTAAATCGTTCCCAAGCTTGATAAAGAGTTTCATCAGGCTCTTGCTTGAAACTGTTGATAGCCTCCATCTTTTTAGCAGTTTTAGCAGGCGGACAATATCTTTTCAGGAATTTGCTCTTCAAATCTTCCCATGTTGTGTTTGAACTAGCAGGTTCATTCCTTAGCCACTTATTAGCAGCTCCTTTAAGTGAAATTGGAAAGATTCTTAGCATGAGTTGATCGTCAGTGACTCCTTCCGTAGTAAACAAATCTGCAATCTCGAGGACTTTTTCAACATGTTCATTAGCATCTTCATGTTCTATTCCACTGAAAGCATTTTCTCTTAGCTCCTTGAGAAACTGACCCTTCAACTCAAACTTTGACTTATCATCAAACTTTGGTCGAGCAACTCCTGAACTGTAATCAGCACGGGTACTGTTCATGTATTCCTCCATAGTAGTGTTTTCGCCCATTGCTTCTGTTTCTTCTTCCTCTTTTTATTTCAGAAAAATAATCAAGCTCGAATGAACTTGAAATATCAAAGCTTTTTGTGTTGAAAATCCTTTTAAGCGAATGAAAGGCTCGTTCAGGATCTTCGAAAGGTTGAATCAAGTTCTTAGTAGAACTCCTGGTCATGCACTTCCTGAAACTATCACAAAAGCATCAGTAGGGTATGTTCAAGAAAGTAATATATCAGAAAATCAACAACGAAAACGGAATACGAAAAATAAAAGTTACTGATATCTGCAGACGATGCGCCGTATCCAAAAAGTTGGATACGCCGTATCTTATAATCGTTAAAATTAAATCAGACTTTTATTCAGAAAATAGATACGCCGCTTAGAAATTTAGAATGCGCCGTATCAGTTAAAATTATCAAAAATCAACGTATATTTATTAAAATTAAATGCGTCGTATTAACAAAAGTTAATGCGCCGTATTTTCATTACGTTTCAAAATACAAGATTTTTGATTCAGAAGATACGCCGTATCGACAGAGATCGATGCGTCGTATCTGTTTAATAATTCGAAAACTGTTTTTAATTAAAATAATAGATACGCCGTATCTGCTAAGGCAGATGCGTCGTATGGCGTTATCGCTTAGAAAAATTTCTTATTAAAAACGGAATACGCCGTATCTTGGGGAAAGATGCGTCGTATCGAATTTATTAAATGCATTGTATTTTATAAAATTAAACGCAATACGCCGTATCTGTGAAAACAGATGCGCCGTATCGTTTGAATTAGCTCAGTACAACGATAGCAGTATGCAAGAAAATACAGAAAATAAAAACAAATAATAAAAACAAACCAAAATAAACAAAAATTAAACACACGAAAACAGAAAATATGCACATAATACAATGAATGCAATTTAACTAATATACAACAGAGTTAGCGGTTAGAATTAAAATTAAAAACCTAATTAGAATACTAATCAAATTAACAGATAATAACAATTCACTCCCCGGCAGCGGCGCCAAAAACTTGATGCGCGTGTGCGTATGCTCTAATTTATACCCACGGTATGTCGTTGTGGTTTTAGCAGTATTCAAGTTTTAAATTTATATTTAGCCGACTTATCAATAACACACACACTTTAACGAGCAGTGTACCCGGTCAGTATGAATATAATGGTAAGTAGAGTGTCGATCACTAAGAGTGGAACGTATTATCTAGTTATTCTAATCAGTATTTTAATATCTTAAGTTAGCTATACAACCTAATCTAACGCAAGGGGTTCAGCCTGAGAGACTGGCACGGTTTGATTGTGATTAAATATAAACTAAACTAATGAGCACGAATCAGCGAATAGCACACACGTACACAGATAAATACTTGAGACAATAAGAAGACCTGTCCTGATAGTTAAGTAGCTTGTCACTTGTTTTATTGCTAGTTTTATATGAAGTGTATAGTTCGATGCAACGCACCGAGATTAATCCCTTTCTCGTTGGCTCTAATCTTATCGGCGAGTAAACCCTTAATGATTACTTATGACTATCCTACTTATCTTTCTTCCTACTTTTCTACAGACGATAGAATGCATAGGCGATCTAATAAATAGGCGAGGAAGGGGCATGGCGACCCAAGCAATGCTCAGCTAGACACAGAGGTTATCAATGCACTAATAAAAGTCACCAAAGACATCAACATATAAACTTTAATTGATGGGAAAGCAATTTTAAGGGGAGTTGAAGTGCATGATTAAATCAATGTCACAAGCCCATCAATCCTGATGAATTAAAGTGTACTAATACAATAAAACAAAACTACTTAATGAATTGAATACATGCAGGACCTTCTTACAGCTCTTGTATCTTCGTTCAAGGTGTGTCTTGTGCTGCTACTTCGTCTGAATTCGGCTTAGGGTTTCTTCTGTCTCGTACTTAGCTAAATTGTCGAACTCCGAAATTCATCTGACTTTGGGGTATTTATAGTTTCTGTCTGAGGGCTAGATGCGGCGCATTGAATAAGTAGATGCGGCGCATTGACTTAACTTCGCGTGGGGTCCAAGATTAATATATTCAGGAATATTCGTACACCGCCAGAAGATGCGGCGTAACTCCATTCTTGTATGCGGCGCATGTCCTTTGCCGTCTTGGATTATATCTTGTGAAATCTTGATAGTGATGCGCCGTATATAATAAGTAGGATGCGGCGTATCTGGAGCAGAATGGTCTTGATCTTGTACATTTCAGTAGACTCTTAACTTCTTGCTTGTTTTGCTCCATAATTAGTCCAAAATTGCCAAGTTTCACATAATACTTGTTTTTACCTGAGAATTACAAAAGTAAACATTAACGTATCAATTCTCACAGATAATATAATAAAACAAGTCAAATAAATAGGATAAATGACGGTAATAAAATGTACTTATTTGAGTTCATCATAACCCTATCCAGCTTTTTGAGGGTACTAGCGATAGGGTTTTGAGGAGATTTAGACCATGTAAACTGAAATCCAGAACTACAAATATCTTCCACTTCAATGTAGATTGCACAATCTTTTAGATCCTGCATATCTTAAGTGACAGAGGAACCACCAGGAGAATGTTCACTAAGGGACATAGTAACATTAAAATCACCAAGTAGAACCCAAGGGTGATCATCAGTGATAACACTTTGACTGCATAACTCCTTCCATAGACTTCTTCTTTCCTTCTCATGTTTAGCGGCATATATAATAGAACAGAAGAACTTGGTTTTTTGCTGAATAGACTCCACCAAACAAAACATGTTTTGCCAAGACATACTCAAAACATTAATCTGCACATCATTACTATTCCATCCCAATACAATTCTCCAACCTTTACTGCAAGTAGCCATGTTAGTAGTCCAATTCCAGTGACCAAAAATTCTATTACAAACCTTATCAATATCACTAGCTTTAGAATGTGTCTCAAGGATTGCACAAATACTAAGCCTTTGATCATGGATCAGCTTCTTAACTTCATCTTTCTTATCCTTAGTACCTATTCCTCTTATATTCCACAAAGCCATTTTAAGCTCCATTTTATTCTATTTTGGTTTTTTCAATACAAAAAGGGAAAATCAAAACTATTGGGGAGGCTACAAACAACCATCCACTCCCTCCAATTCATTTTCAGCCATACATCTACCCTCAAAAGAGATATCTTTTAAAACATCCTCCTCTTCCCTATTGCAATCAACAATCAACTTCCACCTAGCATTGAAATATTTCACCATTTTAGGGGGCCATTTGCTATTTTCACTAGGGGTTGGTTGAAGCTTCTTATCAACAACACTGTCCACCTCCTTCCTTTTTTTAGCACTTAGGTCTTTTCCAAGTTTCATCATATGTTTCTATCACAGCAAATTGGTTACTTGTGCTAGGTTATTATTCATCTTATCAACTTTAGGGCTGTGAACCTGTTTTTTAGCTTTCAGCTATATTCAAGCTTATTTTGCACATTATCATTCTTATTATTCATTCCTACCCTCCCAACCTGTACATTGACCTTGTTCACTAGGTTAACTCTCCTAACTTGGGGGTTGTTCACCTGAGTTTTTTCATTGCCCATCCTAACTTGGTCCTTTTGTCTCACAGTATTATCTTCTTGTGTCTTATTCATTTCTTCAGCAGTCCTTGGCCTCTTACTACACTGAACAAAACTATGTCCAAACACACCACAATGCTTACACGCAGGTGGTTTCCAAGTATAGTCAACCTTAACAATTTTAGTCTTATGATTCTACCATCTGAACTCCTGTACTTAACAACAATAATGTCCTTAAAGTCTTTCTTAGCATCAACTTCAACTAGCACTCTAGCATAACCTAGTCTACCCTTCCCAAATTGACACATTTTTGCTGTCATGTCATCCATTAACAATGGTTTACCTAGGCTGCTAGCTAAATAGCTAATTCCTTGAACAGTCCAAGCCTCCAATGGAACATCATACATCTTAATCCATAGGGCCATAGTCACAGGTTCAGTCTTAACAAGGAAATCATCATGGCTCAATTTTTAAACAAGTAAAGGACTACCCCCAACTAGCCATGGGCTACTATCCAAAACTTGATTCATACCCTACTCTTTCTTAAATTTGAAATAAAACACCTCATCATTAGTTGAGAAAATTTTAGCAAAACCTAATTTCCCCCACTATCTTATCAGGTTATACCTAAGTTCACCTATAGGCATCTTACTCCCCACAAAATAACCACAAATGGTAAGATTCAACTTAATACTACCTAGTTGAACTAAATCTTCCTCAAAAATCACACACTCAGTTCCATCCTCATTTGTTTCAGTAGGAATGAAATTTAGTTTTGTTGATGTAAATAATGTTCTAAAAACGTTATTTATATCTTTCGATTACTTCAAGTTTTGAGGATGACAAAATGTGAAATCACGTTATGTTAAAATTAACGCAAACAAGTTTTTAATCGGAAGATCCCGTTTCTACGCAAATCACTCTAGAACAAATTTACAATTTGACTAATGATCAAAGAAGTGAATTTGTGTTTTGAGAGTTTACATTTTAATGGGACAAAATATTTTTTCAAAAATACACATGACAAATTATTTTTGAATTATTAAGAAATGTTTTAATGGAAAAATAAGTTTGAAAATCACAACAGCTATTTTTCCCCCCAAAATCAGCTCCAACCTTCCCCAAATAAGTTTTCACCAGAAAAGACAAAATTTGGAGCGTCTTTGTCTGGGACGGCTCCACGGTTCCACTAAATTTAGTGGAGCCGTCCGTACAATTTTCTTGTAACGTTTAGATTTTTCTTGCCTATAAAAACCAACCCCATTCACAGTTTTTAGGCACCCTTTCACACAGAAAAACTCCTGAGTTCAAAACTCTCACACATTTCATTTTTTTTTGATTATTTAGATTAGTTTTTTTTTGTTTTAAGAGTGATCCAATCATCCACCAAGAGATCCTCTTCATTCCTCTTGATTAGCAAGAGAAGAACACAAGTATCCAAGAAGATACAAGGTGTTATCATTCCTCTTCCAAGTGCAAGAGAAGAACTCAAGGTATCAAAGAAGATACAAGAGTTATAGTTGTTAGGTCTTTGTAACATTTGTTACAACCTTGTTGTATCATAGCATACATCAAGTTAATTTATCTTTTGTGAGTGAGAGTGAAGATCAAGTGTGATCTTATAGAGATAGGGAATATCTCTTAAAGCCATTGGGCGTGTGTGATTGATCAAGAAGATCAAGGGTCGATAGATTAGTGTTAGTTGAGAGAGTGTTGATCATTGTGATAGTGTTGAGATCTTGGTGATCTCTTGTAGCCATTGGGCTTGAGTGATTGGTCACGTGGACCTTGGTAGATTGGTTTTAGCTAAGATTAGCACCCGACATCTAGCTTAGTGTCGGTAATAGGATAAGCGACGTGTACGATTTTCTCCGCCTGAAGGGAGGTTATTGACATAGTGTTTGAAACTCTCGAGTGTGGTACTCGGGGAGTGGAGTAGGGCGAAGAAGAGCTTCGTAGCCGAACCACTATAAATCCTCTATCTCGGTTTGATCTTTCCAACTCTACTCTTTACTTTTATTATTTAGCATTAGTTAGTTTAGTGTGTAGTTCATATTGGTGTTTATTGATTACACATAGAGTTCGAATTAAAGTTTCCAATAGCAAACTTTTAAAACAAGATTTTTAAAAGGAACTTAAAATCGGTAAACTATTCAACCTCCCCTTCTAGTTTCCCACAATTGATATCAGAGCCAGGTTAGTCAAAGTTTTTAAAGTATATTGTATTTTAAAACTTGAATCGATCAATGGATTCTGAAAAATATTTAGAAGGGCAATCTATGCAACGAACACCACTTTTCGAAACCGATTGTTTTAGTTATTGGAAAACAAGATTCGAAACGTATGTGAAATCAAAAGACATTGATCTTTGGCATATTATTACCGAGGGTGACTTTCAACCGATTCAATTGAATCCGATAACTAAAAAGGATGAAATTGTTTCATATGATAAACAAAGTGATGAACTAAAAAGAAAACTAGCCAAAAATAATGAGGCTAAAATGATGATTTATAATGCTTTGCCTGAAAAGGAATTTGAAAGAATTTTCATGTGTAATACGGAAAAAGATATTTGGAAAACTTTGTTAGTCACTCACCAAGGTAATAACCAAGTCAAAGAGAACAAGATAAATCTTCTTGTTCAACAATATGAACAATTTTCCATTTCGGAAGATGAGTCAATAGATAATGCTTTTGCTAGATTTAATACTATTATCACTAGTCTTAAAGCTCTTGATGAAGGTTACTCTAGCAAGAATTATGTTAGGAAGTTCCTCCGTGCTCTACATCCTAAATGGAGAGCAAAGGTCACCGCCATAGAAGAGTCAAACGACTTGGTGGCATTGTCACTCGATGAACTTATAGGAAACTTTAAAGTTCACGAGATGATAATTAAGAAGGACTCCGACATAGTCAAAGGCAAAAGCGAGAGAGTTAGATCTCTAGCATTGAAAGCTAAGAAGGAGTCTAGTGAGGAGGAATGCTCAAGTTCCGATAGTGAAGATGAAGAATACGCACTAGCCGTTAGAAACTTTAGAAAGTTCTTTAGAAGAAAAGGTAGATTTCCGAGACAACCTCGCGATGAAAATAGGTCATTTCAAAAGAACCATGATGAAAGGAAAGGGACAAGTGATAGGAAATGCTATATATGCAGAGATCCTAGTCACTTCATAGGAGAGTGCCCTAAACCACCAAAGTCCAACAACCAAAGAGCCTTTGTAGGAGGTTCTTGGAGTGATAGTGGTGAAGAAGAAGAGAAGAAGCTTAACGATGAAACATGCCTAATGGCTCAAGCTTCTAACGAGGTACATTCCGACTCTTCTTATTATAGTGATGATAATTCGTCAATAGATGATAGTAGATTGCATGACGAATAAAACAAATTATGCGTAGTTAGTACTAAGATTTTAGGAAGAAACACAAAACTAAAATTAAAACTACAAGAACTAGAATTACAAGTTATAGAACTAAAAGATAAATGTCAAGAGACTTGAGAAAAACAAAGAAGTAGACTTAGGATGTGGGTCATGCATAAGTCTTCAAATAGAAAATGAAAAGCTTAAAGAAAATGCTTTAAGAATCATTAAGTTTGATGAAGGAACTAAAACACTTAATGATATACTTAAAAACATTAGATATAGTGAACATGACCGTTCGGGGTTAGGATTTGACCCAAATCAGGCTTCTACAAGTGGTACTAAACAAGTAAAATTTGTAATGCCTAAAACGTCTAAGTCTGAAGGTGACGGCACCACTAAAGATACCGATGGAACCACTAAATTTAGTGGTACCGTGGTACCGTCTGGTGCTGAGGACAAAACTGAGTCAATTCTGAGAAATAACTTAAGTCCTAAACCAAGTCACGTAGTTATAAATAGTACTAGAGTGTCTACACCTCAGGCACAGGTACGCTTTCTTAAAACACCCTTTGTCAGTAGAAATGCTAAGCATATAGTGTAGTTAGAATCTAACATGGTAGGCACTATAACACAGAAAGTTTATTCACATCTCATCATGTCAAACTCAACTTGTCCAGAAATGTACAATGATCGCTTGAAGATCATGCGTGACAAGTTTAAATTAAGCATTGATGAGTGAATCAAGTTTCTTCCCTTGCACATGAGTAATCTTGCCTAAATAAAGTATCCCTGTAAACTTATGTATAAGATACATAGTTTGAGAAAAAGTCTTAATTGACACTAACGCCCATATCCGCAAAAACGAATCTCACAAGAGACGACGAAGGTGAGTGCGCGGATATAACTAGGTTAGGGCATAATAGGTAAAGTAGTTTACCTAACAGCAAGTAGGTCCATTATCATGAATAAGTGCTTGGCTTTGTGCCCACTTGTAAGAAGTGCCCCAAGACTTCTTACCTCAAAGTGTTTGATGCATCATCCGATACATTAAAGGTACTACACACTTGAGATTACGATATCTCAAGGAGATTGGTGTAGAAAATGTTTCTATATCAACTCTGATACATGAGAGAGTTAATGTGGATTAAAACATGGAGAGTAATGTTTGTACCTTCATAGGTTTCTTAACAAACCTCTTGGTTCCCCAAGAAATAAACTACTCTTGTTGTCTCCACGACCAAAGCCGAGTACGTAAGCGCCGGAAAGGCATGACAACAAACACTATGAATGAAACAACCCCCTATGAAGAGTAGCAGTCAAGATGCCATTAGAATTGACCGGGAACCCTATAGTTTGCTCATGAATGAAGCTCGTCGAAGTACGTCATCTCCTCCGTCGCGATAAGGTCGAAAGAGAAATCTTTTCTTTGAAAAGTCTCTCTTGAAAGACAACATCGTCAATACTCTAACCAATACGTTCTCGTCACCCCACTTATGACTATTTGAATATTTCTTCGGAAACATTAAAAGTCATCTCTTCTTTCACGTCACATGACTTATTAATATTTCATTGGAAATATTAACGTCATTTCTCGTCTCGTCATATGACTTCTCAAGTCATTCCCTCATCCCGCTCATGACTATTTCAATATTTCAATGTAAATATTAAAGTCATCCCTCGCGTCATACCTTATAAACCTTTCATCCCTTCTATGAACTCTCGAAAATTTCACAGGAAATATTGAAGTCATTCTCTACGAATCACCCATGACTCTTTAAGTCATCTATCCAACTCGTCTCATGAATTTATAAATCTCTCTAGAAATTCTAAGTCATTCCCTTACAACTCGTCACATGACTTTTGAATATTTCATGGGAAATATTGAGTCATTCCTTACATTTCGTATTCTGACTAATTAAATATTTCATGGGAAATATTATAGTCATCCACCAAAACACGACTCATGACTTCTATTTATTTCACGAGAAATATTAGAAGCCAATCCTCATCTAATGACAACTTAGTCAATTTCCTTGGAAACACTATTGTCATTCCGTGTCATCCCGCCAAATCATTTTCTTCAAAAAGTTTATTAGGTATAAACCTTTTCCTCATGTCAAAAAGTCTTACTAAATAAGTAAGATTAATCAGTCAAAAGTCAAAACAGAAGAAAAATGGCACAATCAGATACACGGCTCCACTAAATAGACACGGCTCCACTAATGTTTAGTGGAACCATGGTACCGTGCATCTGAAAAACGCGCCCATTTCCTCTTTTCTTCTGCACATCCTTTCAAACTAACCCAAAACCATTTCCTCTTGCTGTCAAAATCCGAACCTACACACCCAAATTCAATCAAACCCTTACTAATCAAGATCAAGGCCTTGTAATCAAACATTCCCAATCAAGTAGAACACAAATTGTAAGTTAATTATCCTTTATTACTTTTCAATTTGAGTCTAGGGTTTGTTCTTATGCATCAAATTGAATTGGGGATTTTCAATTTTTTTATGTTCCTATACAATTAGGACTAGGATTAGACAATGTAGTGCTTACATGATTCCCTAGACCTAGGATTTTCACAAACCCATTTATGTTACATAATCTAGTCTAAATTTACCCATTTAAATTGGACTATGATAAATTACTTTTGGTGGAATCATGTTTAGGATAATTAAAATTGGATTAGGAACGATCAACGTTGACGACTTTTCAATTTTAAGATTTTTGGCGCCAAGATAAAGCGTTTGCCAAACACCCCAATTCCATCATTTTTTGAAAAAGTTCACGTGTCTAGATCATGAAACCTTTTTTGTGCATTGTTAATGCAAATTAAAAACGTTTTTGCATGCATACATGAACTCTCAAATATGGATCGAATTACATAATTGATATGTATTATTCGACATACTTGATTGAGTAAAAGTGAAGATAGGAGTGTTTGGGTAATCTCATTAGGATAATTTTAGAGTCGAGATTACCACACCTCCACATTGTTTGCATGTAAGCACACACTAGGCACATATGATTACATGAAATCCTTAAATTTTAACCATTAATAAATTTTTCATAGGTAACATGGGACTTCACATGTTTGATTATGACCATGAACTGACAGATGAGTACATTCCCAAGCCATCACTTGAACCTGAAACCCCACTTTCTCACATTCAAATGTTCCATCACCTTGAGTCTCGTCTCTTCCACGAAGGACGTATCATTGAACCCTCTTTCCTAAACCATGATCATATTCAAACCATGTTTCAAGGAATCGGATTCGATTGCTTGTTTAGAATCAATGATCACATATGTCCTCGTTTCGTCCTAGAGTTCTATAGACAAGTCAAACTCGTACATAACGAGGATCAAACTTTGTCTGTCCAGTTCGTAATCCAAAACCAACAAATCTTACTCACCCTTGATCAATTTGCCAACATTCTTCAAGTTCCCAACTATGGACATTGTTCCTACGCTGAAAGTTGGTCACTCAAGTCTCTCACAAGTCATCAAATTGAGTCGGTCCTTATAGTACTCTTATTCCCACTCCTCGTGCCATTAAATAGCACATTCGTCTTCCTTAAAAAGTTCGCTGTTTCCTCAAAGAAAATGGTGAAGTTGAGTTTCGTGAGTCTCATGAGTATGACTTAGACCCCCTTAAAGTCTGTGTTGATGAAGTTCATCCACACTTACGGAGATGGATAGAAGTCATCCGTGAAAATGTCTTCTGTCTCCCTCACAACCGTGAGCAACTTCTGGCGTGTTGTGCTCACATGTTGTACTGTCTAGTCACCGAGCAACCTTACAACCTTGCCTACTTTATGGCAAGAAGAATTGCCGGAGTCAGGGGACGAGTCGATAAGGCAATACCCTATGGCATGTTATTGACTCGTCTCTATCGTTTTGTCATGAACACATTCCCTCATCTTCAAAACAATAAATATCTTCTTGTCGAACCCGTCATGTCACCTCTAACCCAAAACACCTACACTTCTCAATATTGGGAATGTACATCATCTCGAGGTGATCATAATGATGATCCGATACCGTGCTATGATGTTTCATCAAGCGATGATGAATGAAGGTGTAATGAAGTGAAGATATTAGAGGGCTTGAACTTAAGTAGTATAACTAACTTAAGTATTACTGGTTACTATTAACATGGTCTTGTGCATGGCCATTTAACTCTAACTAGCTTAAATTATTCTAATATATCTTGCTTGATATTGGTTACTTTGACTAATTAATCAATATTGATATATCATGAGCCTTGCCTAGTCCATGCATGTTCTTTTATTTTTTTATTACATGCACTAGATGTTAAAATTGCTTGAAATCATGCATGCTTAATAGTTGCCTAAATGCATAGATAATCACATGATTATGTTAGTTGCTAGTTGAAACTAGCATTAGAAACCCTATGTGATAAGTCTTTAGTGGATTGAGGCTTTGAGAGTTGCAGCAAATTGGCTTTCCCAAGAAATTTCCCCATTTAGGCAGCCTAGAATCTGCAGAAACTGGAAAACAAGTCAAATGGAGGCCACAGCTCCACTAAATAAGGGATGGCTCAACTAAATTTAGTGGTGCCGTGGTGCCTTTAGTGGTACCGTGGCCCTGGGAGACGAAATTTACTATTCTCTTCCACTTTTTGACTTCTCTTTTCCTGGAATTCTGCAAACACAACCTGATTCCCATGCACCCAAATCCCCAAATCCAACATCCTTATCCACCTTGCATGCTTTGATTTGGCTATTTAAGCCAACATCATACATTGCTCATCGTCATCAATTCACATTCACCATAGAACTACCATGTCTTCCACCATTGCCACCACTTCCCACAAAACCAAGAAGCCTAGGCTCAATATCAAACCAACAAATGAGATGATTCTCATTGATCTCACACTAGATGATGATGATGATATACACACACCAAAAACCTCAACCAAATCAACATCCTCCATCTCCACACCCTTAGCACCATCCAAGGCAACAACTAGTAGACCAACTACATCATCATCTTCCTCCACCTTTAGGATTACTACATCCTTAACACCACCAAGTCCACCACACCCTTTGGCTCTCACCCTTACCCTATCACCTTCATCATCATTTGAACTTGGAGCCAACATACCTTCCTCATCACAATCACCATCATCACTTCCACTAATGGGTCATCCCATACTCTATCCCTTGCAACCTCACACCCTAAGTTGCGCTTATTGTCACCACAACCAACTTCTAATCATGAGCCTTAGAGAAGAATTGGGCCTTAATTCTCATACCTTGAACACCTCCTCACACCACCAATAGGGCCCATCATCCTTCCACCACAACCACCTCCAAGCCTAACCAACTAAACATCTCTATGTTTAGACTCCCAAATAAAAACCTATGAACCCTCTTTCCATGGGAAGCAACTCTTGAAGCATCACTCTACTATGGATGCATACGTGCCAACTTTTGTTTATTTTATTTTGCTTCCAATTTGTAGTCATACTAGTGTATGACAATCATTTTATCTTGTTATGAATGGGTTTGAATGAAAATTATTTTCCTTTAGTATTATTTTCCTATTGGTTGGCTACTTAGTCACTAGTTGTGTGGTTGATATTTGTTAAATGTGCACTTGTTAGAGATTGTATATGTGTCATCTAACTTTGTTTTGTAGCATACACCTTTGCTCGATTCCTAGGTGTTCTCCAAATGAGGGGGAGTATACATCAAGGGGGAGCCTTTGCAACCTTTTTGCTTCGACAAAAAGGGGGGAAAATGGGAGTAAACTCATTAAAACACTTGTTAAAACTAATTTTAACATAAAATGAGTTTATGTTTTGTCATCATCAAAAAGGGGGAAATTGTTGATGCAAATAATGTTCTAAAAACGTTATTTATATCTTTCGATTACTTCACGTTTTGAGGATGACAAAATGTGAAATCACGTTACGTTAAAATTAACGTAAACAAGTTTTTAATCGGAAGATCCCGTTTCTACGAAATCACTCTAGAACAAATTTACAACTTGACTAATGATCAAAGAAGTGAATTTGTGTTTTGAAGTTTACATTTTAATGGGACAAAACATTTTTTTCAAAAATACACACGACAAATTATTTTTGAATTATTAAGAAATGTTTTAATGGAAAAATAAGCTTGAAAATCACAACAGCTATTTTTCCCCCAAAAAATCAGCTCCAACCTTCCCCAAATAAGTTTTCACCTAGAAAGACAAAATTTGGAGCGTCTTTGTCTGGGACGGCTCCACGGTTCCACTAAATTTAGTGGAGCCGTCGTGGTGTATTTAGTGGAGCCGTCCGTACAATTTTCTTGTAACGTTCAGATTTTTCTTGCCTATAAAAACCAACCCCATTCACAGTTTTAGGCACCCTTTCACACAGAAAAACTCCTGAGTTCAAAACTCTCACACCTTTCATTCTTTTTGATTATTTAGATTAGTTTTCTTTTGTTTTAAGAGTGATCCAATCATCCACCAAGAGATCCTCATCATTCCTCTTGATTAGCAAGAGAAGAACACAAGTATCCAAGAAGATACAAGGTGTTATCATTCCTCTTCCAAGTGCAAGAGAAGAACTCAAGGTATCAAAGAAGATACAAGAGTTATAGTTGTTAGGTCTTTGTAACATTTGTTACAACCTTGTTGTATCATAGCATACATCAAGTTAATTTATCTTTTGTGAGTGAGAGTGAAGATCAAGTGTGATCTTATAGAGATAGGGAATATCTCTTAAAGCCATTGGGCGTGTGTGATTGATCAAGAAGATCAAGGGTCGATAGATTAGTGTTAGTTGAGAGAGTGTTGATCATTGTGATAGTGTTGAGATCTTGGTGATCTCTTGTTGCCATTGGGCTTGAGTGATTGGTCATGTGGACCTTGGTAGATTGGTGCTAGCTAAGATTAGCACTCGACATCTAGCTTAGTGTCGGTAATAGGATAAGCAACGTGTACGGTTTTCTCCGCCTGAAGGGAGGTTTTGACATAGTGTTTGAAACTCTCGAGTGTGGTACTCGGGGAGTGGAGTAGGGCGAAGAAGAGCTTCGTAGCCGAACCACTATAAATCCTCTGTCTCGGTTTGATCTTTCCAACTCTACTCTTTACTTTTATTATTTAGCATTAGTTAGTTTAGTGTGTAGTTCATATTGGTGTTGATTGATTACACAGATTCGAATTAAAGTTTCCAATAGCAAACTTTTAAAACAAGATTTTTAAAAGGAACTTAAAACCGGTAAACTATTCAACCCCCCCTTCTAGTTTCCCACAAGTTTCTTATCAAGAACAACTTCATCATCACTAGTAACTTTAGCATAAGAGAGTTTCTCAACATTATTAACATTAACCTCATTACTATTATTATTGACCTGATTCTCAACAGAGGGAGCTAAATTGATAGGACTTATAGTGTTATCAGCAGCTACAGTATCCAGCATGTCTCCACTTTGAACCTCATTCAACCTTACTTCTCCTACCTCCATACTTTGAACCTCATCAACAGTATTAGCATTTTCCCCTACAATACACTTTTCCCCCAAAATTTCACTTGAAACCATAGCCTCTGTGTTATCTTGCTTCAGTATCAAACTTATCTTCTACATTTTTCTTCATTTTATTCAGATCACACACTGTATTCTCATACTTATTAGGTATACGAATGTTTCTTTTTATAATTTTCCATTTATTAGTAGACATAATAAGTAGGCTACACTAAACGTAGATCAGAAGTGATAGGATTGCATAATATGAAAAATTGAAACGAAATGAATTTGGCGCCAAAATCATCAAATTGGGGGATTTCTCAAAACTTAACGAAAATCTAATCAGTGATCACAATTTGTGTGCCAATGATAAGATGAATCGATTGATGGTACCAAATTTAAATTCGTTTAGAAATGAAGAAGGAATGAAGGATTATGATGATTTTTAGTAATGGGGTAATATGGCGGGAACTCTTTTGGTTGAGAGAAAACGGAATTCAATACTGCAGATCAAGGTACAACTAAATATGGGCAATGATTATATATAAAAAAAATGTTACCTTTATGTGGTTAAGAAAATGGTGTTAAAAATTATTGATTTTGAAATATGTGTTAATTGGGCTCCAAAATTATGATCATCACAATAAATTGTGATGATGTGTCTAGTTTGTTTACGTTTAATAGTACACTAATACATAAGAGTAAAAGACCAACTCCAAACTTGTAAATAAAAATGACAGTTCAAAGTTATTGTTAAATTAACTAAACTTTTCATTTTAGATTATTCTGTATATTAAAGCACATACACTTTGCTAGCAGAAAGAACATGTTTTTTTTCAGGTGGCAATCTTGACCGATACAGCAAGTTGGTAACGTTAATCTTATTTTGAACTGTTTAACATTTGATTGTAAATCTAATGTTATTCAACAATATATAATACTTAAAACTTTTTCTGGTAATTTTAGGGGCCCCAAAATTCATGTTTTCGCTTGTCCATTACTTAATCACTAATCTTCACTTTATGTCATATGAGCCTCTTACACTAAACAATATCAGTATATGATAACTTTGATATATCATGCATAACTCCTACAATTTAGAATGAGGCCGCATCTGAGTATGCATAAAACCTTCAAACACTGTCACCAAATGAAGAAGAAAACTATTAAGGAATCGATAAATGCTTGGTGTTCATGATTACCTATTACTATACTGATTTATGAATATAGGGAAAAATGTGAAGAGTTAAAAATTTAATAAAAGAGCAGAAATCTCACCTTCACATGATAGTTCACATATGCATGAAATGTTGACAACCTCCATACGGTCTTGTCCATTTTTTCCTTCTACATGGCGTGGGGAGAAAACTGTGTATATTAAGCAGCCATTAAAAAAAGTTTACTCAGTTAACAAATAAATATATAATACCCTAAAATTTCTATCATTACCAAATGAAACAAAACCAGCATTTGCAGATAGAGCTTGCTCAGGAGCTTCCTCAGTTTATTGGGTGGGGAAGAAGACCACAAACAAGCAGGGGCATTATTAAGTCCAGCAGTACGTCTTGCTTCCACGAACTCCTGCAAAACATATATAATTGTTTAGCTAGCACTTACAATGATTTAACTAGAACAAAAGCATCTACAATCATGTTTTTGTGAGTTACATTAACTGTTTAAAATAAGACAGGTGTAAACATTTCGCACACATAAATTATAAGGCCATATTAACTCTGGGTTTGCTTGAAGAGCAAGAAATTGCTATGTGGTACATAAAGAATATAAAATATATTGCGTGGTATCAATATATATTTTTCGTATTTTTGTTTAGCAACTCTGTTAAGGTGTAGAGTTTATGACACGATGAGAAGTATGATACTGACAATTCATAAACTTTGTATAAGCTCCTTTAACAATACTTCTTCATAGTATCCTTACAAAAAGCTTGTGTGAAATCTATCTAATCATCTTGCAAAGGAACTAGAATCAAAGACCTAGTGATGCTCATGAACTTCCAAAAAAGGAGAAGTTACACAAAGGGATATTCATAATACACTAGGCCCCTTAAAAGAAATGTCATCAAAAACACCTATGAACAATCAAAGAAAGCACCACCTAATCATCAAGGGTAGCTATCTAACACTAGGCACTGACACTAATCTATATACATAAAGAACAGGATATAAGCTTTAAAATGGATATGACCAGCAGATATATGAATCAGCCATAGAAAGTCATTGGGAGACCATATTCCACATCTCCCGATGTCAAAAACCAAATCCAGGAAAATGATTGTTCTGTAATAAAAACATAAATAAAGGTAATAGTGTTCTGAATAGTCACATGAAACAGGGATCCTTCGATACGGGATCGCAAAATGGCGATCGCAATTCATAAGTCCCTAAAATTTGGTATGAGGGGGGTTCATTTTGGATCGCTTATACATCAAATCGTTGTACCAATATATGGGGTCGCGGAACCAATGGCTTTTGGTACACCAAACCACTTGATTTTGGTACGCCAAATGACATAGTTTTGGAGCCCTCAAATGCACCATCCGGAACGTAAACGCACAACATTCGGGTACGCACGACCCGAAACAAAAAAGCATAGACAAGGTAGTGTTTCCAATGACTATAAAAGTTATTGTGCATACCTTTGGGGAAGCTAGACATTTTGGGAAGTAAAAGGCAACTTGTGGTTGCTAGTAGTAGTGCAGAAGCAAAATCTAGAGAAATGTGCTACGAAATTCATGAAGGTGGAGAGGATCCTAGCCGAGATAAGAGTAATAAAGAGGGACCAATAATGAAATAGAGTTACATTATAGGCAACAAAGAACCCTGTGCATATTTAGCAAACCCAACAAGTAGAAATTTACTAGCCCTTAGTCAGAGACAAGTTATACGATTTGACATTACGGTGGAGTATAAGCCAGTGCCATCAGTATAACAGACATCAGTTACAAAGGCATTAACAAGACAGGATTCAAAAAGTTATGGTCCAAACTGGGTATGATTGTATGATTGATATCAATCCTTCATAGCCTAGCTACAGTGGGGAGTCTGAGAAATCATGATAATTGTTGGGACGCAAAATAGGAATTAGTGTCTCTGGATAACATATTTAGCTGCAAAAACGTTTACCATGCACCTCATCCCTTCAGCAAATAGCTATTTGCAGTTTAACTAGGTAGCTGCATTTATTTTTTGTTCCTTAAGTATAGGTCATATATTGATATGTGGCTCACTAGACCTAATTTGGAATCCTCCTTTCAATATAAGAGTGGTTTTGCCTCTCCGATTTTCTAGATTTCTTTAGTGCGGTTTTTGTAATGCCGCTGGTATGTTAACGAGCCAGGAAGCATAACATGGGTAGTGGCTAATCTACATCCAGACACCAGATAATACGCATTGTATTTCGTTCAGATGTAGCAACGAAGAGTCAGAAAACTGTGATGCTATTACCTGTAGGAATGATGATGCAAGAACAGTATCAACAGAATCATTAAATCTCATTGGAAACACCACTATCGCCTTGTCTACCTGCCACAATAAGTATAAAGTAATTAGTATAATTTCAAGCGGCATATATATGGCAACATAAAACTATATATTAATATCATTATTGTCAAATAATAGCAATATGAACAAAAGCAGGGTCTGTAAAACAATAATATGACCTTCAATGTGACCAAATAATAAAACACAATAAATCTTACAGTTGCCATACTTTTTTAAAGATTTTAAGGCAGACCATTACAAAACAAAACGAAATGTTGACATCCATGCTTCTATAAATTTCTGTGTTTCAAAATAACCCTATAGTCCACAAGAAGAGCTGATTTATAATAATTACTCATCTTAAACATAGGCACAAATACTGTTGCAAGGTTATTAAACATTTTGACTACCAACAATTAATAGAAGAGAAAAGCCCATTCATCAGGCTTGTTTCCCACTTTTCTCTTTTCCAGTGTTGTAATTGTTGGAATTATATAACATGACTACTCATAAATATAAACAATAAACATCAAGTACATATGCGGAAGTGTAAGGAACATATAACATGTAAATTAATTAACCAAACATAAAACGTATGCGTCCCTTTGGATTCTAGCTAAACAAGAATCAATCCAAGCAACAATTGAGATGAATCCCAATTAGGGTTTATAAGGATTACACGAATTACCCCTTACCGCTTTTGCAATTCAATCCAAGAATCAAACAATAGTGTGTTTGATTCACGTTCTTGTACACACGTACTATAACAAATTAAAGTTATGCTAGTAAAAGAATCACAAAATTAAACCAAACAATTTGTTTAAGTAAAACAAACCAAATGAAATCCCTATGGGATTTGGTTCGATCGGCCACAAAAAAAACAAGGGAAAACAAGTTTAGGTTATAGCTTAAGTGCACAAGAGTACCAAAAGAATGACCCTAGGTTTGTTTATATACTAGAGGAAACTTAGAGACCAAGTTTGAGTGGGTTAGGGATACCCCTAGAGAACCCACGACCAGCCATAAGCCCAAAGGGGTGTTTCGGATCCTTCTTGTCATCTAATTTCATTCTAGTCCCTCTCTTTTGTATTTAACGTTCGTTAGTCAATTGTCCGTTAATTACTAACGGTCGTTATATGTTTTGTGATAGTTAATAATTAAATATAACGTTTTATATTAAATTATTAATCTTTAATTCTCATACGTAAAGTGTGCAATCCCGTGATCTCGAGTTCGATCCTAACACACATTACTAATTTATGTCCACAAAACTAATAGCTCCCACTTGGACATATTTTAATAGTGTGATCACATCGGTTAGCGTCTAACAACACTTCGATGCCTCTAGTACAACTCGAGTGAGGTCTCTAGGAAAAACCTTTAATGATTCATCATTATTATTATCCTTTTGTCACTAATACCTCGTTAAATAAAGATATGGATTTAAGTCATTCTTTATTCAACTATTCTTTTTCTCGTTGTTTGTGATTGAGCAAGATTACCAAATCTTTTGAACATATTCAAGGGAGATCTTGGGTGTGGCCACGTAAACATCTTGTCAACCCTATGAGGGGCCCAGCAGTATTAAACTCCAAAATAAATTTGAAGGAACAAATTCTATCTTGACAACAAGCATAACCCATGAATTTTGTAACAATTTCGAAAACAATCCTTATGACTACCAGTTACGTATAGCGTTAAATTGTTCCACAGAATGCACTACATTCATAACAGTTATCTGGTATCTCAAGTCTGAGGATAACTATTCATGATTTACTTAATAACAATATCCATAAAGTAACATCATGTAGTTTGGGAT
Source organism: Artemisia tridentata subsp. tridentata (assembly GCA_021014915.2). NCBI lineage: Eukaryota > Viridiplantae > Streptophyta > Magnoliopsida > Asterales > Asteraceae > Artemisia > Artemisia tridentata. The sequence goes on along the minus strand of CP139507.1, from coordinate 140,280,665 downwards.
AAGTCCTATATTCAATTCATTGAATATCATGTGAATTTTGTATGTCAACGCATCAACCAAAACTCACATTTGTCTTAATATAATGATATTCCCATATCATTAATTGACAATGGAAGATTTAGAATAACTAAATTATTCATGGATTAAACATGCAAATATAGGACACAATTTATTATTAATGAAAATAAACGTACCAAGTACTTAAATTCATTACAAATAATAAACACTTAACATCCTTTATCCAAATACTAAATAGATCAATGCATGAAAATTCTAGTTGATGAATTATGTCTCAAGCTATGACAATCATACTTGTTGACAAGACATAAATCAACCAACTTTGATCTATCAGAATTTTGAGAATACTTATTTCAAGAATTCAACTAGTGAAGTTCTTGTATGTGTGCATTCAAATAATTTGATATTGTCACATAATATTTCATAAAGTGTGTGACAACCTCAATCACCAATTTATGATTATCAAACTTTCAAATATTTTTGAAGTTTAAAGTATTCTTATTCTTTTAATGTATAATGAAACTATGCTCTTAGTGAGCACAACTAGTTCACATGGCCAAGGATGAAATCCTACCATGACTAGTATTGAGTGTCATCTCAATTAAACCAGCATCATTGTAAACAAACAACAATATGCTCTTTAAAGTTTCGTAAACTTGAATATCTATTATGTAATGTTTGATGCCTTCCAAACTTTCAAGTTTGTTGACTATGACAATTTGCACAACAATTGACAAATTGTTCATCTATAGAATCTGGAAGTTGTTCTAGGCTGAGGATGTAATTCTATATCCAAACATATTCCATTAGAATATTCATTACACTAGTTATCTAATAGCTTTCAATTAGATATCAACATTGTCATAACATCTTATAACAATTCGTTTATGTAACATGATGTTCATGAAAAATCTTCGAGTCATACTTAGATTTTGTTCATATTCTATCTTTCCAAAAGATTCGTATCCATTTAGGTTTACTAAATGATATATCATGTTCTATCATATTTATTTACCGCATATGTTTATAATAATAAACAAATATTCCAAGGTTATATGTTTTCTTCCTAAATCTTTTATGTGAAGTTTCATTCCAAATTAAGTCTTAACAATTAACTTATATAGAATGTTACTTCCTATATGTTATACAACATATATGATTCAAGAAAATAAACATAATACTCCCACTAGCTTTCAGGAATACTTAGGAATTATCTTATTTTAATTATCAATTCAAAACTCGAATTTAATATTTAAACATAAGAATCATCTCCTAGATGTAGGGATCGCAACGGGGCGGGTTTGGGGCGGGGCGGCCATCCCCATCCCCAAACCCTATTACCAAATTTCTCCCCAAACCCGCCCCGATCCCCGTCGGGATCTAATCGGGGTGCCCCGTTGGGGCGTGATGGTCCCCCAAACCCGCCCTGTATTAATCGGGGATCTTATCGCGGTGTCCTCTTTGGGTGCAATTCTCGACCAAAGCCATATCATTTCACATTTATTGTTATTTTTAGACCGTTAGCAATAACGAGCCTATTAATAATCAATTATAAACAATCCTTTTTAAGTTTTCAAGGATAGTATTATACATAAAAATATAAATTATACCGTCAAAAATTAAAACTTAAAAATATGAGATTAAACGAGTTTCTATAATCACAATTTTTCATTCTTACTAATATAAAAAAATTGAAAATATTAGAGTAATATTTTTCTATTACGTAAATACTAACAAAATACTATATAAGTATAGATATATTGTATATGTGTATATATTAATCAGCCGGGCGGGGCGGGGCGAGGATTTCCCGCTCCCCGCCCCAAAAACCCGATTAAAATCCCCGTTTAATCCCCAAACCCGCCCCGTAACCCGATTAGCATGCCCCGCCCCGCCCTAATTAGTTCGGGTTTCAGGTTTCCCCGTCGGGTACGGGTTTTTTTTTGCCATTCCTACCTAGATGCATGCATTAATTCATTCATGAATTATTGCACTTTGTACACTTCCAAAGATTATTATGAATTAAAAAATCCTTTCGGTTACTTACCGTCCTCGCTCAATTAATTATTTAAGAAAGAGTTTTGATATTCCAATGTCATTTTTCATATTAATGAAAATAGGTATGACAATTATCATCTTAATATATTTAATGTGCTTATGAAAGAATATTCAATCATACTTTATTACTTAAGTGTGTTCAATAATCTTGTCATAAGACATGCATTAAATATGTGTACAATATTGTCCATATGATTTCTACATAAAGATTTAAACCACTAGGGTTTTCCATCTCTTGAAGAAACTCATTTTCATTCTCTAGTCTAACTATAGAGTTCAAGATAAATCAAATTTCCAAAATTGATTATCCTGATGGTCAACATCTTTTCATTCATAGAGTGAGCAATTTACCCAATTAAATATTTGGTAATGCATCATAATGATCATCAGGTTTACCATAATCCTGTTACTTATAATTATCAGCATATTTATCAATATCTGAGATATCCTTGCAAATTTATGAATGAGAATTCCATCATCTCGAGGTTTAGCATTTATATGTCTAGCCTCATCATGATATTCACTAGTGTATTTTAGAAGATTATGTATGTTGTAATTTTATCCCTTTAAGATAAAACTCCCACTTACCTTTTGTAATTTATAGACTATCTATAAATACTTAGCGAGTAAAGCAACACTAAATTGTTCTCTTTTGGGGCATTATAAATACACATTGACAGTTCCTTACATTAGTTTGTTAATTTCCTACTTCATAAGTTGTTTAACAAATTCAGAACTTCAATTTTAAGACTTAATGTAATACATCACATTCCATAATATAATGGTGTCTTATTAATCTTCTAGGTTGGAGTCTTATTAAGTATGTTCAATCCATACTCAATATTCTTAACCTTGATAACTTTTGGAAGAAAAGAAGTTATAGTTATCTTTAATCAAACAATACCAATAAATTTTGATTTTCCTAACTGAACACACCACAAACTTGTAGTACTTCATTAGAACTAATATTGTGAGACAATCTAACAAAAATAAGATAAACATATACTCATTTAGCTTATTTATTTTCCAACTAATTCAACTTAATGGTATAATAGAATTCCCAAGCCAATTGCATGCTTTATAACACAAGTACTTGGTCACCAAGTCACTTCATGTCCATGTTTTAAGAAAACATAAACTGTTATATATTCCCACTATACATTATAAATCATTGATCAACTCAATGTCTTCTTGTTTAAAAACATAACAAGTTAACGTCTTACTTTATTATAAGCCTTGTGATAGTTAAAAGACTTCATGTTTATAAGAAGATATAAACATGTATAGCAAAAGTGATCATGAACACCACCATTTGGTTTCAATAGTAATTTCAAGTTAATTTGTTACTTCATTTATTTATGTCATTCCAAGAATACATAACTATTCAAATTGAAGTATATTAGATTACTTCATTTATTTAAGTCATTCAAAGAATACATAAATATTAGAGTTGAAGTAGTCTTGTTATCATATTGACACATGTTCTAATAGGTGTCTAATTTAGAAACAGTAAATTATCCATGTACGGTCTCACGTAATCATGTAAATTCACCTTGTTGTTGTAATCTAGTCAAGGTCTCACTTAAGCTAAATTGCAACACCAAGTGTTTCTTGAATTAGATGTGTATAAGTCATATTAGAATGTTAGTCTCTTACCTTGCAGTCAAGAGAATCCTTTAAATCATATTCCTATGTGTTGTACCTTGCACACAATAAAGATTTCTCCCACTTGTGCATGGAACAACATCATGTACCAGATAAACAACACGACACGCGTTTAGAGATGGAAAGTATTTATCTTGAGACATTCAAAAGATAATGTAGATTACTACCAAGATAACAAAACTTGTAGCTCCCACTGAATTAGAGATCATTACAATAATTCCTTATTCAGTAATAAGAACACAATGCTCCCACTGGATTTGACAACATCGTAAGTGTTTCATTAACCAGTGAAAGAAAATAGTGTGCTATTTACTTTCCTACATCTTTGAGAAAACCCATACGTAACAATTACTTAGGTACTAAAAGAATGTATTCTACTTTGTAAATGATGGACTATCCATCAATGCAATTAACTTGAAAAATTGGGCGTGCAATTTCTTCCTTAATAGGTCTACCATCCCCACAATGGTATGTAGCACCTTTAAATGGTCAAAACAAAACAACTAGATAAATAATGCTAGTTTACCTTTTACCAATTTTCGATAATTAGTCTAGCTTCTAATTTAATAACTCAGAAAATGTGAAATTCTCTTAACTATTTAAAGTTTGCTATGAGTTATGTACTTACAATTTAGACAATTCTAATGTTCCTATCATACGTTTCTCAACCACGAAAAAGAATAGGATTGAGTTTCACGCATCTCTCATTGAAAGGAGACTAGGTTTATTCTTTTAGTAAAGTTGACTCTAGCCAAAAACCCATACAGATGTAGATCAATTTACCAATAAAAAAAATAACTTACGTTTACGGTTTGAGAGGATGTGAACACACTCCTTGTGTTAGAGATACTTTGAGTAATATTAACTAGCACGCGGAATTTACCAGCTAATACTTAGAAGATATTTTGTATTGTATATATGAATGGAACAGTGATTATGTAAGACAATGAAGACAATGTTTAACACCAAAGATTCAATATTATTGAATAATACGAGTGATCTTAATTATCACTAGGGTTACAAAAACCTTGAATCTCTTAATACAATGATATATATTACTGATATCAAAAACCTACCCAAGGATATCATTTTATAGAACAAGGAGTCCTGTACAAGATAACTATGATAAGCATAATATTTGTATAACTCTAACTAAATAAGATATTCACTAAATCTTTTCTATAATTATCCTATTATACATATTCAAGTAGTACAAACATCTTGTGCTAACAGTACTATAACACCCCCATTTTAGGAACGCAGCGGAATACAACATGGGGTGCTATATATTAGTCGCATTGTACAAATATAGTAAACAACTTTAGAACAAAGTCGTTTTTGAAACATTCACATTCGATAATTTATCAGAGTCAACGAGGTCCCAAAAGTTTTTAACATAGTTAAAAGATACATAAGTTTTAGAAGTTTAGAACATTATCGAATGAAAACTTTTATTTAAACATGAGCCATCATATAGATATCCATTCCTTGCGTCGCCCATCCAAGCCGAAAGTCACTTACGGACCTGAGATAAAACATGCTAAAAAGTCAACATAAAGTTGAGTGAATTCATAGAGTTTAATAAGTAATAAGTTGAATACAAGTATTTTTCATCGGGTGACAAGTAACAAATACAAGTCGTGTAATATGATTATAGTATCAAGCTCATGACACCGAAGCTTAACTGAAATAAAATGTGCCCTAAAGGGGTAAATTTGCCAATTTTACCAAGATATACTCAATATTATGCTACCCGTTATATATGAGTGCGACTCATCCGGACAGGCTCGTCAAACCAAATATGCATATTCATAATATTAGCGTTTCCCACGGAATTAACGGTTCATGATGTTAGGGACTTTTAATGGCAGGAGATACTTAATAACTATAATCATGTAATCGGGTCCAGCATACCAAAAACTACTTGTATTCAGTTTTGTAAAACTAGCATGTATCCCCCTCGCGAGGTTTATAAAACATTAAAATGAGTAAAGGCGAGGCTATGAACTCACCGTGAATAAAGGAAATAGCACGGAACAACTAGTGGAGAAAAATAGTCACGCAAGCTCTACGATGAACCTAAAATAGATATACGCTTGTCTTAGGTTTTTAAAATAAACATTGATGCAATTTAGTTATATAAGTTATGATCTTAATTATGCTTGGTACATATTTCCTAGATATTACAAGTTTTAGTTTAGCATTTAAAAGTTATCAAAGTTCAAGTAATAATTCTATACTTGTCCCTAAGTCCAATCATGTATTATAAAAGTCCAAGATTAGCCTAAGGTTCAATTTTTAGCCCATGGGTCAAGTTTTAGCCAAAAAGTTCACATTAAACCTGAGGGTTCAAAAATATATTAGGTGGTCCAAAAATGTATCATAGGTCCAATTTTTATAAAGCTTAAAACATGTTTATACATTTTTATACCAAAGCTGATGGAAATTTAAGTAATTTGTTTACATCTAAAAATCCGTTACTTGCAAACCGTAAGTCGAAAAATTAAGTTCTTTATATCCCCGGAAAGGTATTCATCTGTACTAACAAGTTTTGTGGGTCCCACTTGGTCAAAAATTACATAGCAGCAGCTAAATTATTAATTTGTCCATTCTATTCAGTCCAGCAGTTTTCATAATTACAACAGTCCCACCAAAAATACAATATCTGGAGTTCTACTAATCAAAATAATCCCATTCTTGCGGCCACGTTTAAGTTAAGATGTTATCTAAAACTTTTATTCTTTGAGTAACAGTGGGTTATTCACAAAAAAAATGACTTTTGTACGTTTCAAATCTGTTACTCAGGTTATGACATGTTTTACCAAAACATTTCTAATTTAATCATCGTAATGAGTTATTTAATGAAATTCCCGTCAAAACGACCGCAAGACATAGATCTAAAACCCCATATTTTTAGTTTATGTCCAATGTTTACTGATTAGTACAGTTTACTCCATCTTTGTCGTTGGTTCAGATTCACAGTTTGAAGGTCTAGTCTTTTAGGTCTTTCATTGTGTTTTAAATTATGTACCAAGCCTATTTAAGCATAACAACTTATATAATGTTCAAACACACCAAGATTAATAATTTTTACAGTAGTGAAATGATAAAAATAATTAAAGTTAGTGAGGGCTTTCTTACAAAAGTGATGAACAAGATTTGACAACAAGAACAAAGGATTAGTGGTCTTCCAACAACACCACCAATGAGTAATCTTTGAGAGCACCAAAAGGAGAGCTTTTAAAGGACCAAGGAGATCTTCAATCTACAGCCACAATATCACTTTGTGAGCCAAAAATATAGTAGAAGTAAAGATCTTGAAGAAAAATAATATAGAGACCAAGATTTAAGTTACAATACTTGCACCTTTTCTCTAATCCATGATCATCAATTTTTCTTGTCACCAACACTTCTTGGAAGATCTTGAGAGTCACCACTCTTGAGTACTTGAAAACTTGAGATTATTCACCAACAAACTCTTGAAAGTGAATACCTACAAGAAGCAAAAGATCAAGGATTGAGTTAGCATCAATAGACCACCATTCTTTGTACAAAATTTTCAATAGAAAATCAAGATACAATGGTCCTTGTGAGCTTGGTGATTCACGGCAAGGAGAGGGCAAAAAGTGCAGATTTTTGATCTAATTTGCATGTGAAATGAGTTGGTGGAAGTAGGAATTGGAGTGTAGGTTGCTTATGGAAGGAATATGGCTACACTTGTACTAAATTTTTGGACATGTGTTGAGGCTAGTGGTCTCTAGGCGTTACATACTATGTAACAAGAGATAAAATGCAGATTTTTGGTTATTGAAACATTATAGAGTGGTTTGTGTAGTGTAGGATGCTCCCGGTACTCAAACGTAGGGTTTTTAAGACACGTAACACAATACCGGGTAACGGAAAAATATAAAAACTTCCAAAAATATTAAAATTTGTCTTCAAGACATATTTTTGTAATTTAGATGAGTGGTGAGATCATCGGAAGGTTTAGATGTGGTTAGAAAATAAGAACGAGGGTTTAGAACGCGCAAGACGTAAAAGGTGCAAGGTTTACGTGAAAATAGAAAAAGTGAAAAGTGACTTTTAAAATGAGATTGTAAATAACCAAAAGTGTATAAAAAGTGGAGACTAGACACAGTCTAGTGTCGGTTGAATTACTTGAACATATTATGACATACGCGAATAGCTTCCGACGAAGTTGAAATAGAATAGATAGATAATTAAAATAGGAAAGTAATGACATGAATTTACGAAAGGTTACAGTACCTACCCCTTAAGAGAGCGTCGTCCCGGCGCTCAATTCGCTTTATTCCCCGAAGGTTTACTTGCGAAGAGATGAGGATACTTGCTCTATGTACCTTTGAGCCTTAATACGATATATGATTTTTAATTAGGACGCGTCTCTATCGCCTTTGATTATTAGTGTTTTGTTGTTGTGTGGAATACGAACAACTTTTTCACCACAGACAATAACCGCGTTTCGATCGGATAACCAATCCATTCCAATGATGACATCAAAAGTTCCAAGTTCAATTGGCATGAGGTCAATACTAAATGGGTGGTTCGCTAGATTTAGGGTACAACCCCATAATAGAATTTGTACTAACCAATTTCCCATCGGCTAATTCGACTTCGTAACTATAGCTTAACTTAACCGGGTTAATATCTATCAATGCACTAAAACTAGTGACATAAAGCTTTTGTCTGAACCCGAATCAAATAAAACCTTAGCATAATGATTATTAAGAAGAAACGTACCCGTCACGACATTCGGGCCTTGATTTTCTTCATTTCCCATCACATACGCACGACCACGAGCATTACCGGATTGATCCTTCCCCTTCTTCGGGCAGTTGTTACTGTAATGCCCTTTTTCCCCACAGCCATAACAAGTTATGATTGGCTGTGCATTAGCACCAGTAGCAATAGTCTTTCCCTTACAGTTTTCCGTTAGATGACCTTGCTTTCCGCATTTGTTACATTTCACATAACAGTCTCCAGCGTGATGCATCTTACAACGATTACAGTAAGGATGAATTCCAGCGTACCCACCTCTTCCAGTTGGGGCTTCAGTCATTGCTCTCACATTCTCTCGTCTTCTATTCTGCTGCTGGTGATGATCATTGTTGCAGCTCTGGTTGTTGTTGTCGTTTCCCTTCTTCTCATCATCCCAGCTTCTCTTGTTTTGGTTGTTGTTGTTTGCATTGCGAGTCGCCTCATCCTCCACTACTTGTGCCATAAGTTTTTGAGTAACACGAATGGCTTCATCCAAAGTGTTAGGATTTGCGGCTGTCACGTTCCCTTTAATGCTTCGGGGAAGACCCTTAAGAAAAGCTTCTAATTTCCTTTCAAATTCAGGTAGCACACTTGGACACAAAACTTCTAGCTCTTGGAACCTTCTGATATAAGTTTCGATATCATGACCTTTAACTGATAGATAGTAAAACTCTGTCTCAAGCTTCCTTATCTCGCTACGAGGACAGAATTTTTCAGTCATCTTTTTCTTGAGATCGGTCCACGTTGTTGCATAGGCCGCTTCAATCCCAATGGGTTGAGCATAAGAGTTCCACCATGATTTGGCGTGCTCTTGAAGAGTACCAGTTGCATACTTGACTTTACATTCTTTTGAACAGTTACTAAGCATGAACGCAGTCTCACAACTTTCAAACCAATGTATCAATGCAACCGCCCCTTCAGTTCCCTTGAACTTAGTGGGCTCACAACCCAAGAATTGCTTGAAGGTACAACCACGTGCCGCAGCGCCACCGGCAGCCCCAGCGGCTCCAGCACCGCCTCCAACATTATTAGCTCTTGCAGCTCGATCTTCGGCTAAAGCCGCGGCCACGCTGTCAGCGACTAACTTTCGTATAGCTGCTTGAGACATTCCCTTTGGTGGCATGATTCTATCACAACACAAGAAAATTTTGATGAGTAATCATACAATGACATAGATATAATCATGTACGAGTAAACCGAATATGAAAGAGATCACAACGATATAAAGTGGAGTTTAAGAAATGACAACTTCATCATTACATACAAAAGATCAATACATTGTTCGATCGTATTACAAAATTTGACAAGGTCATCATACTTAATGATAATAGTTCTACTAACTGATACATTCAGTTTAGCAATTACAAAATGAGGAACAACAACAAAATACAACGATAGGAATAAAAATATAGAATACTAAGAGTCACGAGGGGATCCACGTGGCTCATAAGCAGTGGGAGCAGCCGAAGATGATTCACCCCTCTCGTGGATTATCCTAGGAAATCGGCGTTCCAAGAGGGGAACCTGTCTAATGGTGCCAACAGTGGCAACCTCTTCAACCTCAGGCTCTGAATCAGATGAAGTGTCAGGTATAGATGGTGGTGGATAAGGAGAAGCAGGTGCCTCATAAGGATAGATAAGTTCAGATTCATCACCCTCTTCATCTGAACTCGCATTATGGAGTATCAACACATTCTCCTCTTCTTCCTCTTCTTGTTCTTGATTTTCAAGATCAACGTTTGGAAAGACATGATTAGGTGGTGGAGGAACTGGTAGAGGTTCTTCCGGTGCAAGCTCGGTTTGAGCTGGCTCGTCCTCCGGAATGTCTACCTCTTGATCGGGTGGGAGTGGAAGTGCCATGATAATTTTGAAAAATTATATATATACATATAATTAGTTTTAGGAAAAGAAATATTATCGTAAAAATACTATTTGTGTAAGCAAGTGAGTGAGTAGTGATGCTTCATCAACAAGCAAGATGATCGATAAATATTTCATGTACAAATGATAATATTTATTTGTTTATACGCATACGTATAACAACGGTGCAATTAAGAGATGTGCATAAAGTTTTTGAATAATAACCAAAATAATAATAATGTTTACTAATAGCATAAATAATAAGAAATCTTGTGCATAAAGATTTTATATTTATAAATGATATTTCGCGGATTAACGGTCGAGTTAAGAAATAATTATGATGTTCATATAATTATTATAGAATGATCAAGATATATATATATACGAGGGAGAATTAGGAAGCTCGGGAGTAGGCACGCACGGATATCGATCAAGATGATGGAGGCTCATGTTTTTGAAGAAAAGTATAAGTAAAAATGATTATAGTCTAGGTTTTTAACATAAAAGACCTAGTTCACTATAATTTGTGCTCTGGTACCAATCTATAACACCCCCATTTTAGGAACGCAGCGGAATACAACATGGGGTGCTATATATTAGTCGCATTGTACAAATATAGTAAACAACTTTAGAACAAAGTCGTTTTTGAAACATTCACATTCGATAATTTATCAGAGTCAACGAGGTCCCAAAAGTTTTTAACATAGTTAAAAGATACATAAGTTTTAGAAGTTTAGAACATTATCGAATGAAAACTTTTATTTAAACATGAGCCATCATATAGATATCCATTCCTTGCGTCGCCCATCCATGCCGAAAGTCACTTACGGACCTGAGATAAAACATGCTAAAAAGTCAACATAAAGTTGAGTGAATTCATAGAGTTTAATAAGTAATAAGTTGAATACAAGTATTTTTCATCGGGTGACAAGTAACAAATACAAGTCGTGTAATATGATTATAGTATCAAGCTCATGACACCGAAGCTTAACTGAAATAAAATGTGCCCTAAAGGGGTAAATTTGCCAATTTTACCAAGATATACTCAATATTATGCTACCCGTTATATATGAGTGCGACTCATCCGGACAGGCTCGTCAAACCAAATATGCATATTCATAATATTAGCGTTTCCCACGGAATTAACGGTTCATGATGTTAGGGACTTTTAATGGCAGGAGATACTTAATAACTATAATCATGTAATCGGGTCCAGCATACCAAAAACTACTTGTATTCAGTTTTGTAAAACTAGCATGTATCCCCCTCGCGAGGTTTATAAAACATTAAAATGAGTAAAGGCGAGGCTATGAACTCACCGTGAATAAAGGAAATAGCACGGAACAACTAGTGGAGAAAAATAGTCACGCAAGCTCTACGATGAACCTAAAATAGATATACGCTTGTCTTAGGTTTTTAAAATAAACATTGATGCAATTTAGTTATATAAGTTATGATCTTAATTATGCTTGGTACATATTTCCTAGATATTACAAGTTTTAGTTTAGCATTTAAAAGTTATCAAAGTTCAAGTAATAATTCTATACTTGTCCCTAAGTCCAATCATGTATTATAAAAGTCCAAGATTAGCCTAAGGTTCAATTTTTAGCCCATGGGTCAAGTTTTAGCCAAAAAGTTCACATTAAACCTGAGGGTTCAAAAATATATTAGGTGGTCCAAAAATGTATCATAGGTCCAATTTTTATAAAGCTTAAAACATGTTTATACATTTTTATACCAAAGCTGATGGAAATTTAAGTAATTTGTTTACATCTAAAAATCCGTTACTTGCAAACCGTAAGTCGAAAAATTAAGTTCTTTATATCCCCGGAAAGGTATTCATCTGTACTAACAAGTTTTGTGGGTCCCACTTGGTCAAAAATTACATAGCAGCAGCTAAATTATTAATTTGTCCATTCTATTCAGTCCAGCAGTTTTCATAATTACAACAGTCCCACCAAAAATACAATATCTGGAGTTCTACTAATCAAAATAATCCCATTCTTGCGGCCACGTTTAAGTTAAGATGTTATCTAAAACTTTCATTCTTTGAGTAACAGTGGGTTATTCACAAAAAAAAATGACTTTTGTACGTTTCAAATCTGTTACTCAGGTTATGACATGTTTTACCAAAACATTTCTAATTTAATCATCGTAATGAGTTATTTAATGAAATTCCCGTCAAAACGACCGCAAGACATAGATCTAAAACCCCATATTTTTAGTTTATGTCCAATGTTTACTGATTAGTACAGTTTACTCCATCTTTGTCGTTGGTTCAGATTCACAGTTTGAAGGTCTAGTCTTTTAGGTCTTTCATTGTGTTTTAAATTATGTACCAAGCCTATTTAAGCATAACAACTTATATAATGTTCAAACACACCAAGATTAATAATTTTTACAGTAGTGAAATGATAAAAATAATTAAAGTTAGTGAGGGCTTTCTTACAAAAGTGATGAACAAGATTTGACAACAAGAACAAAGGATTAGTGGTCTTCCAACAACACCACCAATGAGTAATCTTTGAGAGCACCAAAAGGAGAGCTTTTAAAGGACCAAGGAGATCTTCAATCTACAGCCACAATATCACTTTGTGAGCCAAAAATATAGTAGAAGTAAAGATCTTGAAGAAAAATAATATAGAGACCAAGATTTAAGTTACAATACTTGCACCTTTTCTCTAATCCATGATCATCAATTTTTCTTGTCACCAACACTTCTTGGAAGATCTTGAGAGTCACCACTCTTGAGTACTTGAAAACTTGAGATTATTCACCAACAAACTCTTGAAAGTGAATACCTACAAGAAGCAAAAGATCAAGGATTGAGTTAGCATCAATAGACCACCATTCTTTGTACAAAATTTTCAATAGAAAATCAAGATACAATGGTCCTTGTGAGCTTGGTGATTCACGGCAAGGAGAGGGCAAAAAGTGCAGATTTTTGATCTAATTTGCATGTGAAATGAGTTGGTGGAAGTAGGAATTGGAGTGTAGGTTGCTTATGGAAGGAATATGGCTACACTTGTACTAAATTTTTGGACATGTGTTGAGGCTAGTGGTCTCTAGGCGTTACATACTATGTAACAAGAGATAAAATGCAGATTTTTGGTTATTGAAACATTATAGAGTGGTTTGTGTAGTGTAGGATGCTCCCGGTACTCAAACGTAGGGTTTTTAAGACACGTAACACAATACCGGGTAACGAAAAAATATAAAAACTTCCAAAAATATTAAAATTTGTCTTCAAGACATATTTTTGTAATTTAGATGAGTGGTGAGATCATCGGAAGGTTTAGATGTGGTTAGAAAATAAGAACGAGGGTTTAGAACGCGCAAGACGTAAAAGGTGCAAGGTTTACGTGAAAATGGAAAAAGTGAAAAGTGACTTTTAAAATGAGATTGTAAATAACCAAAAGTGTATAAAAAGTGGAGACTAGACACAGTCTAGTGTCGGTTGAATTACTTGAACATATTATGACATACGCGAATAGCTTCCGACGAAGTTGAAATAGAATAGATAGATAATTAAAATAGGAAAGTAATGACATGAATTTACGAAAGGTTACAGTACCTACCCCTTAAGAGAGCGTCGTCCCGGCGCTCAATTCGCTTTATTCCCCGAAGGTTTACTTGCGAAGAGATGAGGATACTTGCTCTATGTACCTTTGAGCCTTAATACGATATATGATTTTTAATTAGGACGCGTCTCTATCGCCTTTGATTATTAGTGTTTTGTTGTTGTGTGGAATACGAACAACTTTTTCACCACAGACAATAACCGCGTTTCGATCGGATAACCAATCCATTCCAATGATGACATCAAAAGTTCCAAGTTCAATTGGCATGAGGTCAATACTAAATGGGTGGTTCGCTAGATTTAGGGTACAACCCCATAATAGAATTTGTACTAACCAATTTCCCATCGGCTAATTCGACTTCGTAACTATAGCTTAACTTAACCGGGTTAATATCTATCAATGCACTAAAACTAGTGACATAAAGCTTTTGTCTGAACCCGAATCAAATAAAACCTTAGCATAATGATTATTAAGAAGAAACGTACCCGTCACGACATTCGGGCCTTGATTTTCTTCATTTCCCATCACATACGCACGACCACGAGCATTACCGGATTGATCCTTCCCCTTCTTCGGGCAGTTGTTACTGTAATGCCCTTTTTCCCCACAGCCATAACAAGTTATGATTGGCTGTGCATTAGCACCAGTAGCAATAGTCTTTCCCTTACAGTTTTCCGTTAGATGACCTTGCTTTCCGCATTTGTTACATTTCACATAACAGTCTCCAGCGTGATGCATCTTACAACGATTACAGTAAGGATGAATTCCAGCGTACCCACCTCTTCCAGTTGGGGCTTCAGTCATTGCTCTCACATTCTCTCGTCTTCTATTCTGCTGCTGGTGATGATCATTGTTGCAGCTCTGGTTGTTGTTGTCGTTTCCCTTCTTCTCATCATCCCAGCTTCTCTTGTTTTGGTTGTTGTTGTTTGCATTGCGAGTCGCCTCATCCTCCACTACTTGTGCCATAAGTTTTTGAGTAACACGAATGGCTTCATCCAAAGTGTTAGGATTTGCGGCTGTCACGTTCCCTTTAATGCTTCGGGGAAGACCCTTAAGAAAAGCTTCTAATTTCCTTTCAAATTCAGGTAGCACACTTGGACACAAAACTTCTAGCTCTTGGAACCTTCTGATATAAGTTTCGATATCATGACCTTTAACTGATAGATAGTAAAACTCTGTCTCAAGCTTCCTTATCTCGCTACGAGGACAGAATTTTTCGGTCATCTTTTTCTTGAGATCGGTCCACGTTGTTGCATAGGCCGCTTCAATCCCAATGGGTTGAGCATAAGAGTTCCACCATGATTTGGCGTGCTCTTGAAGAGTACCAGTTGCATACTTGACTTTACATTCTTCTGAACAGTTACTAAGCATGAACGCAGTCTCACAACTTTCAAACCAATGTATCAATGCAACCGCCCCTTCAGTTCCCTTGAACTTAGTGGGCTCACAACCCAAGAATTGCTTGAAGGTACAACCACGTGCCGCAGCGCCACCGGCAGCCCCAGCGGCTCCAGCACCGCCTCCAACATTATTAGCTCTTGCAGCTCGATCTTCGGCTAAAGCCGCGGCCACGCTGTCAGCGACTAACTTTCGTATAGCTGCTTGAGACATTCCCTTTGGTGGCATGATTCTATCACAACACAAGAAAATTTTGATGAGTAATCATACAATGACATAGATATAATCATGTACGAGTAAACCGAATATGAAAGAGATCACAACGATATAAAGTGGAGTTTAAGAAATGACAACTTCATCATTACATACAAAAGATCAATACATTGTTCGATCGTATTACAAAATTTGACAAGGTCATCATACTTAATGATAATAGTTCTACTAACTGATACATTCAGTTTAGCAATTACAAAATGAGGAACAACAACAAAATACAACGATAGGAATAAAAATATAGAATACTAAGAGTCACGAGGGGATCCACGTGGCTCATAAGCAGTGGGAGCAGCCGAAGATGATTCACCCCTCTCGTGGATTATCCTAGGAAATCGGCGTTCCAAGAGGGGAACCTGTCTAATGGTGCCAACAGTGGCAACCTCTTCAACCTCAGGCTCTGAATCAGATGAAGTGTCAGGTATAGATGGTGGTGGATAAGGAGAAGCAGGTGCCTCATAAGGATAGATAAGTTCAGATTCATCACCCTCTTCATCTGAACTCGCATTATGGAGTATCAACACATTCTCCTCTTCTTCCTCTTCTTGTTCTTGATTTTCAAGATCAACGTTTGGAAAGACATGATTAGGTGGTGGAGGAACTGGTAGAGGTTCTTCCGGTGCAAGCTCGGTTTGAGCTGGCTCGTCCTCCGGAATGTCTACCTCATGATCGGGTGGGAGTGGAAGTGCCATGATAATTTTGAAAAATTATATATATACATATAATTAGTTTTAGGAAAAGAAATATTATCGTAAAAATACTATTTGTGTAAGCAAGTGAGTGAGTAGTGATGCTTCATCAACAAGCAAGATGATCGATAAATATTTCATGTACAAATGATAATATTTATTTGTTTATACGCATACGTATAACAACGGTGCAATTAAGAGATGTGCATAAAGTTTTTGAATAATAACCAAAATAATAATAATGTTTACTAATAGCATAAATAATAAGAAATCTTGTGCATAAAGATTTTATATTTATAAATGATATTTCGCGGATTAACGGTCGAGTTAAGAAATAATTATGATGTTCATATAATTATTATAGAATGATCAAGATATATATATATACGAGGGAGAATTAGGAAGCTCGGGAGTAGGCACGCACGGATATCGATCAAGATGATGGAGGTTCATGTTTTTGAAGAAAAGTATAAGTAAAAATGATTATAGTCTAGGTTTTTAACATAAAAGACCTAGTTCACTATAATTTGTGCTCTGGTACCAATCTATAACACCCCCATTTTAGGAACGCAGCGGAATACAACATGGGGTGCTATATATTAGTCGCATTGTACAAATATAGTAAACAACTTTAGAACAAAGTCGTTTTTGAAACATTCACATTCGATAATTTATCAGAGTCAACGAGGTCCCAAAAGTTTTTAACATAGTTAAAAGATACATAAGTTTTAGAAGTTTAGAACATTATCGAATGAAAACTTTTATTTAAACATGAGCCATCATATAGATATCCATTCCTTGCGTCGCCCATCCAAGCCGAAAGTCACTTACGGACCTGAGATAAAACATGCTAAAAAGTCAACATAAAGTTGAGTGAATTCATAGAGTTTAATAAGTAATAAGTTGAATACAAGTATTTTTCATCGGGTGACAAGTAACAAATACAAGTCGTGTAATATGATTATAGTATCAAGCTCATGACACCGAAGCTTAACTGAAATAAAATGTGCCCTAAAGGGGTAAATTTGCCAATTTTACCAAGATATACTCAATATTATGCTACCCGTTATATATGAGTGCGACTCATCCGGACAGGCTCGTCAAACCAAATATGCATATTCATAATATTAGCGTTTCCCACGGAATTAACGGTTCATGATGTTAGGGACTTTTAATGGCAGGAGATACTTAATAACTATAATCATGTAATCGGGTCCAGCATACCAAAAACTACTTGTATTCAGTTTTGTAAAACTAGCATGTATCCCCCTCGCGAGGTTTATAAAACATTAAAATGAGTAAAGGCGAGGCTATGAACTCACCGTGAATAAAGGAAATAGCACGGAACAACTAGTGGAGAAAAATAGTCACGCAAGCTCTACGATGAACCTAAAATAGATATACGCTTGTCTTAGGTTTTTAAAATAAACATTGATGCAATTTAGTTATATAAGTTATGATCTTAATTATGCTTGGTACATATTTCCTAGATATTACAAGTTTTAGTTTAGCATTTAAAAGTTATCAAAGTTCAAGTAATAATTCTATACTTGTCCCTAAGTCCAATCATGTATTATAAAAGTCCAAGATTAGCCTAAGGTTCAATTTTTAGCCCATGGGTCAAGTTTTAGCCAAAAAGTTCACATTAAACCTGAGGGTTCAAAAATATATTAGGTGGTCCAAAAATGTATCATAGGTCCAATTTTTATAAAGCTTAAAACATGTTTATACATTTTTATACCAAAGCTGATGGAAATTTAAGTAATTTGTTTACATCTAAAAATCCGTTACTTGCAAACCGTAAGTCGAAAAATTAAGTTCTTTATATCCCCGGAAAGGTATTCATCTGTACTAACAAGTTTTGTGGGTCCCACTTGGTCAAAAATTACATAGCAGCAGCTAAATTATTAATTTGTCCATTCTATTCAGTCCAGCAGTTTTCATAATTACAACAGTCCCACCAAAAATACAATATCTGGAGTTCTACTAATCAAAATAATCCCATTCTTGCGGCCACGTTTAAGTTAAGATGTTATCTAAAACTTTTATTCTTTGAGTAACAGTGGGTTATTCACAAAAAAAATGACTTTTGTACGTTTCAAATCTGTTACTCAGGTTATGACATGTTTTACCAAAACATTTCTAATTTAATCATCGTAATGAGTTATTTAATGAAATTCCCGTCAAAACGACCGCAAGACATAGATCTAAAACCCCATATTTTTAGTTTATGTCCAATGTTTACTGATTAGTACAGTATACTCCATCTTTGTCGTTGGTTCAGATTCACAGTTTGAAGGTCTAGTCTTTTAGGTCTTTCATTGTGTTTTAAATTATGTACCAAGCCTATTTAAGCATAACAACTTATATAATGTTCAAACACACCAAGATTAATAATTTTTACAGTAGTGAAATGATAAAAATAATTAAAGTTAGTGAGGGCTTTCTTACAAAAGTGATGAACAAGATTTGACAACAAGAACAAAGGATTAGTGGTCTTCCAACAACACCACCAATGAGTAATCTTTGAGAGCACCAAAAGGAGAGCTTTTAAAGGACCAAGGAGATCTTCAATCTACAGCCACAATATCACTTTGTGAGCCAAAAATATAGTAGAAGTAAAGATCTTGAAGAAAAATAATATAGAGACCAAGATTTAAGTTACAATACTTGCACCTTTTCTCTAATCCATGATCATCAATTTTTCTTGTCACCAACACTTCTTGGAAGATCTTGAGAGTCACCACTCTTGAGTACTTGAAAACTTGAGATTATTCACCAACAAACTCTTGAAAGTGAATACCTACAAGAAGCAAAAGATCAAGGATTGAGTTAGCATCAATAGACCACCATTCTTTGTACAAAATTTTCAATAGAAAATCAAGATACAATGGTCCTTGTGAGCTTGGTGATTCACGGCAAGGAGAGGGAAAAAAGTGCAGATTTTTGATCTAATTTGCATGTGAAATGAGTTGGTGGAAGTAGGAATTGGAGTGTAGGTTGCTTATGGAAGGAATATGGCTACACTTGTACTAAATTTTTGGACATGTGTTGAGGCTAGTGGTCTCTAGGCGTTACATACTATGTAACAAGAGATAAAATGCAGATTTTTGGTTATTGAAACATTATAGAGTGGTTTGTGTAGTGTAGGATGCTCCCGGTACTCAAACGTAGGGTTTTTAAGACACGTAACACAATACCGGGTAACGGAAAAATATAAAAACTTCCAAAAATATTAAAATTTGTCTTCAAGACATATTTTTGTAATTTAGATGAGTGGTGAGATCATCGGAAGGTTTAGATGTGGTTAGAAAATAAGAACGAGGGTTTAGAACGCGCAAGACGTAAAAGGTGCAAGGTTTACGTGAAAATAGAAAAAGTGAAAAGTGACTTTTAAAATGAGATTGTAAATAACCAAAAGTGTATAAAAAGTGGAGACTAGACACAGTCTAGTGTCGGTTGAATTACTTGAACATATTATGACATACGCGAATAGCTTCCGACGAAGTTGAAATAGAATAGATAGATAATTAAAATAGGAAAGTAATGACATGAATTTACGAAAGGTTACAAGTACTAAGTCAGTTAGTACTGCTAGTGTAATCTTCAGCAGTCTTCAACTTAAGGTTAACAGTTTATACTATTAGGTTTAATTCCCAACAATCATCCCCTAAACTTATGAATTCTCTCCAAATCACTAAGTTTTTCTTGAATTAAACCCTGTAGATGATGGGGGGATTCTTCCAAACACTTCACCTTCTGTTCTTCCTCAAAGCTTCATAATGATCATATATCCTCTGTATCAGATTTTGAACAACTTCAGTATTTTCTTCACATCTGAGCTTTGAAGAGATCATCACTGCTAACACTTCATAACTTAATGGATATTCCAGCTCAGCTAACATAAATATATCCACTCCACTATGTGTTGACAGATGATGCACATTGCAGGAACTATAAAACTCCTATGAAGTAGTCAGATCATAATAAGGAAAATTCCAATAAACATCTGTAGGATCTGGTTCTTACAATCTCTTGAATTCCAACCAAAGTTCTTGTTCTTTCACATTTGTCTTCTTCTTTGTACTAAGCTTCTCTTGAACTAATCTCCACAATGTGTCTAAATCTTCTCTATTACAAGCTCTCACCACATTTTCAAAGTTCTTGCAGACTGTTGACTCTCCACCAACTCTAGTAATCTTCCAAGCTTTTCCAAATTTGTCTCTATAGATCTCCCAGTCCATTATAGGATGTCTAGCTTGAAGTGGGTCAACATAAAGAATTTATGGCACTGTTACTAACATGTTGCTCATCTGTTCTTGTGATAACTCTACTCTCTCTGCTTGAGCTTCTTCTTTCTCAGATTGTTTCTTCTCAGCAGCCTTGAGTCTTTTTGAAGGTCTCTCCTCTAAGTTCACAGGAATTTTAGTTCTGGGCTCTTCTGTATGAATTGTAGTACAAATACCCAATCTCTTCATTTGTTTTCCCTTTCAGTTGAACTGCCTTCCAACCAGCTTGATTCTTTAAATACATCTTCATCCCAGTTATGATTTGTGCCTTGGTTGGTTTTCTCTTTCTCTTCTGACTTTGATTTTTCCTAATACTCTGCATGATATCATCCAAAGCTACTTCATCATTCCTGGAATTTATGAAATCTTCAAGTTTGGCTGACCTTTCTTCAACACTTAGTCTTTTATCTGTAAGTAGTTCTAAGGCCCTTTCTCTCACAATTGGATCAGTATTAATCAAATGTTGTATCTGCTCTTCAAGTAACTCTTGAGCAATAATGGCATCTGATCTAATTCTTTCCTTCTCCATTCTCTGAGCTTCCATCCAGTTTGCTACTTCTTGTTCATGAGCTTTTCTTGCTACTTCTCCATCAAAATCAATCTGAGCTTGTGTTTTCGGCTTGATCTTATTTGGTTGTGGCTCATCTTCAATTAGAATACCCTTTCCTTTATCCTGAGCAGTTTGTATTGCTACCTCAGTAGTTTGTACTGCTCCCACTACTTCAGCAGTACCTTCTTGAGATCTAACACTTGAAGTACTATCTTCATCCATTTGCTCTATAGCTTTATCTCCACCCATATCAACATCACCACCACCAGTACCTTATTCACCATTACCACCAGTACCTTCTTCTTCAAAATCAATCTGCCTCCCCTGAGTTTCTGACCCTATTTTCCTTGATTTCATCCCCTGTTTGGAATAATCTTCATTATCATCTGAATCAAAACTTGAAGAACTTGAAGATAGTACCAGCTTTGATCTTTTGCATTTTAACCTCTTGACTTTATCTTCCACTTTCTTCATTCTTAAAACCATCTTAGTGTAGACCAGGGAAAGATTTCTCTTATGACTGGTTAGTTCTTCCTCCAGGGACACCACCTTGTTGACAAACTTGTACAGAGAACCATCAATTCATTAAGTTTAGAGCTGCCCTCATCACTTCTAGTTGTATTACCCTCTAGGAGAGGTGAATCAAGGGGCATAGACTCAGTTTCTCCCCTAGTTGGACTAGGAGGTACTCCTAAGCCACCCATTTGCTCCATGTGGCTAGGGGTTACATCACCTGTGACAAGCCTTTGAGGACTTGGCACATTAGATGTTGCCATGGTAGGGGTCTTAGTTATATTGACATTGCGCTGCCCAGCTACTAAGCCAGAAGCAGTAGTGTCAGCCCCATCCATATATCAAAATTGATAGGCTCATCTGCTTCAAAGGTTTGAGTAGGAGGACTAGGCTGAGCAACCATAGTCTCCTTTTTGATTCTTCTCCTATAGGTTGTGGTGACTGGGGGTGTATGGGCAATATCAGGAACCACAATGGGTGTGTGTTGGGGCTCAGTTGGGTTTACTGACCCTTCACCCTGAAAATTTTGAATTTGAGCAAGCATATCTTGAGATAATGGTGTTATTTCCCCATTCCAACCCCTAGTTGCCATTGCCATATTTTGAAACACTTTTTGTTGCAGGCAAGGAGTAGGAAAAATTGTTTTATGGGAAAGTAACTTACTTTTCTTTGCATTTAAAATGGTTTGAATGAACCTTGGGTACATCAAAAATTTTGTTGGAGATGTCACATTCTTCACCATACTTTCAAAAATCATTTTTGAAAAATTATAAACTCTGTTAGTGGATAAACACACAATACTGGATTGCTCCCATGAGGTTCTTTTAGGACTAAGACAGTGAAGAAGTGTATGTATTAAAAATCTCCATTGAGGTGAGAAACATCCCTTTTTAAAAGTTAAAAGTCTGTTGGATGTGTCATACCCCATATTTGAAATATGATGTAAAATTTCTGTGTTTGGCAAGTCTATGATACAATCTGAATCATCTAAATGGAGATGTCTCCTTAAAGATTTTTCTATAACATAGATGGTTTGCCCATCCACAGTTGCACTAAGTGCAGTGATAGGTGTATCCTCATTATCTTCATCAAGTGTTATGACAGATGAAGTCTGCCAAAACTGTTTGATTTGTGAGGAATAGAGAGTGGGATTAACAGTCAGAGCATACCTTATATAGGAATTGTTGAGAAAATCCACAATCTCATAGAACTTAGGTCCATCCCCTTCCTTTGTTTTCTCTAGAAAAACAACCTGATTATGCGTCTTAACAAACTCCAAAACAGCCATGAGTATGTTTACAAGTTAAGCAAGAAAAATTGATCGTATATGGTTTATTTGATGATGTGCAAAGCCAATTGGGGTTTTATAGAGATACTGTTAGGGTTTGAGAATTTTGCGTAAAGGATAATTATTATCTTTAGAAAGTGAATAAATAAATATTTAGTAGGGTTAATACACAAAAAAGTCACTAAACTTTACAAAAAAGTTCGCCTAAGTCACCCAACTTTCATTTTGTTCACGTAGGTTACTGAACTTTGAAACTTTATTCGACTTGGTTACTGAACTTTCATTTTGTTCACTTAGGTTACTGAACTTTGAAACTTTGTTCGATCTGGTTACTGAACCTTTAAAATGATGACATTGCATATTTTATAGTTCAAAACGGTCCTTGTGGTTAGTCTGGTATCACGGATTTAGTCCATAAACCACTATTTCTGTTAGTTTGACCATTTCTATATGCTTTCGCCAGTTTTTCTGACGTTTTCGCCCGCTTTCATACATTTTTCTTCCGTTTTCGTCCATTTTTATTCGTTTTCGTCCGTTTTTATACGTTTTTGTACGTTTTTATACGTTTTCGTCTGTTTTTATACGTTTTCGCCAGTTTTTCTTCCATTTTTGCCCGTTTTTATACGTTTTCGTCATTTTTCTTCTGTTTTCGCCCATTTTCTTTCGTTTTCGTCCAATTTTATACATTTTCGACAGTTTTCTTCCGTTTTTATATGTTTTTATGGAAACAGACTAAAACAGATAAAACTGACGAAAACAGAAAAGAATGGTGAAAACGTATATAAAACGGGCAAAAACTGGCGAAAACGTATAAAAACGGACTAAAATGTATAAAATCGGACGAAAACGGAAGAAAACGGGCGAAAACAGAAGAAAAATGGCGATAAAGTATAAAAACAGACGAAAATGTATAAAAACGGGCAAAAAAGAAAGAAAAACTGGCGAAAACGTATAAAAACAGACGAAAACGTATAAAAAGTTTCAAAGTTCAGTAACGAAGTCGAACAAAGTTTCAAAGTTCAGTAACCTAGTCGAACAAAGTTTCAAAGTTCAGTAACCTAAGTGAACAAAATGAAAGTTCAGTAACCAAATCGAACAAAGTTTCAAAGATCAGTAACCAAGTCGAATAAAGTTTCAAAGTTCAGTAACCTAAGTGAACAAAATGAAAGTTGGGTGACTTAGGCGAACTTTTTTTTAAAGTTTAGTAAGAAGATAATTATCCTAAAGAAAAACCCTATAAGTATAGTAAGAAATGGTTTCACCCAACCTCTAGATTAAAAGTTAGTTACTGACACAATAGTTACAACGGCTAGTTCAGCATTACAAACTTTGCACTACCAGTACTAACTTTTCAAGAAAAATTTTACTGAGCAGTATGAACTGATTGATGATTTAAAAGAACACTGCCCATGCATAGTTTTTAGCAAACTATCAGCTATCAACGGATTTGATGTGTCTTTACCAATAGCCGTTTGCTTTGGACTAGCCAACTCTTCACTATGAGATATAGTGAGTTGATAACCATATAGTTTTTGGTAAACTATCAACCATAAACGGATTTGAGAAGTCTTTACCAGAAACCGTTTGCTCTGGACTAGTTGGTTCTTGATGTGGGTTAGACATGGTGAACCAATAACCATTTTCTGTGTGCAAAGATCACACACTTCAATCTCCAAAGCATCAGACTATCCAAAACATAAAGCACTTGTAACTCCTTTGTGCTTATCATCCATACCTGCAATTGTTAGTCTAAACCCAAGAAAACAAAGTGAAAAGCACTTATCTCATAACATATAAGCATATGACTAACATTGCTAACAAAATGGAACTTAATTTCCTTGGGATACCCAAGCCATCACTGACTTAGATTTGTCTCTTGCATCAATATAATTAAATCTTTTCAAAACAGTAGGAGCACCATTGGATTGGAGAGGTCTCCACACCCAACATGCTGAAGCTTGAACAACATTTCCCATATTTTCCCCAACAGTGTTTTTAAAGGTATCATTACTAACTGCTTGGCTAGCAGTATGAACTGTTGGCTTTGCAGTTGTTACCTTAGGCTTCAAAATTTGTTTATTTACCACTTCTTTGTTCTTAAAAGGTATTTTAGCGATCTTTGGTGCAGATTTGAAAAGAGTTTTTGCACTTTGAATTGCTTGCTTTGGGTAAACAGTTTGAAAGGGTCTGGCAGTATGAACTGCTGGTCTAGTAATGCTAAGTTGTTTTGGTCCAGACATTAATAAAACTTCTCTAGGTATCATTCTAGCATTTTTATAGTGATTTTGAGGCCTTTCTAAATTCACTCTATGGTTTGTATACCCAGTTACCCTTTTGTTGCAATAGGCTGCAAGATGGTCAAAGCTTCCACAAGAATAACAAGCTTTCTTATGAAGGACAAAGTCATCACCTAGTTGGTGAGACCTGAGGTTGTTCCAATTCCTTTGGTTACCTCTGGGCTTGTTTGTGGTTCTATACATTTCACAATATCTAACTGTTGGTTTAACATATGTTTTAGGCCTAACAGTCTCAGTTTTGACCACCTTGGGAACTTTTGTTTTCTCTACCTTAACAGTATCAGGTTTAACCTTAACCTGATCATCCTCATCATCATCAGAAGTCCAATCCTCAATGGTTGGAGCATCTGAGTCCCTAGCAGAGGACACCTTGTCCTCAGTGAGAGAAGCATCACTTGCACTCTCAAAGGGTTCACCTATAACTACAGGTTTTTCAACTACTACATTCTCCTTAGGTTTAGGACCATATTCTAGCTTGGGTAGTTGAAATTCAGGCAGTCCTGTATGTTCTAGGTCAATACGTGGGGGTGCAGGTATTCCTCTATGAAGAGGTGGAACATACTTATACCCCACACATGACTTAGCCTTATTGATCACTTGACACTCAATTAATTTCTGAACTCCTTTTGATGTATACTCAAGAGTGTCAACACTTAACTGTATGTTCTCATTGGCTTTTTTAATCCTATCCAATTCAGATCTCAATAGACTAATTTCAGCATCTTTAAAAGATAAGTCTCTTTTTAGCACAGCTATATCATCTGCAAAACTAGACTCATTACTCTTATAATGAACAATTTGCTCCTCTAAGACAGCTAAACCTCTATTATGATTTGCTAAGTTATAACTAGTCTTATTTAGCTCAATTCTCTGTTCATCATATTGTTTCCTAAGTGTTTCTAGTTCTTTTAAAGCAACACATGATTTAGAACACTTAGCAATTTGTACCTCAGAATCAGAGAAAGCCATGAGTGCCATCTCAGTAGGTGCTGCTTCCTCTTCTTCCATAAAGCTCCAGTCAAATCCTAAGCCATCAATGGCCACCATAGCCTTTGAGCTTAAGTCTGTGATTGACCGGATCTAAACACACTCCTTGTATTAGATAGATACTTTGAATAATGTTAACTAGCACGCGGAATTTACTAGTAAACACTTAGAAGATTTTGCATGTATGAATGAATGAATGGAACAGTAAACAGGAAAACAATATACTTCAATGATTCAATATTATTATTGATAATAATACGAGTACTCTAGCTAGTACTAGGGTTTACAACCTTGAATCAAAACGATAAGAGATATCTAAACCTTAACCATAGGCAATCCTTTTATACCCTAAGGATTCCTGTATAAGTAAACTATAACTCTAACTCTATAAGATATACACAATACCTTTTCCATATTTATCTATTACACGTTTACAAAAATTATAAGCCGTACTAACTATATAATGCCAACCGTACTAACTGACTTTGTACTGTCAGTATAAACTTCAATGTCTTCCAGCAGTACTAACTTATATGTAGCAGTTTCAATTGTTAACCTTAATTCTTAACAATCCTCCCCTAAACTTATGATTTCTATGCAAATCACTAAGTTTCTTCGAATTAAGCTTCATCTCCTTTGATGAGGGGGGATTCTTCCAAACACTAACCATTAAGTCTCATAGATCCAGCTTTTATTTGCTCTGCACGTGTAACTATCTTCCTTAATAGCTCATCTACCATCTCAGACTCTTCTTCAACTGTAAGTGTTACTGATATCATAGCCATCAACACAACTGGTCTGAGTGGATATTCTTTTTCAACCAACATATAAATCTCTATTCCATCCTAGGTAGACACTCTGTGCACTCCACATGTATCAAATAATCTCCAAGTGACATCCTTGACTTGTGCTTGAAATCTCCACATTGATTCTCCTCCATCTGGTTCATTAATTCTCTTCAGTTGCACCCAGAGTTCTTTATCTTTGTCTTCCAATGGATCTGCTATTCTGAAATTTTCTTGTACTAACTTTCACAATTGATTTATATCTTCCCTTTTGAGTAAATCTTCAAAAAGCTTGTACCTTTCAGTGATTCCACCAACTCTCATGATTTCCCATCCTTTCATTCTTCCTTCTGTAAATACCATCTAGCCTATGATTGGATGTTTTGCTTGTAAAGGTTTGATATTTGTGGATACAGGGATTACAACTAGCATACTCTTGAGGTGTTCATCTGATAATCCTTCAGCTCCCTTCTTCTGTTTCTTTGCTGCATCAGATTCTAACCCTTCTGCATCTCTCTTCTTTCCTTTTGTAGTATCCCTTTCAATTGGTGTATTCGGCCTAGCATAAGCTTCATAATAAGCTTGTTCAACTTCAGCATATGTTTTTCCTTTGAAGTGCTCCTTCTTCCAGTTTGCTTGATTCTTTAAGTAGCTTTTCATAAAACTGATCTGCTCCTTCTTTGTAGGCATCTTTGTCTTGTAACCTGCCTTTTGCCTATCTCTAATCTTCTGCATTAGATCATTCCATGCTACTTCTCTGTTCTCTGTCAGGATAAAGCTTGTGAGCTTCTTTGACTTTTCTTCTTCACTTAACTTCTTATCTTTAAGAATCATCACAACTTGAGCTCTCACTATTAAGTTTGAATCTAGCAAATATTGAAGCTGCTCATTGAATTGCTCTTGATCAACTTCTGCACTGGAAGCTTCCTTTTCTAACCTTGTTTTATGCATGAACTCAGCTACATTCTGCACATCATCCTCAGCCATCTTTCTTGCTAATTCTGCATCAAGATCTATCTGAGCTTGTTCATCTGCTTGATCTTTTTCTAGCAGTTTCCTTGCAACTTCTTCATCATGTTCTATCTGAGCTTGAGTTCTTGGTTTCACTTTCTTTAGTCTTTCAGCTTCTTGTTCAGCTTCTTCAGGTGTCATTGGCTTCTTTCCCTTAGCTGCTCTATTTCTCTCATACTCTTCATCAGCAGTACTTGAATGTGAACCAGCAGTTAGTAAGGTTGCTTACTCTAGCTCAACCGTTTGAACTGCTTCACCCGTATGAACTGTTTGTTGTTTCTCAGCAGATTCTAAAGTTTGTTGAGGCTGCTTTTCTACATCCATATCAGCTGCTTCACCAGTATCCATGCCAATCTGCTCACTAACACCTTCATCTTGCCTCCCCTGAGTTTTTGAACTATCCCCTTGCCTTTACCTGATTTCTTCCCCTGTTTGGGAGAATCACCACCATCATCATCTGTGTCATCTGAGTAGTCCATCATCTGAAGAATCCTCATCCAATACTGCTCTAGCCCTTTTCTTCCAGCTTCTGCACCCTAAGAGTTAGCTTGGTGTAGACTTTGGCAAAATTAACCTTGTGTCTTCTAAGCTCCTCCTCCAAAGATTCTACTTTAGCAGACAATTTGGTACATAAATCCATCAATTCAGATTGTGTAGAGCTACCCTCATCACTACTAGCTGTGTGACCTGCTAGGAGAGATGAATCATGGGGCAAGGATCCAGTAGCCACTCTAGTTAGACTAGGTGTCTCCCTTCTCCTATAAGTGGTGTGAATTCGGGGTTGTTGGGTTCTATCAAGAACTGGAATGGATGTGTGATGGGGATCAGTTGGTTGGACTGACCCTTCACCCACTACAGTTTGAAGCATTTCAGGAAACAAGGTATTTCTACCTCTTTGAAAAGTCTACTAGCCATAGCCATGTTTTGAAAAACTTTTGATTGTAGGCTAGGAGTAGCAAAAGTTTCTTTGGTTTCTTAAGCATATTCTTTTTCTTATTCAAAAGAGTTTGAACAAATCTTGGGTACATAAGAAACTTTGTTTTGTTGTTAACATTTGCTACCATACTTTCAAAAATAAACTTTGAAAAGTTAAAAACCTTATTTGTTGAGTAGACAAATGAGAGCAATAGCAATATTGCTACTGAATTGCTCCAAGCTGTCTTTTTGGGACTTAAGCAGTGTAAGAGAGTATGAATCAAAAATCTCCATTGTGGGGAGAAACATCCTTTTTGAAAAGTTAGTTTTTGGTTGGATGTGTCATACCCCATTTTGGAAAGTTCTTTCCAAATTTCAGTGTTTAGCATATTGATGATACCATCTGAATCTTGCAACTTAAGATGTCTCCTAAGTGCAGACTCGATAACAACAAAAAGTATGCCATCCACTTTAGAGTGAATCTCTAAGTCTCCATCTTCACTAGTCAAGACAGTAGCATTCTGCCAGAACTGTGTGATGTGAGAGACATAAAAAGTAGGAGATACAGTTAAAGCATACCTAATATGAGAGTGGTTTAGAAAATCCACAATCTCATAAAATCTTGGTCCATCTCCTTCCTCTATTTTCTCTAGAAACGCGACCTGGTTGTGAGTCTTAACAAAATCCAAGTTTGCCATTTTAGTGATGTTTTGTGAAAGATTATAGCAATAAGATGGTCGTTTAGAGTGGAATTGAAGAACTTTGCACGCCAATTGGGTTTTTATAGATATAGTTAGGGTTTTGTAATTTTGCGTAAGAGATAAATTATCTTGGGAAATAGAATAAATAAATTTATGGTAAAAAGATAATTATCTTCAAGAAAAATCCCTATAAGTATGCTACGAGTAACGGTTTTACCCCAACGGCTATAAAATTAGTTACTGGCACATTTTTACAATGGCTAGTTGAGCCGTGCTAAATTTGCACTAGTCGTACAAACTATTCGAGAAAATTTTACTAAGCCGTATGAATTTAATGGTTAAAATAACATTGCTCATGTATAGTTTTTAGCAAACTATTAGCTATCAACGGATTTGATATGTCTTTACCAATAGCGTTTGCTTTGGACTAGCCAACTCTTCACAGTTAGATATGGTGAGCTGATGACCATACAATTTTTGGTAAATTGTCAACCATTTACGGATTTGAGAAGTCTTTACCAGAAACCGTTTGCTCTGGACTAGTTGGTTCTTATGTGGGTTAGACATGGTGAACCAATAACCATTTGTTGTGTGCAAAGATCACACACTGAGCTCCAAATCACCATTCAGTCCAAAACAAAAAGCACTTGTAATTCCTTGGTGCTTTTCATCCAATCCTGCAATTGTTAGTCCAAAAACAAAGAAACAAGGTGCAAAGCACTTGTCTCAAAATATATAAACATATGACTAACATTGCACATAACAAGAAAAATTAATTTCCTTGTGGTACCCAAGCCATTACATGCTTAGGCTTCCCTCTAGCATCAACATAATTCATCCTTTTTAAAACAATCTTAGCACCATTGGGTTTGATAGGTCTCCACACCCAACATGCTGATGCACTTATTCCAGTACCCATATGTCCCTTAGCAATGTTATTATTGACACCAGTACTAACCACTCTTTTAGCCGTATGAACTGTTGGCTTTGCAGTTGTCACTTTGGGTTTCCAAACTTGATTAGTTACCACTGCTTTGTGATAAAAGGGTCTTTTAGCAGTTGTTGGTGCTGGTTTAAAAACTGTTTTTTTCACCTTGAACTGTTGGTCTTGGTTGAACAGGTCTAATTGGTCTGACAGTGTGAACTGCTGGTCTAGCAGTTTGAATTGGTCTTAGGCCAAAATTTAAAAGAACTGATCTGGGTATCATCTTATCATTACTAGGAAGAGGTTGAGGTCTTTCTAGGCTCATACTTTGGTTTGTATACCCTCTTACCCATTTATGACAAAAAGCTGCAAGATGGTCAAAGCTACCACAAGAGTAACAAGCTTTCCTATAACAGACAAAGTCATCACCTAGTTGGTGAGACTTGAGGTTGTTCCAATTCCTTTGGTTACCTATGGGCTTGTTTGTGGTTCTATACATTTCTGCATACTTAACTGTTGGTCTAAAAGGTTTAGCATTAGTTCTAGGCCTAACAGTCTCAGTTTTAACCATCTTTGGAACTTTTGGTTCCTCTACCTTAACACTAACTGGCTTCACCAAAAGCCTGATCATCCTCATCATCAGAATTCCAATCCTCTATGGTTGGAGCATCTGAGTCCTTAGCTGAGGACACCTTATCCTCAGAAAGTGAGGCATCACTTGCACTCTTATACACAAGTTTATCAGCTACTTCCTTTTTAGGTTGAGGACTATACTTAAGCTCAGGAAGTTGAAATTCCGGGAGTCCTGTGTGTTCTAGGTCTATGCCTGGGGGTGTTGGAATTCTTCTATAGGGAGGTGGAACTGATTTGTACCCTAGGCCTGACTTAGCTTTGTTTAATATTTGACACTCAGTTATTATACTGACACCTTTAGTTGCAATTTCTAATGTGTCAACAGTCATTTGAATGTTCTGATTGGCTATCTTAACCTGATTCAGCTCATGTTTCAACACACTAATCTCATCATCTTTAAGCATTAAGTCTCTTTTAAGGACAGTCACAGTTTCACTAAAAGTAGACTCATTTTCCTTATAGTGAACTATTTGTTCTTCTAGTACACCTAAAGCCCTTTTATGATTTGCTAAATTAAAACTGGTCTGATTAAGCTCTAACCTCTGTTCATCATATCTTTTCCTAAGAGTTTCTAATTCTTTTAATGCATCACAAGATTTTGAACACTTAGAAACTTGTACCTCAGAATCTGAGAAAGCCATGAGAGCAATCTCTGTAGATGCTTCCTCCTCAGCAATGTAACTCCAGTAAAACCCTAAGCCATCAATGGCAATCATGGCCTTTGAGCTCGAGTCTGTAACCTCCACAACTCTTGATCCTATGGACTTTCCTTCATAACCCTTGTTCCTTGAATCCTGCTGTCTGGGCTTCCTGCATTCCCTAGAGAACTGACCCATCTTGTGGCTGTTATAGCACTCAATCTTTCCTTTGTCATATCCAGCCACATCATTGTTGTTTATGATTATTTTCTTGCCAGTCTTCTTCAAGAATCTCTTAGCCCTCATGCTAAGAAAAGAGAGCTGCCACTTGATATCCATCTCTTCCATGTCATCTTCATCTATCTCTTGAAGATCTCCATGAGTCAACATAGTACCATTGTGCTGTGTAGTAAGGAAAGCACAATAGGTATTTTCATCCAGAAGTCAATGAGTACTGCTTGAGGTATTAGTCGCACCAATATTAGCATTAGCAGTACCAACTGCTCCAGCAACTTGCACTTCATCTACTTGGCTTGAGGTACTGGGAGTTGACACAAAGGCCAAATTCCCAGAGCTTGAGCTTGAGCTTGATCCAACAGACTTCTTCACATCATGTTCTACAATCTTAAAGTTGCTATAGAGATCCATTAGATTAATAGAATCAATATCTAGCTTGTTTTTCCATACTACTACATGCATAGCCCATTCTGATGGCAGACTCCTTAGGAATTTTGAGTTGAGATCTTCATGGGGTATCTCAATTCCTAGAATAGCAAGCTGACTCACTAGTTTCTGAAGTCTATTAAACATATGATCTAGTGACTCATTGCTTGTAGCAGAAAAGTTCTCAAATTATTGCTTAAGAAGGGTCTTCTGAGTTTTCTTGGTGGCATCATTCCCACCATATATTGCAACAATGGCTTCAAAGAGAGTCTTAGCACACTTGAACTTGCTAAATTTCAACAACTGATCATTGGGAATGGTCAGCCGTAGCAAGGTTCTTGCCTTAACATCATTCTTGTGATGTGCCTTCTCTTCATTAGTCACTGGCTTGGTCTGCACCTTTGTCTCAGTCTTACCTTCAACAACAGTTGTAGTGGTTGTGGGTTTAAACGAATTCCCTTCTTCTATAATCTCCCATAGTGTGTAATCTTGTACTTGGAAGAACTGCTCAATCCTTAGCCTCCACATATCGATTTCATTGGGTTTGAGCATTCAATATTATTATTGATAATAATACAAGTACTCTAGCTAGTACTAGGGTTTACAACCTTGAATCAAAACGATAAGAGATATCTAAACCTTAACCATAGGCAATCCTTTTATACACTAAGGATTCATGTACAAGTAAACTATAACTCTAACTCTATAAGATATACACAATATCTTTTCCATATTTATCTATTACACATTTTACAAAAATTATAATCCGTACTAACTATATAATGCCAACCATACTAACTGACTTTGTACTGTCAGTATAATCTTCAATGTCTTCCAGCAGTACTAACTTATATGTAGCAGTTTCAACTGTTAACCTTAATTCCTAACAGTGATCTCCACAGTCTTGGTCTTGTGATCGTTGCGGATCGATTTGTAATTTATTTCCAAGGAAACACAAGTGAAGTATGTGTAACCCGGGTCGTTATCCCCGATGAAGGATGAATGGGATTTGTGTAATCGGTTTTGTGAATCGTGTTTGAGATATAAAAATTGAGAGATTTTGGATTTGGATTACAACTACGAGAAACAATAAATAGGCTAGGGAAATCTTTAAAAAATTACAACTAAAAATGTAAACGTGATAAACTAAAACATGAAATCTACGAAATATAAATCCTACGGGTACCGAATTAATTTTCCTAAGTTCTAAATGACAAAAGAAAAATTTAGGAAAAAGATTTGATTTTTTTTTGACTTTTTAATTATTTATTGTGAATTAAAATCTAATCAAACTAAATTAAATTACAAAAAGTACTAAACTTTGAGGGAAAAATCTGGAAATTTTACTAAAAATACTTTATAACAAACTAAAGTCGAGAAAAATAAAAGAACTGAAATAGCTTTTTGAAATAAGCAGTAAATAAATCAAGCAGTTGGTTAAGCTAAAAAGTGAAACAAGGTTAAAACAATTAAGGTTGCATGCTATTACTGAAAAAGTCCCAAGGGCGCGTTGGTTGAGGTGTTGGTGTGTAATCTGGGTGACCTGGGTTCGAGTCCCAAGTCTATTTTTTGAAAACTTATTTTTTTTATTTTTTTTTCTTTTAAAAACAGATTAAGCTATTGAAATTAATAAACTTTTGTAAAACCTTTTTGGTTGAAAAGCTTGAAAAAGCTCAGCAGAAGCTTTTAAACCTAACAGTTAAACTAAGGGGCTTTTAAAGGAAAATTTTACTAACTAAAAGGGTATCTAAAAGCTACAAGCTATT
This sequence comes from Artemisia tridentata subsp. tridentata, assembly GCA_021014915.2. Lineage (NCBI taxonomy): Eukaryota > Viridiplantae > Streptophyta > Magnoliopsida > Asterales > Asteraceae > Artemisia > Artemisia tridentata. The sequence goes on along the minus strand of CP139507.1, from coordinate 140,246,386 downwards.
TGCTAATTTGCAAATCAAACTTAAACTGATAAAAAATAGCCTAGAACAAGCTAATTCCACCAATTAAACAAGCTGGAAACCTACTGAGAAGCTAATATGATCTAAAAGCTAAAATAGAAAATTAAAGCTCAAACAGTCCTAATTAGTAGACTTGCAGACAACTATAAGCTAAGAATATAAACTACCAAATGAAATTGAAGCTCAGAAGCTAAAAGCCTATACTACAGGCTATGCAAAAAGCCAAAAATTAGAAACTAACTAGCACTAGATAAGCAGATGAGAGCTTATGAAAGTGAGCTTATGGACAGATTTTTCTGGTGCCGGGCAAATCTCAGCCTAATGAGCACTTTTTAAGCTAACTTTTAAGCTGCTAATTTAGTTCAAAAATGCAAAAGCTAAGTTGATATATAAAGTTAAGCTACCAAATGACTCAGAAAACCAATTTTCAACAATTTTGAAAACAATTGAATGCCTGAAATTAAACCTAGATCAGATGCCAGAAACCATTTTAAACTCTTTTTGACTTTTTTTTTTTTTTGCTTTTTTAGTTTTTTTACTTAGAACTGATCACAACACTTCATTGAACTTCCTAACATAAAACTAAGTTGTAAAATGAAAGTAAAATCGGGATTAAGGCAAAATAAGCAGTAATAAGCAATTAATAAGCTACAGTTGACTAAGGTAAAATTAAAACTTCATTAACTAAAATTGAAAGATTACAATACTGGAAAGAATAAAAACATAAGTACCTTAACTAAAGTTAAAATTAAACCTGCCATTCAAGGCTACATTTGACTACTATTTATACTAGAAACTAAGCTAGGGGTCTTTACTGCCTTTGTGTTTCTTCTGTGAAGGAAAACAGCTTTGGAGGATAACTTGTGCTTCTTTTGAGAGAATCCCAGCCTTTGGATTAAATAGAAATGATCTCAGCCTTTAAAATGTGTTTGGCGCCCATTTAACCCCACGGATTGATGACATGGATGATGGGGAGGTATAAGGGGATGGTTTCAGTGTTTGGGGAAGGGGAGAGAGGTGAAAAGGGTGAAAGTTTGGGGAGAGGTGAATGATGGTGATGGAAGGCTTCCCGTGACTTGTTTCTTGGCGGGAATACTTGGGAAGAAGGAGACAAAGGTCTGAGTTTAGTTAGGGTTTTGACCAAAAAGAGGGGTTTGACCAAGACTCTTGACCGGGTAATTTTATTAATAGGTTTGTTGGGCTTATGGGGTTATGGGCTTTTGTTGGGTCCGGTTGTGTAGATTTTGGATTTAGGATTTAATCATAATGACCAAAGGTGTAAATCATGAAAGGTCGGGGACCAAATCTGCCAACATACCAAAGTTCTTCAAGGGTCCAATTTTGCCAAGTAACAATAATCCAAGGGCTATTTTGGGATTTTTGAGCTTGAATTTTATCCGAATGAATAATGTCTTTTCCGGCTTCGGTTTTCGGCTCTTTTCCAAATCATGCACGGTTTTGTCCATATTTGCCCCGTTTTCAATCCTTTTGTACCTGAAACACATAAAACACACTCCAAGGATATTTGTAACATTTTATGGTCCATTTGGGTGTTTTTTGGTTATTTTTGTGGGTTTTTCAAGTATAAAATGATGAGTATTTACATACTCATCATCTTGCCTTCATAGCTCTTACTTCTGCTATCTTGTTGTCTTGGCCTTCTGCATTCCCTTGAGAAGTGACCCATCTTATGGCAATTATAGCATTCAATCTTTGACTTGTCATAACCAGCAGTATCATTGTTGTTTATGGTAATCTTCTTCCCTGTCCTCTGATGGAATTTCCTATCCCTCATGCTAAGAAGATAAATTTGCCATTTGATATCCATCTCTTCAAGATCATCATCATTGATCTTCTGAAGGTCTTCGTATGTCAACATGGATCCATTATGCTGGGTTGTCAGGAATGCCCAGCAAGTTGTCTCATCTATAATGCTTTTAGTACTGCTTGAAGTGCTAGCAGTACCTATATTTGAACTAGCAGTACCAACTGCTGCACCAACCTTTACTTCTTCAGGACTTGAGTTACCAGGAGATGACATAAATGCCATGTTCCCAGTACTTGAGCTTATTCCATCATTCTTCTTGACATCTTGCTCCACAATCTTGAAATTGCTATACAAATCCATTAAGCTCATAGTATCTATGTCTGGATTGTTCTTCCAGACAACAACATGCATAGCCCACTCTGATGGTAAACTTCTTAGGAATTTGGAGTTGAGATCTTCCTGAGGTATCTCAATTCCAAGAATAGAAAGTTGGCTTACAAGCTTCTGAAGCCTGTTGAACATGTGATCCAGTGATTCATTGCTAGTTGCTGAGAAGTTCTCAAATTGTTCTTGAGGAGGGTCTTCTGAGTCTTTTTGGTGGCTTCATTCCCACCATACCTAGCAACAATGGCATCAAATAAAGTCTTGGCACACTTGAACTTGCTGAAGTTCAAGAGTTGATCATTAGGAATGGTAATAAGTAGCATGCTTCTGGCCTTGAGATCATTCTTCATCTGGATCTTCTTTTCAGCAGTCACTGGCTTTGTCTGCACAGTAGTCTCTGTCTTATCACCAACAGTTGATGTAGTGGTTGAAGGTTTGAATGAATTTCCTTCTTCAATGATTTCCCAGAGTGCATAGTCTTGTACCTGGAAGTATTGCTCTATCCTTAACCTCCACATGTCGAATTCATTGGGCTTGAGTATTGGCAACTTTGCAGCAACATTGCTTTGGGTAGTCTCCATGTCCATCTTCCTTGTTGATATAGTTCTTTATGGATCTTCTAATCAAAGTATCAGAACCTGGCTCTGGTACCACTTGAGAGGATCTGAACACACTCCTTGTGTTAGAGATACTTTGAGTAATATTAGCTAGCACGCGGAATTTACTAGCTAATACTTAGAATATATTGTGTATTGTATATATGAATGGAACAGTGATTATGTAAGACAATGAAGACAATGTTTAACACCAACGATTCAATATTATTGAATAATATGAGTGATCTTAATTATCAGTAGGGTTACAAAAACCTTGAATCTCTTAACATAATGATATATATTACTGATATCAAAAACCTACCTAAGGATCCCCTTTTATAGAACAAGGAGTCTGTACAAGATAACTATGATAAGCATAATGTTCGTATAACTCTAACTAAATAAGATATTCAGTAAATCTTTTTTATACTTATCATGTTATACATATTCAGAATATAAGCAGTACAAACATCTTTTGCTAACAGTACTAAGTCAGTTAGTACTGCTAGTGTAATCTTCAGCAGTCTTCAACTTAAGCTTGACAGTTTGTACTGTTAGGTTTAATTCCCAACACGGTTTAACGTTGCATTAATACATTTAAAAGAATTAACAAAATTCAATTTCAATATTTTCGATAATTAGATCTTTAAGAAAATAAAATACCGTTGGTGAATATTCTTATAAATTATAGTATTTTCTTAAAGTTGGGATTCTAATTGACATAGTACCGTTACATTAGTTGATCTGCTAGTAATGATAGTATTCAATCAAGGTAATTGTCGAACAATAATTGCCAATCTCGTATTGCAATTCCTAGATTACTATGGGATTTACATTGCCAAACCTAGTTGCAATGTAAGCATGTTTTATTCTCATCTTATGCCTTGAGTCCAAGCTCTCACTTACAACTCAATTAAGTCGTCTAATTAAAAAAACTGCAAATTAACATAGTTCCATTACATCAGTTGATCTGCTAGTAATGAAAGTATGAATTTACCTTTCCATTGCAATCTAGTCCAAGCTCTCACATGACGTAAATCACATCTTTAGTGTTCTTTTAATTAGATGGCATTAACTTAATTTTAAGGGTACTAGTTTTGATGTGTATATCAAAATACGTATGAAGAAGCACGCATACAACTTCATAACATAGGTTTTAATAATAAAAAAAAATTGTTTATTAACTAATTCAATAAGATTAAATTATCAAAGTTTTGATTGAGGTATTAAGTTCACCAATCAAATAATTTACCTTTAATTATCATCCATTATATCGTACTTTTGCATAAGTCCAAAGACTTGGTGTTTCGGATAACTACCACAAAGTGGCGCATGGAATTAAAGCTAATTCACCCTTAAGATGATTTTTTACATAAAAAATAGTCATACTTGTTAGCTCCAATTTGACGCACAAAGGAGCGGAGAAACTAAGGTCAGCTATAAAAGCCAATTAAAAACCAGTTTCTTTCGGTTTGACAATTTTATGTCAATCCTCCTTATACCCCTCTTATAGTTTGTCACAATTGGGTGAGCCGTTCTTACTATTGGTACAAAACTCATCATCAATTAAAACACTTGAAAATTTAACTCTTCGAACAATTCATTGTTTCACATTATTTAGTTAATATTATTTTTCTATTCAAAATTATCCTTTTGTTTCAAAACATTCAAACAATAATAAAACAAAAACAAGTAAAATAAAAAATAAAACAACTAAATAAACACACATAATATAAGAATTAATACGTGTAAACATGTAGCACTTGCAAATTATTCATAATAAACTATTAATAATCAATTATAGGTTTATATTATATATTCAACTAAGGCCTCACTTCAAGGAAGTGGACCACAGCATTGACGAAAACTTGGTGTTTCGGATAACTACCACAAAGTGGCGCATGGAATTAAAGCTAATTCACCCTTAAGATGATTTTTTACATCAAAAATAGTCATACTTGTTAGCTCCAATTTGACGCACAAAGGAGCGGAGAAACTAAGGTCAGCTATAAAAGCCAATTAAAAACCAGTTTCTTTCGGTTTGACAATTTTATGTCAATCCTCCTTATACCCCTCTTATAGTTTGTCACAATTGGGTGAGCCGTTCTTACTATTGGTACAAAACTCATCATCAATTAAACACTTGAAAATTTAACTCTTCGAAAACAATTCATTGTTTCACCATTATTTAGTATATATTATTTTTCTATTCAAAATTATCCTTTTGTTTCAAACATGTCAAACATAATATAAACAAAACAAGTAATAATAAAAAATAAAACAACTAAATAAACACACATAATATAAGAATTAATACGTGTAAACATGTAGCCACTTGCAAACTTAATTCGATAAAACCTATTAATAATCAATTATAGGTTTATATTGTATATATTCAACTAAGGCCCTCACTTCAAGGAAGTGGACCACATGCATTGACGAATCATTTGCGTAAGCCATAATTAAATATATAATACATAGCACGTAATTGATTACTTAATATATTGGAGTCTTCCTCAATTCGACATCTATCAATTAAATACATGTGTTAAACTTAATCGCTAATTCATATAGCAAATTTAAACAATTTAAATTATATCGACAATAAATCCATGCCAAACATGCACGTTTTCATGGATTCTACATAACAATTATCAAGTTGCCACAACATCGCATACTTAAACACATAAACATGTTAATCCTAGGGTTTCTAATCAAATTAAAAAAACAATACCCAAACCTTAAAATTAATTAGAGGCAATCGACCCAAAAAAAATTAGGGTTCGATTTTTGTAACCCTCAAAATTGATCAACATATAATAAACACAATTCAAGATTTGTTTTTTATGCTTTTGGTAATTAGTTGCACATTATCCAAGGCTCGTGATGCCACTGTTGGAATTATATAACATGACTACTCATAAATATAAACAATAAACATCAAGTACACATGCGGAAGCGTATAGGAACATATAACATGTAAATTAATTAACCAAACATAAAACGTATGTGTACCTTTGGATTCTAGCTAAACTAGAATCAATCCAAGCAACAATTGAGATGAATCCTAATTATGGTTTATAAGGATTACATGAATTGCCCCTTACCGTTTTTGCAATTTCAATCCAAGAATCAAACAATAGTGTGTTTGATTCACGTTCTTGGACACACGTACTATAACAAATTAAAGTTATGCTAGTAAAATAATCACAAAATTAAACCAAACAATTTGTTTAAGTAAAACAAACCAAACGAAATCCCTATGGGATTTGGTTCGATCGGCCACAAAAGAAAACAAGGGAAAACAAGTTTAGGTTATAGCTTAAGTGCACAAGAGTACCAAAAGAATGACCCTAGGTTTGTTTATATACTAGAGAAACTTAGAGACCAAGTTTGAGTGGGTTAGGGTACCCCTTGAGAACCCACAACCGGCCATAAGCCCAAAGGGTGTTCCGGATCCTTCTTGTCACGGTCGTTAGTCAATTGTCCGTTAATTACTAACAGTCGTTATACGTTTTGTGATATTTAATAATTAAATATAACATTTTATATTAAATTATTAATCTTAAATTCTCATACGTAAAGTGTGCAATCCCGTGATCTCGAGTTCGATCCTAACACACAACCACTAATTTACGTCCACAAAACTAACAGTAAAAAGTGGTCTAGGCGGCTCCTAGGCGATAGTCGGTCCTATTACGCCCCGCTTTGCACCAAATCGGCCAAAGTAGGCGTTTTGGTCAAAAGGCGGTCAACAAACCGCCTAGGCGGGTCAAATCGACCTAGTCGGGTCAAATCAGGCTAGGCGGGTCTGGCGGTTAGTGATACCTTGGGTGTCGAAGATGAATTAAGGCCTCGGACAAGTGCTAGAAGGAAAGAAAGAGAACTTTTTTAGGATGATTTCGTGTCGGGAAGTGAGGAGGAAGTAGATGAGGAGGTTGAATACGAGTCGGATGGAGCTCAAATTATTGAACAATATAGCGAAGAAGAGAATTGAGCATGAATCTAATATTTATGTTTGAAGTATTTGAAGTAATATGTTAACATTTGAAGTTTTAACTATTTGAACTGTTATGTTAATATGTCTATTTTGCAACTTCAAACTATATGAAGTTTGAACTATTTGAATTTGAAGTATTTTGTTATGTTACATATATTATTTATAATATTTAATATATAAAAAATTCCAATCCGCCTAGGTGGCGCCTAGGCGAATTCCGCCTCGAAGATGGTCGACCGCCCAACTAGCGCCTAGCGGTTTTTGCAACATTTCTCTTTTCTCCTCCTAACTTTCTCATTAACTTTTTTGGAAGGCAAATAAATTTATTAATATATAAAAAGAAAATCTGCAAGGAAACAAAAAGACCAGAAACAAACTTAAACAACATAAACTAAAAATCAAAAGATCCCACTTCAAAAACTACAACACCTCTATAAAATAAGAACCATTTAACGCCACTAAAGACCCGAAGAGCCCTATGCTAACATAAAAACAACAGGCCGCTATCCTGACCCAACTCAACTTAGAATTTGCAAGCACTAATTGGGTCCAAGCACCAATCCAACCACGACGCAATTGAACATTTTAATCTTGTCGACAACCAATTATAAGATACCACTTGAAGTTCGTCACAAAGAGTAGTAAGATATGAAACTTTATTTTCATGAACTTTGTTTTTTCTTGCGCGCCACACTAGATAGAGCAACCCCCGACACACCGCTTTTGCTAGAATTATTTCTATCCTTATGAGCTAGAATGTCGGCAACTGAATCAACATCAGCCCCCCACCCCTAACTTCCACCATTTAAACAGTCTTTCCGCAATGGGGGCAAATAATAGAATTGAGATCCATACCAATATGATGAAGCGATGAAAACACTGGGAGTCTCTTTTGTTGCATCTCCATAAAAAGATAAAAACCTTTTGTTGACATAATTTGCTCATTAATATTATTTGCTTCTTCCACTACTCATGTTACTGTTTGCTTTCACACTGTTACAATATGTTCTGGCTTTAATATATAATTTATCTTATGATCTATGTAAACGATCAAATGCTCTTTTTACTAGGTTAAAGTAACATAGAAAGAAATGCAAGAAATGACACTGTATAAATATAGCCTGCAATGACGGCATGTGTGGGTAGAGACACCATTCTTGAGACATGATGCCAGTATGTTATAGGCACATACACTGCTAACGAACTTATTACCATGTTTAGCTAGGGACCCCAGTCCAGGCAATACTTTTTTGAAACCAGTAAGAAAAGAATGGAACATAGACGAAACCCACAATTTATGTGGTTCTGGGAAAGGACCGATATAAAAAGACTTAGCATTGACATTACACTGGAGTGGACTTCCGTTTATGCTTGGCAAAATAAGCATAACTACTATTCATGCTCCAATCTGTGCACATTCTAGCCTAAACTACTTGACTTATAGAGTTTAAATATAGTGTTATAATTAACTTCTTTTAGTCTTGGTGTTAAATCTGTGAAGAAAAGTGAATATCAAAAATTATACTGGAAGGTAAATGTTTTATCGTAAGGGGATAGAAAGATGGAGGCAAGACTGCAAGAGTAACTTGATCATGATGTTGAGAAAAGCTTATGTTGACCTGTAGGTTAACAATATATATAGTTATTTGTTTCTCTACCAGCTACTATGTACTTCCAACCTAATTTAGAGCTTTTCAGTCAAGATATTCAGCATTTGAAATCTTGGTCAAGCTTATGAGAAAAGGTTACGTAAATTTAGCTTATCCCATCGTAGTTCTTTCCACCCGTAAAGTGTCTCCTTAGAAGTCCTCTTGTTCGTACATAAAGGAGAAAAAAGGCCACCTCAAACTTATTGTAGTTCGCTTCTAGTAGGGGGTGTCTGGATGCGCATTTTGAAAGTCATTATGTGATATTAAATCACTATAATAAGATTATCAGTTGTAATAAAAAAAAAAAGCTGTAGAAGATACCATTTAGATGTGCTTTTGCTGTTTAAAATTGTGCTAGTCAAATAATTAGGTGTTGAAAAATTATTGGCATTTGAGAACTTGAAAGCGAAAATAACCAAAAAAAGTAAAAAATTAGTGAAAATATTCGAGAGAAGTCTTGTGAAATGGAAGTAAAAGTCTCCTATCTTTAGATATTAAAAAAGGTCATCGATAGGTAAATTTACCTTTACCGTTAGATCGTCAGTTTTGTTGCACCTGGTATGATTGTATGAAACCCCAAAATAATCAGATTTCCAAAAACAATACATTTTCGAAACATTAAAAAGATTTTGCGTCAAAATAATCAGCCTGTTCGTGTGTATGTGGATAAGCATATGCATATAATGTTTGAGGTTCCATCTTAAAATAACAATAATCTGATAACCCAAAAGATCGTTTATGGAACCTCGTGTTGAATTGGAGACACAAGAGGACCATCTTTGAGGTCAAGGTTAGGAATAAGATGCTTGATCGCGTCGGCTCTTTGTAGATGCTCCAAGCAGTGTGGATCAGTCGACAAATGATTGATGCATTTCAGCAACTGAAATCCAAAATTACAACAAAAGAAAAGGAGTCAAATTCTGATAAATAAAAAGTAAAAACCCAAATATGATAGAATTTCCGCACCTTATAGGGGGTTCTATTTTGTTGAACATCTGGAAAAGCCGGCTAAGCAAACTTTGAATACACATGTAGGACTTCACTGTTGAATCCGCACCAGCAAACTCAAGTAAGAATCTGCCACCTTTTCCAGATATTCCCGAGCAACGTCAGCATTCCAAGGTGATACCATGTGCGACAGGAGTCCTGATGACGTGGCACTCCCTGGTCTAGCATTAAGAACTCCAGAACCAGACAATACACCTGATGCTGTCTGAGATGCAATTCCAGATGTAGAAGCCCCTCCTTCGTTGGATGCCACTTTCTTATTTAATATTTTATTATGAGTACTTCTATTTGTTGCCTCAGTGTTTGCATTTTCTCTTCCTCGACTAGAAGCCTCTGTATAATCACATGAGAAGCACTAAAATCAGAATACTAACATAAAAAATTGAGATACACTGCAAGTTTGACCTATTTACATATTGCCTCTAATGGCTCAATCTGAAGAAAAAAGGATATAGTGTTTACCAGCAAACTCAGCCATCAAGAAATCCATCCTGTTACTCTTCTTCTCATTAGATGAATGCAAAAGAGGCAATATACTTTCATGTTTCTCTAAGCCAGTAAGATGGCGTACATACTCAAGCTGACCCGAATAATGCCGTGAAGGAGGTTCCTTATCCAACAGACTTAAAAGAGGCCGAACATTTTCTTGCTGTGTTGCATGATACCCATTTGATGCAACATCCGTAGATTTTCTAGGTCTGTCAGTGGACAATCTTCCAAAATTAGAAAGTCGTTGTCTAGGTTCTGCATCATGTGAAGGATCAGTTTTATCTCTATCCATTGATGTTGAATCAGGGATCTTGAAGTAACTGGAGCTTCAGCATTAGTATTCGTATTGTTTGATTGATGTTTATCTGTATCTAATGCAAAGAATCTTGAATCGGGGGATTGAGAAGATGAAAGTCGGGAAGATTCTTGAGGTCCGGTTGTAAACGGATGATCTGTTACAGCATGTTTGACTTTATGGTGATCAGGATAATCAAAACCGTTGGTTGAATTCTCGATGTGGATGAAAGTGTTACTAGTGGGGTCAAGTGGACCAGACCGAGACCGTGTTGCTAGACCATCCATAGAAAATCCACCTCCACCTGATATTAAAGCTAGTCTTGTTGCTTCATTTAAGCTATAAAGTGTATTTATGAGTCTCAGTAATATTCCATTTTTTGCAGCTATTCGACAAAAATCATTCCTAAGGGTTGATCTCTGAAGCTTAAAAACCTGCCACATGCCGTCAATAGCTAGGTGGACCATTTCCCTGGAATTCAAAAACCGTCATTAGTATATTTTGCCTAAAATGCATGTGTATTTCATATACAAAACAAAATGAAATTATCATGCAATCAAACTGTAAAAGCACACCACGCGACTTACATCGCGCACCACAGGCACTGTTGTGTGTTGTACCAGCTGCCTCTTATACTTGTCACCTATGGTCTGTGAAGTAATGTGGTGGGGGTGGGTTTTGGGGGGGGGGGGGGGGGGGGTACAATCACCTCTATATACAAAGTGGTATCTGTATTTGCTCAATATACAACCCACAAAGTGTAATTCTGTATTTGCTCAATATACAACCCACCAACAATAACTTGGGGGTTTTTGGAGGTGCGTTTTTAAAGCTATTATGTGATACAGAATTATATAGCTAGTTGTAATAAAATGAGATATTAGAGAGTGTTTGCAGTTGTAATAATAAATATATTAAATGCTTTAGTGTTCACAATATTCTGAATTTTTTCAAGAAATAACAGATAAAATGAGCAAAATGAATTTTATCTTGAAGATGTCAGTTTGCCTTTCATGCCTACCTACCATGCTAATCAAATTAAATTTAAAAGGGATTAATAGCTTGATTTTATTTTACCCGAATCTGATTAACTCTCTGCAGCAGGTATGAAAACGATTTGACCCAAAAATGATCAAAAAGTTCAGAAATAGAATTTGTTTCTCCAAACATCAAAAACTGATAATTATCTATCATTTTCACCATAATGGGTCAATCGGTTTTATAATGCATATCTAAAGCCCAAAGACCCCCCTAATCATCTATGTTCTCTTCATGTTCAAAATGGTTCATCACAGTTACATAGTTAATTTGAGGGACCGAATAACATTTTCTTTGTATGAAACTTAAAATACAATGTAAAAACCTGTATTTTGCATAATCAGCCTCAAGAAATCCCACAAGAACAGGTATCCCACGGCAAGCTATAAACATTTGCAACGTCAATGAGCTGTAACAACACTTTAATCCATAATTCTTATATACTAAAAAACTACGAGAACTTGTGCGACTTAACGGGACGTGAAATAATTAAAATACCTTGAGTGACAAAGTTGCTGCAAAAAGTAAGTTGTTTCCATACGAACTTCTCTTGTTCTATCAGGCACTGCAAAACCCATAACAACAGGGACCTGTAGAAGTTCCTCATTCATTAGATCAGTTAATAGTAATATCTCACTAATGGCCATAACAATAAGAAAATTTCTGAAGTCGCATTGGGTAACAGGTCGAAAAGTGTGAAACTAAAGCATGTTGAAACAGGTCAGGCCGCGCTGTCCGGCGATGCTTTTTTGCCTATCGTGTCTGATATGATTAGAACCATTAATTATTTCAATACCAACTTGAATTTTTTCAAATAAATATTTAGAAGTATTTATTATTTAGGCAAATACACTTTTGACCACTTTTGCCCACTTCCTTTTTAGCTAGTCTTATTTTTACCCATGTCCGTATGACCAGTTAGAGATCAAACATAACCTTAACGGCTCATAGATAAATCATTTACAAGTAAATGGGTCAAAATTATCACCTCTATGTTCTACTATGATGGTATCTAAATTATTTTGAGCTTGTTACCTACTACTGCAAAAGGGTACATAATACTTACAAGGCCAACGAGACAAGCATTTTCCTGGAAGTCAGTATTATCCTTTATAATTTGATTCAAAACATGTAGCACGGCCCATATGACCTGCACCTAAAGGATAGCAGTAAAAAACAGTAAGAAATATCCAACATTTAAATTCAAAAAATAAAAACATGTGTCAAATCCCTTTGAATTTTCATACCTGTGTCCTAGGAATCTCGAGCAATTCCAAAAGAGGAAGCAAGCCATGATTAGTCATAAATACAAGTTTCTGCTCAGGACATGAGGACACAATCACATCTTCTGATTCGTCTTGTGAAACTAGTTTCCCGAATTCAACAGCCTACAAATTCAACTGTATATCAAATACTTGGACACAATACAGCTACGAGAAACAATATGGTGACTTAATGTTTAGAGCGCAGATGAAAGTGAAAGATAAACTTTCAAGAAAAATTATTCTTCATTGCATTATTTAGGATTTAATACCAAAATAGGCAACCTATGTGTTTCAAAATAACAAAATAGATGTCATAAAGTGGTCTTTATGTATATACAAAGAGAAAGAGAGTGTACCTGAAGTCCGAAGGTAATTTATCATCAAATCCCTGACAAGAAGTTGAATTGTAGAAGTCAAATCAAAGGTCTATAGTGAAAAAGCCGACAAGAGAAACATGTTATAAAGCTTACCAGACCATCAATACCAATCACATCCTCCTTTAGTACACCCATCATAAGATGAAGTATATCTCCCCCGTTAGACTGGCCTGGCTCATTCTCCATTTGTTTTTGAGTAATTGTAGCTCTTAATTTTGTTGCAAGGTCAGTTTTTCCACTATCAGTAACAAATGTATTACCTTGATTCACATGTGATGAGGAAGCAGATGTTGAGGCTTCTGCTGACCTATCATCAAGTTTATCATTTGGCTGAAACAAATCATCCAATGAAGCATCGCCCGGTGTATCACTAAATTTACTCAGTTCATTTTCTCCAACTGTTCTTCCTGCCTTTACACCCTTTTTAGAACTGTAATTATGACCTTTGCGACCAGAATGATGCGAACTGCTATCATTAGTGACAGAACTACCATTTTCTTTGACTTTTTTATCTACTGTGGTTTTTTACTTTGATTTTGACTCCGACGATCCAGATTCACCATTTGTTACAACAACCTCAGTGGTGCTTAATTCAAATGGCTCATGGACCTCTGATTGATTAGCTGATTCGTCATTAACAGATGAAGATTCTAATGGTGATTTCTCATAATTTGCTAAGGTGGCAACTTGGTCTGCTGACACGTCATCTTCAGATGCATCTGCTATTTCCGAACCAGTTTCATCATAAGACTTGCCAGCAAGAGTTGCTTCAGCTAATAGCAACTCTGTTGTAGTTTCCTGAAATTCAAAATTTTCAGTTAGTAAAGAAAACACAATAATTACACCGGCAGTAATACCATCAGTCCCAATTACAAGGAAATACCTTGACTTTCTCTGCAGATAGGTTCTCAACAGTGCTCAAGTCATCTGCATTTGAAGATTTCACATCCACTGAACCATCATCGAGTAATCTTCAGATACATAACATTGTGTTTACTTTCAGGAGTCATATATAATATAAAATCCCTACCTCAGTGTACCACTATGACGGAGCGAAGAGCTCAATATAGTATGCCTTGAATTTTGTATCCAAGGGTGAGAAAGAAGTGTCTTTGCATCGGGTCTCAACCTAGCATCCTAAAGTATGAAGATGAACATTCAATGAAGCATATATAACTTTTTCGCATAAAATAGAATAAAAACAGCCACTTTCAGGCGAAGTATATAAGTATGTTACACATTACCTTTTTAAAGCACGGGCGAAGAAAATCTGTAATGCCAGGTGACAAACCATCTGGTATAGGAGGATTCTCATCCTGAAAAACACATTTAGGAGAATCAGTAATTGGGATCACTCAATGCCATATAACTTAAGTTATCATAAAAAACATTCAGTAAAACATAATGATACATATAAGAATGAGCACCTGAATGATTCTAAAGAGAGCGGGCATGGGTTGAAGTTCATAGTAAGGAGGTACACAAGTAAGTAGCTCAATTACAGTACAACCAACACTCCTTATATCAGATGCAACACAAACTACAGACATTTCAATCACCTGAAAAAGTAAAAAACTTTAATCCTATATGGGAAATATAAATTTCTCGTTCAAAGAATAAGAAATATAAAGAAAATTACCTCAGGTGCCATCCAGTAAGGAGTACCAACAACTGAATGAGTATTAACATCAGCCTCGGTTAGCTTTGTAGCAACGCCAAAAAACTGCCAGTTTAACAAGACCCTGAAAAAGGATAGTTGACGGATGTAAAAAGGGTAAGATAAGATTGATGTAATATAACAGGTGATATCAGCTGCATCAAAGGAAACATATGATTACCTCTTTAGTAGTCAAGATATTTTCCCCCTTAATATCCCTATGAAAGACCCCTTGTTCGTGTAAATAAATAAACCAAGCCTTCCAAAACCTATTCACATGTTCAAACTCAATATAGCAAATTTTGGTCCATGTTATTGAATTCAAGGACAGCAACAAACCTGAGCTATATAAACAGCCATCAATGATTCAGGAAATGGCCCAAATTTGTTTGGCTTAATAATGTTTGCAAGTGAGCCATTCTCCACGTACCTGATGTCAAAAAAATCACCATCCATAAAACAATACCTTCAAAAGTTGTTAACACTGGGGCACTGATAAACATATCTATACAAACTACCATACTTACTCAAGAATTATATGAAGATGTGTCTTTGTCTTTAAGGATCCAAGATATTTCACTATATTTTTGTGGTTCAGATTCTGCAACAAAAGACACACATCATATCACATGAAGATCCAAAACCAAATATAATCCACACGCCTACAAAATGTTTAGATTTTGACAATGAAAAATTGAACATTTATAATGTACAAGCGGTCTATAAAACTTATGTACTGTTTGCAACAAGTCAAAACAAGAGGTTCATGATTTGCCCATACAGAAAGCAGCAAACGTATTATTACAACTTAAAGTAGTTGTGTATCAAGATGATAAGTAACCAACAGAACCATCTTATGACAAACGATTAGAACCACATTAGGGCCGATAAATCGTTACATGACAATGTGTTTAGAACAACTAAACTCCACCAAATATGACAAGAGACTAAGTTGCAAGACAGGACAGATTCTTGTTGCATTGTTTTTCCGATTCTTAAAAGAAGCTTACCGAATATATGTAGTCTTTAATGCACTCTATTGCAAGACTGATAAAACTAGTTCAATGCTTACCAATTAACCTAAACCACCAGCTACAGGGAAATTTTGATATAATTGCATATATAGACATGCAACGGGCTATAGATGAGACCACATTCTGACCCTTAATAGTAAGATTCTACTCAAGCTTTACGCGAGTGGACAAACATAACAAAATATAAACATATAGGAGTTTGGTTACTAAATAATGATAGACAAATAAGTAAACAATATGAAGGATGATATAGAACAAACAAGTTAATGGCAAAATGATTAAAAAATACCATGATGTTGTTAAGATCCTCCTGGGCAATATTTTCCAAAGAAACTTGCTTAATGGCAACAAAATCCCCATTCTCCAAGTCCAGTCCCTTGTACACTCGACCATATGCTCCTTTCCCAATCTCATCTCCAAGAATCTTCCAAAGTCCAAAAAATAGCATATAGACATTCAATATGCAGATTTACATACTTAAAGTATAGAACGAAAATATAAATATTCCACTAGGTGCAAATATATAAGGCAACCAACCATGTGCATTATTTATTTAAAAAAATGTACACAAATTCACTTTCCGTCATGTAGATACGTCATTTGTCAGACTACATATTATGATGTTCCAGTCGCAAAAAGAAAAGGTAACATTATAAATGACTTATAAATCCCTCACTATTGGAGAAAAAACAATTTATGACAACTAACTTAAGCATATGTCTCACGTGAGGGTATCTTATAGCTATAAAATATCACTCACTTGGTTCTCGTTTTCACTTTTAAAATGGCAAACAATCATACAAGCCCAAGTTCAATGTCAAACACAGTACTTTCCAAATTTAAAGTCTACATGCATTTCCTTACAAACTAATAATCGGCATTTTACAGTGACGTAACTTTTGCTATAAGTTCATTCACCAGTCAAAATCATTCTTATATATCTATTCAATAAAGTACAGAACACGTGTTTTCTAATCCTATAGAATCAAGCAAAGTTTACAAAAGAAAAATTAAACGCCTTAGACTCTAAAATTTAAAAAAAAAAAAAAAAAAAAAAAAAAAAAAAAAAAAATCTTAACCCCTAACACTACAGAACTTTACTAAAATCTTCCAAACTCCCCATATTCAAATACAAACCATAAAACGTGCGACATTTAATCAACTCCCAACTATTCAAACTATTTCGCCAAGCTACATTGGTCACTCAAACCAAGTCTACGCGTTTACTAAAAGCTCAACTACAATTACAAAATCTCAAACCTATCCAAAACAAGCACTATCTTCGGATCCCTATATCCGCTACAGAATTTCACTAACAATTCCAAACTCCTCATTATTCAAAACACGACAAAAAAACAATTAATTAACTTCTAACTACTTCGCCAAGCTACATTGCATCACTCAAATCAACTCTACAATTAATCCAAAACGCGCGCTATATTCGGATCCCTAATTCACAACAATTAACCTAATTCACATTTTCCCCCAAAATTCACATAAAATTTAAGCAAAATCACAACTTCAATTCCACATAAAAACACAAAATTAAGCAACAAAATCATACATATTTGTTATCTAGGGTCTTGGACTTATGAAAAGCGGTAGTAGTGGCTTGTCGAGACATGTTTGAATTTCTAGGGTTTTCAGAAACCCTGAGTGGAATTGAGGTTTGAGTGAGTTAGTTGGTGGTGGTTGTATGGTGGTGAGTGATTGGAGATGGATATTCCGGTGATCGGAAAGTTAGTTTGTTCCGATTGGTTGTTTTGTTGTCCTTTCTGTCAATGTCAATATGTCTGTCTGTATATTGTTTATTTATTTATTTTATTGAGCTGTTCACTATTTTTATTTGTATGGTGTTTCACTCTTTTAAGTGCATCTCGTAATAAGAATAAGAAAGACCTCAAAACGCATTTATCACCGCTACCACCTAGTCACATCAGTTTTGTCTTTCTATAACCAATTTCCCGTTACGCTCTGTTCTCGAGTTTTTTTTTTTAAGGAAAGAAAAAGGATGGGAAGAGAAATCAAAAAAATTATGTTCTTGTTTTTTTGGGATGGAAAGGGAGAGGATGGGAATGTGGGGAGGAAAGGTAGAGGAAATTGAGTGTTGTTTTGTTCCGCCCAATTTTGGGGGATTAGGAGGGGAAATGGGTCATTAACATAATGGTCTTGTTTAAAAATTACAATTATAAACCTCACTTTTCATCTGATAGTATTTTTATAGTTAACCTGAAGGGCGGATGCCCTTTTTCGGTGTAAAGATTGTGTCTTGGATGGTCACACTCAGCAACTTCACGAACATATCCGTGATCAATTAACTCGAATTGTGTTTCCATTTATCCCATGACACATGAAAGTTATTGCAACCACAAGTTATACCATCCTTTTTTTAATCCCCATTAAATACTTAAATATGCCATACTGCCATAGTCCAATTTGATTTGTTTGATTTTCCAAGATTCAAAAATTTTTTTCAAAATTTTAACTTGATCAAAGTATTTTTTTTTTAAAATAATCATGCCAAATCTTAATTTGATAGAAACATACCCCTTTCCATTATAAACCAAAGA